>VYZV01041643.1:250314-296238 GCA_013401275.1 Pandion haliaetus | reverse complement strand
CCCATCCCGGGTTTGCGGTGCCCACCCCGGAGCTGGCAATGGAGGCGGGAACAGGAAGGTTGAACATCTTGCGAGAGCAGTCCCGGGGGGCCAGAGCTGCCCGTAACCCCAACAGATGCAAAGCCCCCGCACAATGGGATTAGTGAGCGGCACGTGGCCGGGCGCTGAAAGGCAGCGAGGCCGGCAGACAATACACCCGCCATCGCCCCGCTCGCTCCCGGGGGTCATTCTTGCTCCCGGCATCCGGGGGCCACCGCCAACCCTGGGGGAGGTTTCATCGTGTCTCCCCCCTCCTTCGGGCGCCCACCGGCCTCTTTGTGCAGGTGCCCGGACCTGTTGGAGCCATCTGTCAGGGAGGGGACGAAGCCGTCGCCGAGCCGGGCAGTGTGGCAACAGGCAGATTTATTGGCCGCAATCTGTTCCTGCCTGCCCTGCCCGTCCCAGCCTGGCGGTGGGAAGTAAGCCATGAATCCACTAATGAATTAATTAGTATTCCCTGTAATCCCAGGCTGCCAAAGACATGATTGCAAGCGCTCTAAATTAATGTGAAGGGTCCTGCGGGCTGGCGCGTGCGGGGAGGCTCCCACGCGGCGATGCTAAGCTCTGGGACCAGAGTCCGGGCAGGGATGAAGGGAGGCAGGGAATATGACTTTTGGGGTGCCACCACTGTCCCCCACTTCCAGCCCCGCTGCTGCAGAGGGTCCCAGCCCAGCTCCTTCCCCAGGCTGGGCAGCTGCAGCCCCCACGGTTGGAAAAGCCGAGCCCCAGGTCCGAGGGGCAGAGCAAGGCGACCCATAACGCCCGTCCCTTAATTAGTGGGGGGTTCTTTTTCCATCGCCCCCTCTCACCAGCCGGGGGCTGTGGAGCCCGGGGCCCCTTCCCTTGTCTGAGCGGCAGAGAGCTCAGCCGGGCCCCTTCTGGCCCTACCAGCCACTAATTACTCCCCCTCGCACTCTCATTACAGCTAGGATGGAGCTGCGGCCCCCGCGCCCACCCCCAGCACCTGGGCCGGAGCCAGCGTCGCCCAAGGCCTGGCCCCCCCGGCTCTCCCCGGCACTGGCATCACCACAGCAGTGCCTGGCTAAGGGGGGTGGTGGGTGATGACGCCCGAGTCTGAGACCCTGGCAGCCCCGTGTCACTGTCACATCATGCCTGGCTGTGCCCTGTCAGATGGGGACTCCCTGGGGGACTCCCCCCGTCGAGGGAGCTGCGTGGCAGGGTCTGTCCTGGTGCTGGGCAAGCTGGGGTGCTCATCCACGGGTGCTTACCCACGGGTGCTCACCCAGGGGTGCCCATCAGGGCTGCTCATCTAGAGATGCCCATCCTAGGGTGTTCACCCCAGGGTGCTCATCCAAGGGTGCTGGTCCAGGGATGCTGATCCAGGGATGCTCACCCAAGGGTGCCCATCCAGGGGCACCCATCTAGGAGTGCCCATCCAGGGGTGCTCATCTAGAGATGCCCATCTTAAGGTGTTCATCCCAGGGTGCTCATCCAAAGGTGTTGGTTCAGGGATGCTCACCCAAGGGTGCCCATCCAGGGGTGCCCATCAAGGGGTACCCATCCAAGTGCACCCATCTAGGAGTGTCCATCCAGGGGTGCCCATCTGGGGGTGCTCATTGGGGGTGCTCATTGAGGGTGCTCATCTAGGGATGCCCATCCTAGGGTGCTCATGCAAGGGTGCTGGTCCAGGGATGCTTACCCAAGGGTGCCCACCCAGGGATGCTCCTCCAGGGGTGCTCATCTAGGGACACCCATCCTAGGGTGTTCATCCCAGGATGCTCACCAAGGGTGCTGGTCCAGGGATGCTAGTCCAGGAATGCTCACCCAAGGGTGCCCATCCAGGGGACGCTGACCAGCGTACCCACTCGAGGATGCTTGTCTAGGGGCACCCATCCAGGGGTGCCAGGGACCGGGGGTGCCCACCGGGGGGGGCACCCATCCAGAGGTGCCGGGGGTTGCCGTCAGGGCCCCGGTGGGGTGGCGGGAGGAGCCGGGCTCGGCCACCTCCCCCCGTGGGAGGAGCCACGCGGGGTCCGCGGCCGGGCAGGAGCCGCCGGCAGCGCGGAGCTCTCAAAACCGGCCGACGGCAGAGCTGCCCGCTCCCGGTGCCGCTCCCGGTGCCGCTCCCGGTGCTGCTCCCAGTGCCACAGCCGCGGGAGCTGCCCACGTCCCCGGGGCTGGAGGCACCATGTGTCCGGGCAAGTGACAACGAGGACTCGCTCCGGTGCCCAGGTAAGGGCGGACCAGGACCCCCGGGGGTGCGGGGGACCCGAAGGGATGTGTCGACCCCTCTGACGGGGCTCCCGGTTCCGCGGGCCGCCCTCCAGGACGTAGCGAGGGGTGGCGGGGGGCTCTGCCTCGATGGCAGAGCAGCGGGATCCTGTCCCGGGGGGATTCTGCACCCTTCGAGGGGTACAGGGCGAAGGGAGGGATGGAGCCGGTGGCACCGAGCCCCAGCTGCCACCACCAGCTCCCCGCAGCCGTCGGGGATGGAGCCGCAGCCCCGGGGTTGGGAGGGGGGTGGGACCCCCATGCTGGGGGGTCTGCCCTGCCTCGGAGCTGGGCACTGGCTGGCAGTGGGGCTGGCCACCCCCGGCCACATCGGGGCCAGGCTTTCGCTGGGGCTGGAGGTGATGAAGATGAAAGAGGTGATGAAGGAGCTGCCGCAATCCCTGGTTTTTGTTTCTCCGCTCCCGGAGGGGGCAGCCCGGGGAGGGGAGCCTGGTCAGGGTACCAAGTGGTCTGCAAGTGCAGCCCCTTCCCCAGTGAGTCCTGCCCGGGGCCAGGACCCCAGCAGGGAGGAAAGCAACATCCCTCACCTTCCTCCCCCTTTTCCACGTCTGTGTGGTTGCTGCAGGGCTGCCCTTGAGCAGATTCTCCCCCTCTGAAAAAAAGTCAGTGTGTTGTCTTTCCCCTGCCCCAGTTGGCTGAGGGTGGGACTGGGACCATGAGTGGGACTGGAAGCTCTGGGCAGCCTGAGCCGACACCAGGGTCCCCAAAGCCACCTCGTTGGCCGTGCTGGAGTCGATGGAGCAGCTGCAGAGCTTTTAATCTGCCCTGCAGCCAGAGCCCACCTGGTCCATGTACAGCTGGGCCACATCCTGCTGCGTTCCCAGGCAGGATACGGTGCAGAGGTCTCAAGTAAATCTTAATTTTCATGGTCTGCTTGGGGATGTCTTGATCCACTTGCCCCTCTCCAAGATGAATTCCCAGCCCCAGCTGCCCATTTTGACCCTGGCTCTCGTGCCAGCACCTTTCCTGCATCCTCTTCCCCAGCCCTCTGTGTTTCTTCTGTTTTGGGTGGCCCTGTCCGGGGTCAGGGTCTTTGTACCTGGGGCTATGCAGGGCTGGAGTTGGTGAATCTTTGTCCTGAACCAACTGTCCTCCTCTGGGGGATAGAGTCCATTGGAAGGAAACCAGTGGAGGGCTGAAACCAAGTTCCTGGTCCTACAGGAAAGGAGAAGGAATTGAACCCGCTTGTTTCGGGATGGGAGCTCAGTGCCTGGTGACACAAAGGGAGGGACAGCATCTCCCTCTGCTATGCGGGAAAATTAAATTTTCAAGCCTGCTACAGCAGGTTTTTTCCTGCAATGGGTTTTTTGTGGTCCCTTCAGACAATGTGGCATGGAGACATTTGAAAATGAAAGGTATCCAAAATAACGGGCTGGACAAGCTCCCCATTCCACAGTGGGTTCCCATCGTCTCCTTTCTTGGGAAACTGGGAAACTACCAGAGTGACTTCATCAGGCAATTCCCTCTCTGTCTACTTTCCCCCCTTTTAAAATATAAGTATTCTGGAGAAAGAGAGCAAAATCCCTAAAAATTCACACTGGATTTCCAAAGAGACAACCTTCTGAAACATTTCCATGGGAATACTGTGCCGCGAAGTGCAGGGAAGGGGGGAAGATGCTGAGCTCGCCTCTTGAACAGAGCCCCAAACCCGGTGATTTTCTTCTGGGATGGATTCTGGTAGACAGGACCAGTGAGGGGTGGGAGCTGCAGGCAGGGATGCTGCGTTTGGGACAGGTCCCCAAGGGTGGAGTGAAAATAACCCTCCGACTGCAGCCTGGAGGGGTTTTGGAGCAGATCTGAAGCTGTTTCTGGGCTGCTTTCACCACACAAGGTGGGTGCAGCCCTACGGTCCCACCAGGACACTGGCAGAAAGTATTCGGATCAGCTCCATCCTGGCTCAGCCAAACCCATCCATTCATCCCAAAGACGGTCCTTCACCACCTTCGCCCACCAGATTTCCCAGCATCTGACAGACCCCTATTACACTGCCGAAGAGCTAATTGGGGCCACATGGTCCTCCGGGGATACGATGGCTGTGCGCAGCAATTAACACCCTAATCCAGCCCTCAAGCCCCATCACGCATATTAAAAGTGGGATTTTCCAATGGGGTGGACAGGGGCAGTGGAGCCAGGGCTTGGGCAGCACACTTTCAGCAAAGCTGCTTAGATGCTAAGCTTTATTAAATGAGTCAGGCACTATGACAGGATTTGGGGAGCTGATTAACATGAAACCTAGGCTGGTTTGTGTGGTGTGACTGCATTCGTTATGGCAGAGGGAAACGAAGGTGCAAGCAAATGTGCTCAGGTTAGAAGAGCTCAGGCAGGAAAATCTCCAGAGGCAGCTCCGCAGAGGACCTTTACTTTCAGGTTCCCTTTTGCAACATGCAACGTGACAATCAGGGTTGAAACCACGAGGGGAGGGACTCACGACTGGGAATAACCCCAAGATTGAATTGCTGGCAGCCCTGAGCCCTGGAAAAGAGCTGATGGGCCCCAGGGAGAGGCTTCAGTGGCTCCCCAAAAAATTCTGCAGAAGTTATTGTCGATAGATAAATAGATAGATGATGGATAAATAGATTCTGTAGGTACCACTGGTGGATAGAAAGCAGTTGATGCTTCTGGAAGATGATTTTGACCTCAGTTCTTAATGCCCTCAACATATTGAGCAACTCTCCTGCTGGAATTCGTTAATGTCTCCTTGTCCCTTTGTTGCAGAGATCAGAGATGACCAAGACGTATGCCAAGCCCAAAGAGATGGCGGAGCTTGTGAGCACCCAAGCCTGGATGGATGAAACATTGAGCTCCAAAGATGAGCTGAAGGAAGAGGACAGCAGGCAAGGTCCTTTTGGATTGATGTCTGGCTTGAATGAAGAGCATGACAGCATTGAGGAAGAAGAGGAGGAAGAGGATGATGGGGAAAAGCCGAAGAGAAGAGGACCAAAGAAGAAGAAAATGACCAAGGCAAGGCTGGAGCGGTTCAGGGCCCGGAGGGTGAAGGCCAATGCCCGGGAGCGCACACGGATGCACGGTCTGAATGATGCTCTTGACAACCTGAGGAGGGTGATGCCCTGCTACTCCAAGACTCAGAAATTGTCCAAGATTGAGACACTGAGGCTTGCAAGGAACTACATCTGGGCTCTGTCTGAGGTGCTTGAAACAGGGCAGACTCCTGAAGGGAAGAACTTTGTGGAGATGCTCTGCAAGGGCTTGTCCCAGCCCACCAGCAACCTTGTGGCTGGCTGTCTGCAGCTGGGACCACAGACCTTGTTCCTGGAGAAGCATGAAGAAAAGTCCCCAGTATGTGAATCGGCCATATCCAGCCACTCCTTCAGCTACCAGTCCCCGGGGCTCCCAAGCCCGCCCTATGGAACCATGGAAACACATCTGCTGCATTTAAAGCCTCCGACCTTCAAGAGCTTGGTGGATGCTTCCTTTGGAAACCATCCCTCTGACTGCACCACTCCCCCCTATGAGGGTCCCCTGACGCCGCCCCTGAGCATCAGCGGGAACTTCTCCTTGAAGCAAGATGGGTCTCCAGACCTGGATAAATCCTACACCTTCATGGCCCACTATCCCTCAGTCAGCCTGGCTGGAGCACATGGACACGCCTCTCACTTCCAAAACACAGTGCCCCGCTATGAGATCCCCATAGACATGAGCTATGAGTCCTACCCACACCATGTGGCTGGGCCTCAGCTCAACGCCATCTTCAATGAATAGCAAAGCAGAGTTAGACCCAAATTCTTGATACAGAGAGAAGTTCAGCTGCATCGTGGAACTGTTTTTAGAAGGGACACAACTGGAGCGAGAATATCGCCACTATGGGGTGAAAGATTTCTGAGCATCTCTGCAGGACACCACTGTGGAAGGTTCAGCTGGCCCTCCTGTCCTCTCCCAACACGTCTGCACTGGTGCCACCTTGCTGATTTCCGAGCTGTTCCCAGGAGCTGCGTGAACCCTTCCTGACAGCTGAACTCTGAGCAGCCACCGCTGAAAGCTGAGCTGTTGCCTCCCGCTCCCTCTTCCCCAGAGATGCTCATGAAGGTGACATCACCCTGCAGGACTTTCTGCCTGAACGCACTCCAGCACTTGGGATCCTCCATTGCCAAGATATTACGGCTCCTTGTCCTCCCTCCTCAGGGTTGTGGGGCATGGGCACACCTCTGTCTCGCATCAGGTGGAGACAAGCCCCTCCTGCCCCTCAGGATGACCAGTTCCCCTTCCACATGCTCTGATGGGGTCATGGTTTTCCCAGTCCAGCCATGCCCAGCCAGGCTGGTAGAGGAGGGAATGATCTGGACCGTTCGCAGAAGACCAACACGGTTGCTTGTCCTTGAAGCTTTCCTCCCAATGGAGAACATTATCCTTGCTGCCACCATATAATCAAGGGATGGCATGGTCCAGCCAGGCTCAGAACTTCTCCATGATGGTCCTTCCACCGCTCTGCTCCTGTAATGAGCCCTGCTGCCTGTCTTCTTCTGAGCCTCAGACCTTGCCTGTGCCCTACAACCAGCATGAGATTATCAGCACACGGATCTTGAAACCTCGTTAAGGGACTGTTGATCTTTCAGAGCACAAATATCCCAGCTGGAAGAGGAGCTCTCAGCTGAACCCTTGCTCCTGACTAGGGCCACGTCTTCTTACGGTTTGTAGTGTTATTTATCATGATCTGTGTCCTGAAGACATCCTGCCAAAGGAAGTGTGTCTTAATTTCCTGTTTTATTTATTATTTACTGTGTGTGTGGGGGTCTAATTTATTTCCTTCCATTTTACATGAAATGTGGAATGTGCTAAATAACCTCCTCATTTTCCAGTTGACTTCCAAGTGCTTAGTTGGAGTTAGCTTTGTGGAGACGTGTGGTTTTTGCAGTGCTGTTGCTCCAGGATTATTTATTAGCCATTATTTATTTAATTTATTTTCTTCCTGCCCTCACGGTCTATTTTCTGGTGATGAAACCAAGTATTTAACCAAGGGGTTACATATTTAATGTTGAACTACATATTTAACATGGCCGTTTCTTGGATTTTGGAGGCTGATTGATTGTGCCCAGCAGCTCCCAACTCATCCTTTCTATTTCTATATGAGCAATAACTTTTAAAGGCTATGCAACTATTTTTGTTTTCAAGAAAATCCAGGCAACTATTTTTGATGTCGCACTGGCCTTGCGAGTCCAGCTGTCCAAACCTCCCTGTTTTGCAGAGGTGTTTTGTATAGAGTTGGGAATTTGGAGATGACTTGAGCTCCGGAGGTCCCTCCCAGCCCCTGGGTCCTGGGGCTTCTTCCCTTTTGTACTGAGAGCAAATGTTTATCCTTTTGTAAAGAAAGCAGAATTGGGTTTTTAGCTCAAATAAAGTTGTGGTCTTGTTTCAAGCAGCATCGCCCCAGGGCTGTTGTTTCCTTTTCTGTGGTCTTGAGCATGGTGGTGGCGGTGAGGGGCTGCTTGAGGGAAAGCAGAGGACCCGTGCTGGGGTCCAGCTGGGATTCCTGACCTGGGGGCTGGACTGCTGGTGGCTAGTGCTGGTCCTGGGACCAGCACTGGCCAATGGGACTCCCTGGGAAGGGACTCCCTGGGAAGGTCATCTCCAGAGGGATGGGGGGCGATGGGGGGTGGTGGTCTCAGCTGTGGGGCGAGGGTGGGTGCATTTTAACATGGGGCTTCTGCCGGCTCTGCCCCGGGGCTCTGCCTGCCTGGCCCCAGCTTTCATGGGGTGCACATCACGAAGACACGCTCACACAGGCGTAGACACACATTCAAACATGCACATAGTCACACACATGTGCTGCCCCAGACACGCACATGTGTGCACCTACATGGATGTGCCCATACAGGCATGCACACACAAATATGACACGCACATGCACAGACATGTGCAGGCAACCCTTTGCACGTGTGCATGCTGACACACCACACACATACATGCTGATGCATTGTCCTGCACAGGTCTGTGTGCACACGCTCTTGTGAGCAATGCCTAAATGCGCACGCGGAGATGTGCACGTGCAAGCATGGGCACACGTGAGTCGGCTCTGCACCGTGCAGAGGCACTGGGACGCGTCCCGCTTGCTCCGTGAAGGCAAGACCCAGGGCACGTGGGCGTCCTGACTTCACCCCCTCTATGCCATTGCCCCGACTGAGAGCGGGGTGTGCGTGACCCGGTCCCCGCAGCACCCACGAGTCCTCATTTCCCAGCTGCGCTAAAAACCCAAAACAGCTTCTGGCTGCCGTCGAGGCCTCTCCTCCCTGCGGCCCCTCGCATGGGGACCCCACGCTCCACGTGTCCTCGCACAGCTCAGTGCCTCTCCGTCCCCCAGCCTCGCACGCCGGCTGCTGCCGGGAGCCCGGTGGGAACTGCCGAGTGCCTCGTCCCCGCAAGCTGTGCCCGGCACGTGGCTGGCCCGCGCAGGGCGAGGGGCTCTCTGGGGGGACCTGCAGCTGCAGCCATGCTGCAAAGGGCTGGGGGAGATGCTGTGGCTCCGAGCTGGGACAGGGCTGGGAAGGGGGGCTGGCAGGGAAAGGAGAGCTCATGTGTGTCCCCCAAGCAAGCGGGGAGCGACTGCTTTGGGGAGCAGGCTGGGCTGGAGATGCACCTGTCTGGGGATGGGTCTTATCCTGTCCTGGTCTGTACTGAGGGCTGGGGGTTATTGCAGCCCGTGGAAGTGGGGAGACCCTTGCCAGGATGTATGCATGCGCACATTCAAAACACTCCAGCACTTACACGCGTAAGCACACAGGGACAGCTGCATGCACAAATAAACGGGTACAACAAATGGGCACACACAGCCTCACAGCCCTCCTGCACAGCTCTGTGCTGGATACCTACGGCCGTGCACAAATGTGCATGCGTGCGCACAAACCCACACACCTCCCTTACACCCACACCCCAGACACCTCCAGACAACCACACACCCACAAACACACACCCGATGGCAGCGTGACCCCTACAACGATGCTCTGGGAGCAGTGGGGATAAAGACAGCGGCTGGCTGCCCACTGGTGCCAGGGTCCAGCTGTGCCCTCCAGCCTCCCCCCCCCGCCCCGGTCCCTCCTGGCCCTTTGCTTGCTGGCCGGTGGCCAAGCCCTGCTCGGTGCCAGGTCCCTCAGGCGCGTGTGTGCCCAACAGCAGGGGAATCGCCCCTTCCAGCAGACCCAGCCTGTGCCAAGAGGGTAGGGAATCGTGCCAGGCTGGGGCAAATGCTGCCCTGCTCCTGCACCGGCCCCCGCGGGGCTGCGAATGTACATGGGCGTGCGAGAGCACAGCTGGCTCCTGGTACGTGTGTGAGGGGCGAGGGAATACTCCTGTGTGTGTGTGCACGCAGGGTGATCAGTCCATGAGGAGCCCCGGGGTCGTGGCTCTGCTGGCTGGCACTTGGGCTTGTTTAAATCCCCTGTGTCTCTGCAGGACGCGGAGGCTTGGCACTGGTGAGGCTGCTGGGATGGTGTGGAGCTGAGAACTGACATGCTCGCTGCACCACATGCTCCCCGGCACTGGTATAGACTGGGAGCTGATGGGGCAGGTCCCTCTCCACCCCACACCTTGGTGGGTCCCTGAAGCCCCCACCCCCGCCACCTACCTCCCAGTGTGGGGGGAGGCTGGGAGAGGTCCCACAGCGGGAGGGGGATGACGATGGGGCAGGCAGGGTCTGGGTGCTGGGAAGGGCACCTGGGACACTAACCCCACTTCTCACCAGCCCTAGTGAGGACCCACAGAAACACTGTGGTGCCTGGGAGCTGGGCCCTGTGAGTCGTCTATCAGCTGCACTTAGGTAGCCTTAATGACTAATCAGCATCTAGGACAAAGGAGCCCTTGTTAAAAACTCTCCTCTTCCTACATGATGACACAGCTGGGATTGAAGGATGCTCTTTCTCCTCGAAGAAGGACTGGGGAGGCTGGAGCAGCTATTAGGAACCTCTGATAGTCCATCATCTTCTCATGCTCCAGCTCCAGCATCTCCAATTGCTGGGTGAGCATCTGTTTTGGATGCAGAGCAGAGGCAGCTCTGGACACCTCTTGGACTTCTAAAGCTTTGCTTTAACTCCATCAGGGTCTCCATCTGGGTCCCTGTGGAGGTTGGTTTGGATGGCAGAGCCAGCCCCTCTCTGGTACCCCAGCAGCCAGCCCCGTCCTTGGGGGAGCTGGCTGAAAACCAGGACTCTTCTTTTAAGGATACTGGAAGGTGAAAGCCATCTGGGGAACATGCAAGGTGAAGGATGACCATCAGAGCTGAAAAGGCCAGCTGGGAACAACCTCCTGCACCGTCCTTCCCTGGGCAGGTGAAGACCCCAAGGGAGAGATGCTTCATCCCCCATCCCACATGAGGCATTCCCATGGCAGCGGTTGGGGCATCCAGCACCAGTTGGACACATGGCTTGGTCAATGGTGGTGGTGTCCATGGAAGGGGACTCCCCACCTTGCCCTGAGAAAACCACAGTTGGGAGCAACAGTTTCCTCTGAGGGTCCTGGCTCCAAGTTGCCCTGGTTTCCACAGTGGGGTGGGAGTGCCCAGAGCTCTGTAATTGCTAAGTCTTTTTAAAACCCAGATTTAAAAGCTGTAATTCTGATATTGTTTGTAATCTGATAACACTGTGAGCCACTGAGCTCCTAATGTGCCCAGCTTGGGAAACCACAAGGATTTTCCCACTAAGCCGAAATATCAGACTGTTGATTCTTGAGTTAATCGTCTTTTCCCCCCTGGGGACATCAGATTTTGGCAACTAACTTTCTTGCTGATTAGTGTGGGCCTGTGGGAGAGGAGCTGTGCATGGCCCCAAGAGGATCAATGTGGTGGCGCCATGCCTGACCCTGGGGAAAATGGGATGTGCCAGCACGCAGCTTGTCTACACCCAGCAGGCATCAAGGGTTAAATTGGGCTTGTGCAAAGGCGTGACCCTCAGGCTCACACCGTGTGTTGGAAACCAACCCATCATTTACATGTTTGCAGCCTTCAGGACCAGTCTCTTCCTTCCAAGAGTCCAAGCTGTTGCTCCTGGACACACCTGTGCATGGGGTGTCCCCATCCCTGCAGCATCCAGCATCCTCCAGTCCATCCGCCCAGCATCCCACCAAGCCCTGGAGCGGTTGTGCATGTAGCTCTGGCCACCCAGGTCCTTGGAGCATGGGACCAGGCAACACCACAGCACAGGAGACTGATCCCCTTGGATGTGCTGTGGGGATGGATGCCTGGGAGAAGAGCCTGGCCAGCCTTAGCTGCAGTGCAGCATGTCCCGGGCTGTGGTGTCCTGTGAGTTTTCCAAGGCTGCACCTCACCCATCTAACTGGGGATCTGTGGCTGCCCCACCACCCTGCTACACCCCCTGGACACTGCCTAGGCCAGGGCACCCGGTGGAGGGCGAGGCCCCCTTCCCACGTCCAGCCTGGTGGAGATGGGACCAGGCTCCCTATCCCGCTGGCTCCTCTGGAGCCTCCCACCGGTGCGGGGTGGGTAATTCGCACAAATCCCAGCGCTGGCTCTGCCGAGCCCCTAAGCTCTTTGCCGCGCTCCAGATCAGCCGCGGTTCAATCTGTTTGCAAAGCTGTACAGAGTGTTTACGCAGCGGGGACCGGTCCAGGGGATTAGGGGAAACGCTCCCCTGGCATCTGCTCGGTCCAGCCGTGGCCAGCGCCGGAGCATCCCTTGCCTCGTGGAGCCATCCCGGCTCTCCCAGCCTTCCCCATCCCCACCCTGCCATGGGATCCAGGGAGTGTGCTGGCTCCAAAGGTGCTGCGTGTCCTCTTGGCACCCAAAGGGATTTCACTGCTGGCAAAGGGTCCTGCTCATAGTGGAGGACCTCATGGTCTTACCCCAGGGCTGGCATAGCTCCTGCTGGGCTGGCTCACCCTGAGGGGATCTCAGGGCGATAAAGAGGGACTGTCATGCAGCTGGGAGAGGTGTCACCCCTTCCCCTGGACTCTGGGGAGTCTCAGGACATCCCTGACTGATGAACACATAGGTGCCTGGGCAATACTAACCCTGTGCCAGCTTCCAGCAGCAGAAGGACCCTCTCACAGAGTACCCTCCTTCCTGAGCCCCTCTTCAGTGTCCAGAGTGGAGCCAGAGTGCCATGACCATGCAGAGAGAAGGGGATGCAGATGCCACCATGAACTGAGTCTTACCCCAGCTGGGCTCGTAGGCAGTGGTGGCTGGGATGAGGGAGGACCACGAGGTCCGTTCAGAGGATGCTACATGCAGCACTTCAATCTTCTCCCCGCTCTCCCACTGTCTGCTCTGGTCTGGCAGCTTCGGAGATTGTGTTTGAGGGATGTTCCTGGGGTGTCACTTGGACCCGAGCCCTGATGCTCCAGCAGAGGGGATAGAAAAACCCCGGGTCACCAGAAGAGCTCGTGGGAACGCAGCTGCTCATCCCGGAGCTGTGCCAGCCCACAGCCATCCCAGAGCCCACTCTGCTGAGGGCTGCGGTCACCAGCTGGGCTGCTGTTGGGGTGGTAAATCGTGTCCTGCAAGAGTAGAGCACATCACCGTCCTGCACACAAGGATCTGGGCTCCCGGCAAGGGCTGGCAGACTTGAACATCCCAAAGTCAGCCTGTGGGAGCAGGCAGCCCTGCTGCCTGTGCTGGGATGGGACCAGGGCTGCATGCCCCATCCCAGTGGCTGAGCGGCTCCACTGGGACTGGCAGCAGTGCAGGCAGGGACAGGCAGCACTGGGCAATCCCCAGAGTCCGTGCTGGCATCTGGGTGGCATCGGGCATTTCATTCAGCCCCTTCCCTGGCTGAGACGTGGGAGACGGCAGCTGTCATGCACTGGCCAGNTGGTTTTTTTTTTTTTTTTTATATTATAATACAAGTTCAGGAACCTCCCAGCTTAATCCCCACCAGATAAACTAACAGTGGAGAGATTTGGAGTTATTGACGAAGTCTTGCTGCTCGGGCGAGATTAGAGCTCGGCTTAATCTTGTAGCAGGAGGGTTTGGGGACGGTTTAATCAGAATTTGTACAGGAATAATCCCGTCTTTAAACTCGTCCCTGGCCCAATCCCTCCCAAGTTGTAATCAGGCAGGAGCCTCTCAGATGAAGAGGCCTTGGGGGGTATTTCCAGCCCAAATGATGCAGGGGAAGTCCCAGAGATGTGAGCCAAGGGCAGGCAGGTGCCGAAGACCCCACACACACCCACCCAGGGCACTGCCACCTTCTCCAGCCCTTCCCAGAGGGGAAACTGAGGCAAGGAGCCCTGAGGCTCCGATTCTTGTTGTCCTCCTGCATGGTGACTCGATACCAGTTTCTGCAAAGGATTAAGCTTGCTGGATTTGGCCATGTGCCCACAAGATGCCCAAGCCAGCATCAGCCCTGGAGGTACCTGGAGGCTGGGAGACACTGAGATGTCACCTGGCCAGAAAAGCTTGAAGCCGCCCCTCCCTAGGCCAGAGGACAGGCACTGAAAGGCAGGTGGCACCAGGACCAGCCCAGCCCTGAGAACTAACCCAAAACTCAGGGGCTCATCCTGCTGCCCACAGCCCCCCCATGCTCCGGATGGGGCCCAGAGCAAGCAGCCGTGCTGCGCTATTCAAAGGAGGTCTCCTGTGCAAGCAGCCCTGCACAAAACGCACTTAACTCACACAGAAAAATTAAATCATCTGCAAATGAGGTTGCAACTAGCATCAGGAGAGTTGGGTGCACGCTTTTGCCCTCCAACCCTTGCCTTGGGTGCCATAAGCTGCTCCCTTAACCGTGCCGTGCCTCAGTTTCCCCCGCAGGGCTGCCGGCATTGCCGGACCCTGATGCAGCGCCAGCGCCCGGTGGGGACATGGCTGCTTTTGTGCCATGTCGGCTCTTTCAGGGAGCACAAAGACGGGACACGGCGGCACAGATGGACCCTTTCAGAGGGGAGCGGGCTCCTTTCTCCGTCTGCTGCCGGGCTTTGCCTTCCGTCGCAATCCCCCTTAATTGAATCCACACTTTCATAGCTCATTACCCCCCTGATGGATTGGATTAGCTCGAGCTGCAGCCCGCCAGCCTCTGTGGGGAACAGTTGGCTGCTCAGCGTCCCTGTGGGGAGCAAGAGAAAGGTGCGGAGGGGGCCCAGCAGGCTCCCGGCCGTTAGCTTGAAGCTCAGGGGCAACGGACGCGACCTCGGCTTGCCTCTCCAACGGCCGGACCCAGCTGTGGTCCGGCAGCACAGGCAGCCCTGCCCACTCGCCGTGCCATGGCCGGGGTGGAGGTGGTGGCGGGTGCATTGTCCTCGCCGTGCTCCCACCCTCTGCACTGTGTGGGGTTTTGGACCCCCTGGATGACATGCCCTGGTCCTGGTTTTCCCCAGTGGTATTTAGTTCATCATACGAAGAGCATCCCTGGGACGGGAGGGATGCAGGAGGGATGAGGGGGACCAGCTCCAGATTGGGGCATCAACGACCTAACCCTGCATCTCGCATGACTTGTGGCAGCGCAAGAGGAGAGGGGGCTCTGCCACCCTAAATGTGTGGCAGGACGCCGGCACGTGCCGATCCCCGCCCTGCTGCTGCCGGCGCTCGCGTGTCCATATGGGCTAACGGCCACTGCTGCGGCGGCTCCCGGCCCCACTCGCTCATTAACCTCTGCTCCGGGGGTGGACCCCCAGCCCAGCTGCCAGCGATGCTCTGTGCCCCCTCCCCGGCTGCTCGGGGGCTCAGGGGGGCTCTGCTCTCCCCTACCCTTTTCGTCCTCAGGATGAATCAGTGTAAAAGGAGGATTTACTGTACCTAAACCCTGGCTGGCCTCTTACCTCGACCATGGCAGGACTTGACCCCTCTCCACTGCATCTCCGGTGGGCTGGGTGAGAATGGGTGATGCTGCCCTGGGGTCCCTTCCAGCCGGTTGCTCTCAGAGCCTGACACACATGCGAGGGCTGGATTGTTTTGGGTCATTTTCTCAGTTAACTTGTGCTCAGGGCTGGGACAGAGGGTTTCTGAGCCACCTTGGAGCTTCCCATATGCAGGACAGTATCTCCCTCACCATACAGCTGAGCATCACAGCCGTGTGCTGAGCTGTGCCGGGGATGGGGCAAAGCCCCACGCTCATCGGTGGGGGGCATTTCTGCCCCCCCCTTAAGGTGCTGAGCCCTCGAAAAGGGAAGCGGCTGCATGCACACTGGGTTTTTTTGCAGGAGCACCCCAGCGGTGCTTCTCCAGCGGCCGGCAGCGAGGAGGGATGCTGCCCAGGTTGCAGGAGCAAGCCAAGGGCTGGGGCCGTACATCCAGATGGAGATCCTGTCCTGCCAGCTCAGACATCTGATCGTAGTGGATAAAAAAGTGCCTGTGGCATAAATGGTTTAGCATATTCCTCTCTGCATCCTCATCCTCTTAGCAAAAGGTATAGCTGGGCACTCCCGGCTGGCTCTCCTACCAGATGCGGCCAGAGTCCCATCGGGGTAGTTAGTGCCGTATCGTTTACGGGAGGGGATTAGAGAGCCTCCACTTAGAGTCATGGTCCCCAAGGCCTCTCGGATTATGATATAATGCAGCAAGCTTTGCCTTACAGGGGCTCAGATGGAGCTGTAACCCTCTTCATCCTCACTTTGCAAAAGCTCTAATGGCTGGGAGCTGGTGGGAGTACCCAGGGATGTAGCTGTCCAGAACCCTCAGTTGTAATGCCTGGACTGCCATGGCCCATGCCAGGATAAATCCCAGAGGGATCTCTTCAGAAAGCTCAGCTATTTCCAAGGGTGACAACAAGGTGAGACCCAGCAGAGGAGCTGGGGCAAGGACCTGTGGGTTATAGAGCATCCCTCTGCTCAGGACCCCGAATTTTCAGCATTTCTCCTTCAAAATGTGAGGGACCTCTCCTGCCTCCGTCCAGGGCAGTTAACCTTGCTCAGGGGTAGGGGAATGATTTGGGAACCGCCCCCCCCCTCCCCCAGGTGTCCTGGGAGATGCTCAGGGTGTCCCGCCTGGCCTCCAGCAGCCTGGCTCTGCAAGCCCTGCAGGTACCCCCCAGCAGCCTGGGCATCTCAAAGAGAAGCCCTCCTTGCCCCAGTGTCTGCACGCTGGCTCATCCAGGTGTGGTTCATCTTGGCTTTGCATAAACCTTGATGTAGGGAGCCCAAACTAGGTTCCAGGGATGGACGGAGCATGGATGCCCCTGGGCTGGCAGAGCAGGGGAGGGATGCTGTGATGGCCAGCCTCTCAGTTTTCCTCCTCCTTGTTCCCTCTGCCCAGTGCAGCATGGGAAAACCAGGGAAAATATGGGAAAAACATCATCCTTCTGCTAGTGGCTCAAAAATCTCACTTGCAGAGCTGTGCCTGGGGTGCAGATGTCCTAATATTGGTGTAAGTCGGGAGTGTCTCCACCGCAGGGCCAAAGTGATGCTGCCTGGAGGTTTTTGGTCCCAGCTGGCCTGGATCAGGTGAATGAGCCCAAGCCCTGGCCCTGTTTTGCAGGTGGTTGCTGCACCCACCCCTCCCATGTGCAAGGAGGGGGTACATCTGGCCAGACAGTTTTAGGGGAAGCCGAGGGGATACCCCAATATTCCCTCCATGCAGGGAGCTGGGGACAATGGTTACCCAAGCCTCCCCGTGAGCTCAGCTGCGGCAAAGGCACCCAGGCAGTCCATGAGCCCTATGGAGGGAGGGCCAGCATCCCCCTCCGAAACTCCCCAATGCGGCTGCACTCAGGTGGGGGATGTGACCGTGCAGTGTGTTCCCCCACCCGAGAGCAAGCGTTGTCCCCGTCAGGCACAGAGCTGGGGGGGCCCTGGAGTCCCCGAGGTGGCAACAGATGGCTGGAGGCAGCTTGCTGACACCTGCCCCTCCTCTCCACCCCTCTCCTGGCCTTCCCTTTCTTCTCCGCTCATTTTGTTTCATATCCCAACACTTTGGATGAAGCCAGAGGGTCCCGCCGTGCTGCTCCACTTGGCCATAGGGAGCCTGTCCCAGGAGCTGGACCCGAGAGCAGAAAGATGCAGAGGGATGTGCTGGCCCTGAGGAGGACCAGGAGGCCCTTCGGATGGAAGGTGATGCTGCAGAGGATGCTGTGGTGTCCCTGCCAGCAGTGGGCAGGGAGTTTGGGATACAGGGAGCCTTGCTGATGGCTAGCTTTCCTCTGCTCCACATGTCCTGGCTGGCTGGGTATGACCTGGAGCCTCCTGGTCTTGGCAGGCTGCTGGCTTCACACCCTACAGCCTGAACTGATGCAGGCAGGGGGTTCATCGGAGCAGCAGATACCCAGAAAGTGCCCACCTTGTCCCTCCTTGCTCCCCCACAGCTTGCGGCAAACAAGGATGCAGACAACGTGCAGAGCAGCTCCCCAGCATCACCTGAGCGTCTCCAAGCACTGGCCAGTCCCCCAACGCACCCACCCACGGCAGCAACCCGGGCCAGGGTGAGCGACCTTTCTCTACCAGGTTTTGTCTCCATTCGCCCCAGAAATAAGTGCTGGAAAAGCAGCTTCTGAGCCCTGGGCACGGGGCTGGCAGTGACTGTGGGGCACAGGCGACCTGTAGGCAGGGGACTGGCACTGTCTGTGATGCCTGGGAGCATCAGAATCCTTCTAGATGGAAAGTTTTGGCATCAAGGAGGGTGGCAGGGATGCAGGCAGGTGGGCAGGAATGGGAGTGGGCTGATAGATGCAGAACCAGGAGGAGGAACCGGGTCCTGTGCCAGTGCAGCCCTGCAGCAAGCAGCAACCACCTGCTGCCTCTTGATAGTTCTGGTGCAAACCTTCAGGACAGGCTTTAGCAAGGATGAAGGTGCCTAGAGCATCCTCATCACACAGCCCAGCTGTGCCCTGCCCCGTGCAATCTGCCCCTTACAAACCGCCCTGCCATGAAACCATCTACCAGCTGGCACAAGCTGCCTTGGCCAGGGCCCGGAGCTGCCCCGCAGCATTTGAACCCCCAGCTTAACTCCCCCATGGCTCCTGCAATCAGACTCTGTTGTGCCCCAGCTCCCACACACAGGAGAGGAGTGATGCCCACACTGCTGAGAAGGGAGCTGACCTGCACCCATCCCAGGTCCTCCCGAACTGCCTCTTCCCGTTTCCCAGTGCATTTCTATAAATCAAGCTCTGGCATGCCCCCCTCCCCTGCGGTGGGGTTTGGGGGTCACCTGTGACCCCTGGCAGATGGTGCGGGGACTCCCACCCCTTCCCCAGGAACTGTTGCAGCCGGCCATCTGTCAGGCAGCTCAAATCTCCCTGGTCCTGCCTGGGAGCTGCCGTGCAGCATCTTCACCCTGGGACCCCAGTTGCTGCCCACCGTACCAATGCAGGGGGTGCAGGCAGGATGGGGTGGGGGGGGCAAGCNTGGGGGGTGTGTTGGTAAGCAGGAGAGGGGCCTGAGCATGGGGGGTTTATGGGATCCCAGTGCCTCAGAGAGCTCTTGCGTAGGGCCGGCAGTGATGGGTTGGCAGGGGTCTTCTCCCGAGCATGGGGCATTATTTCCCTGGACCAGCCTGGGGGGGCAGTGAATGGAGTTATGGTGGGTGTCATCCTGGGGGTCCCGCCGCCAAGCTGTCTGTCCCGTTGCCCAAGGGGGCTCTGGATTTATCCCCCAGAGTGCAGTGCTGGGAAAAGCACCTGGAGCCCTGAGCAGCCCCAGCTCAGGGTGCGGGGTTGGGGGGTCTCTGGGGACCTGCAGCCCCCAGAGAGGGCACAGCTGGGTGAGGATGGAGGATGCACCTACCACAGACCCTAATTTCCTTGTGATGGTCCCCAGAGAAAGGTTGCCTCTGGGACAGAGACCCGGGGACCCAGCAGCTTGGCCATCTCCTCGGTCCCCGAATGGGGCAATTCCTTGGGGCAGGACCCATGAGCAGCTCCCTGGGGCTCAGAGGCGGCAGGGAGTGAGGCTGAGCCTGCAGCATCCAGAGAAGCTGCGTGCAGGGGTGGATAAAGGAAGGTAGGGGACAAGTTTTGGGTGCCACACTGGAGGAGTAAGTGGCACAGATGGTGGCACTGACCCTAGCTGGCAGGACCTCGCTTTGCCCAGTATCCTCATCCCTCCAATGGCCCACACCAGCAGACCCAGTGCAATGAGGGGCTGCTTCCAGGGAGCAGCGGAGATAGATGAATGAGGATGAGGGTCCTGTCTATTAATGTGCCCCAGTCCTGGGGGGTCTCAGCCATCCCCTGTCCCTGGGACCTCCAAAAGAGCCAGGTCCCCAGTGGGGTGTCCTCCTGTCTGGCAGGCTGCAGTGCTGCTGCGAGCTGCAAGCACGACCTTGCGGCTGCAGGACTGGCTGCCTGCAGGGAATGGCAGGGGTTTGGAGCCCTGCAGCCCCCCTCCCCTGCTCCCCCACCCCAGCCAGGACTCCTGGAGGGGTGGGGGGACCATCACTGCAGGCACAGGCTTTGCTCTGTGTCCCTCGCTGCACCAACCTTACTAGGGAGCTCTGGAAGGGCGTGCAGCCCATCCTGCTATGCTCCATGGGCTGGATGCGGCCCTGGCAGCACCCAGGGGTCCTAACAGCCACCCTGGGTCAGCACCTGCCCTGTCTCTGGCACAGAAGTGGTGGGGAGGGGGAGCTTCTGATGGGGCAGAGGGTAGGCTGCATGGCAAGCCACAGCTCCTGCACTGAGGAATTAAACACTTCTCCATCCAGGGTCAGTATTTATTTCACTCAGGTGTGCTACTTTCCACTGCAAGTCCCTCCCTTCTCCCTGCTCTTCTGCTGCGACTGGGGAACACGACATTCGATGGGACTGGGGGGTGCTGAGGCTGCTGCCTCCATCCCCTTGCTGCCTCCATGCAGGGCACGGCCACCGCCGTCCTGCCCAGCTCTCTCCGGTACCCTGCACTGGTCCTGCAGCGTCCGCTTCCCACAGCAGGACCAGTCCTGTCCAGTGCCACAGGCCCCTGATGTGGGGCGGCCCACGCCCCCAGAGCGGGGCTGCAGTCACCCCCCGCCTCCCAGCCTCAGGGAGAGATCACATAGGCCGTGGCGATGTACTTCTTGCCGTTGCCGTAGGTGGATTTGGTCCAGGTGTAGGTCTGGATGCTGAGGCTGTAGCCGCCCAGGCTCAGGTGACACCTGTGGGGACACAGACTGTGTCATAGCCTTGCTCCATCCTGGAACTCCACAATCACATCTTTGGGGTGCTCTCGGTGTTCCCACCCCCGTGCTGCTCCATCCCCAGCCCTCCCCACCCGCAATGCCCCAGAGCTGTGCAGGGCTCAGGGGCTGACCCTGCTGTTGATTGGTCTCAGGATGGCACTGCTGGCTCCACGGCCAGAGGACAGACAGACAGATGCAGACAGGTACGGTACTTACGCCCTCCCGGGACGCGCGATGAAGCACAATGTGTACAGGCCAAATTCGAACTCGGGGCTGCAGCCGATGAAGGCAGAGCCCACCTCCTTGTAAAAGCCATCCCAGCTGAACTGCAGCCCCAGCACGTCGGGGTAGGTGTCCCACTAGAGAAAGGGGGTTTGGGGATCAGACCCTTGGCTCTGGGTGCAGCAGGGCAGGGAATTCAAGGAAAGCCTGTCTGCATACAAAGCCAGGCATCCTCACGCCCTTTCCAGGGACAGATCCAGAGCAGCTTTCAGCTGGTCTGAGGGGCTGCCAGACAGAGCCCCCGGTCTCAAATCTCTTGCTTGTGGTTTGAGAGCCCCTTTTGCCCATTGCGTTATCTTTTCTGGACCTTCCCACCCTGCCTCCATCCCAGGGTCCACACAGGGAGGCAGAGGGGATGCAGCAGGGTGAGCATCTCTGATGCTACTGATTTGCCCCATTTGGGATGCGGCTGATTTGGGATGCTGCCAGCTGGTGCAGCACCACCGGCTGCAGACCCCAGGGGATCACTTACTGGCCCGTTGAAGTTGTGGCTGAAGTAGTTGACGACGCCTTGCTTTTCAAGGAGGTAGAAGCGAATCCAGTTGTGAAATCCAGACACTTTCCCTTTTTTCACCTCCCCTAAAGACAAGCGAGACCATGGGGTCAGCCCCACAGCCCGGTGATGCCTGGTACCCCCCGTCCCACTGGTGCGAGCTCTACCTGAGAAGACGTGCTCAAAGCCACTGGAGTCCTGCTCGCCATCACCTCTGGAGTAGAGGCCGAACCACATTTCCTTCAAATCGGCGACAAACTCCTGCTCGGAGCCATAGCGGTCTGTAGGCAAGGTGGCATGGGGAAGCGGAGAAGTGGGAGCAGCATCCCAGGATGGGAGCATGGGGAGAGGCAAAGCCGGGACTCCCTCCCCGTCCCTGACCCACTCCTCTCGCTCAGGAACAATTCAGCTTTGCCCTGCTCAATTCTCCCATATCCTGGTACTTCTGGTGAGCCCACTCCCATGCTCCTCCAGTCTGCATCCTCCCAGGTCATCTCCCACCCAGCTGGGGCTTTCCTTTTAGATGCCCAACATCCAGGGACGCCATTCCCCCGTGGTCAGCCCTGCCCTGCTCCACACTCACTTTTTTTGTGGAGGAAGGCGAAGAGTTTCTTCATGAGCTCGGTTTTCATCACCTCCTTGAGGAAGTTGTCCTGCTCTCTCAGCTCCTCTGCTGTCACATCCTCCTCCCTGCCAGTCACCCTCTGGTAGTTGTCCAGCAGTTTAATGAAGCTTGCGTAGGTGGGTTTGGAGAAGAGCTCCTCATTGACATATTTGTAAAGCCTAGGAGAGATCCTGCACTCAGCAGGAAAGCAGAGGTCCCCTCCAAAAACCAGCCCTGCACCCTGCCTGGCTGGTTGGTCTCTGCTGTGGTGGCCCTTGGCCACCCCCAAGGATGCTGGGACACACTCACGGCTGTGGGGAATGGTCCTCCTGGTCATCTGTCTCGTCGGGGGAGGCCTGGTACTGGGGGTTAATGGCAATGTCGGTTGGCCGGGCTTTGTTGTGATCTGCCCTGTAAAGCTGCTCCGAGATGTGCAGGAGATCCTCGTCAGTGATGGCATCCCGGCTGCTGGAGAAACCCTCTGCAAGGAGAGGCAGGAGGCTGGCAAGAGCAGGCAGCAGCTCCCGGGGCTGCAGATTAGCTGCCCATGAGAAGTGAGGGTGATGCAGCACCCGACACTGC
The DNA here is from genome assembly GCA_013401275.1 of Pandion haliaetus. Taxonomy (NCBI): domain Eukaryota; kingdom Metazoa; phylum Chordata; class Aves; order Accipitriformes; family Pandionidae; genus Pandion; species Pandion haliaetus. Next base: position 274,005 of record VYZV01041643.1, on the reverse strand, counting down.
ATTGATGCTCAGGTGTCAGAATCCTGGGATGCCGTGAGAGCTGGGTGCTCAGCATGGAGGGTCAAGGGGTGCAGGGGAGGCAGGGGGTCCCAACCCTCACCAACCCCATGCCCTGGGGACAAGAGCTGGCCACAGGGCTGCAGGCACAGCAGCCTTTCATTAATCACGGGGTGAGCTGGGAAGCATCGGTCCCCGTCTCCCAGGCACAATGCTGCTCTTTGCAAAATGTCCGCTGGGAACAGCCCCCTCTCGATCTCCCACATTTTAGGTGCGTGGTGACCAGGGCATGGAAACGCCAGCTCGCCCCTGCCTCTGGCTGCTTTGTGCCTGCCTACTTCACCTAGCTCTGGTGAAGGGAGATAATGCTGCTGGTAAACAGGCAGGCGATGCTGGGGCTCTCGCTGCACTGTCTGCTCAGCAATGACACGCAGTGGCTTGGAGCGGCTGGCGATGGGGTGCTACGGGCATGGCCAGAAACCAGCATGACACCCCGATGCCATTGACCCCCAAAGAGCCACGGGTGGCAGAGGAGCAAGCTGCCCCGAGGTGCATGGGGTGAAACCGGGGTGGTGGTTTATTGCCCTTGCTCAGAAGCGGAGCTACTCACCGCGGGTGTGAGCTGCGTCCTCTGCCCATTCTCCACCTGCACAGACCCGAAAGGAAAAGGAGCTCAGGGTGATGGAGACGCAGGCTGGGGGCTGCCCAGGACCACACACACAAATGCACATGAACATTTGTTTGCAACCAACCCCTTTGCATGGCACAGCTGGGCTCTGGCAGCCTCAGGGGGAGAGCAGCCCTCCCGAACCCCCTCCCATCACCCAGGGATGCTCACCAGGTTGGCAGTGCCTGTAGTAATCCTCGCAGCAGTTGCGGTACCTCTCGCAGTCGGCGTTGCAGTGGCACTCGTCCTCCTCGCTGTAGGGCTCCTCGCAACGTCCCTTGCAGGAGTCAGGAGCTGTGTACAGGTCTTTGGGAAAGAGAAACAACAGCATGGTCCTCAGGATGGACTGACCATCCTGCCCTAGCCAGCCTATGACCTGGGAGCATCCTTCGTTCTGCCCTTGTTCCCCTCTTGGGAGGGCGTGAAGGACCAACCTCCTACCCTGGAGCTATTTGGGATCCTTTGTCAGCCTTTAGGGATGGCATTTTGATCAGCTGAATCCTCAGGATGCACATCTCCATGGGTCACTCCTCTTTGGCTGTGGCCATCCACCACGTCAGGGCCACTTCACACCAGGAAACATGTTCTTGGCTCCCCACTATTAATTGCTCCTTCTGATTCACCCTTTTAATGCCAGGCTTAGCAGGAGTGTCCCAGGTCCCACCATCTCTGGGCCAGAGGAGGAGTGCCACATTCCAGACACCCTTATTTGCAACCTGACCATCGCTCTTTCTGTAATGCTGGGAAAACTGGGAACTCCTTCCCGAGCTATTTATATGATAAATGTGTTGTCGAGCATGTGCTTTATTACACATGGTGGCAAAGCTAAAAATAATGCAGCAATTCAAGCTGTGCTTTGAATAGGACGTCTCAGGTGGACAATGGACACTTGCTATCAAGTAAAGAAGGGCTGTAGAGGACCAAGACGTTGGGTTTGTACTAAGAGACAGCGTGCTTATGGAAGATGCCTTATCCTCTGTGATGCCCATCAGCTTCTGATGGGAGGAATGGGACAGCAGGCAGCCTGGGCATGGCTTTCTCAGCATCCCTTTGCTCCAGCCAGGAAGGTGACCATCTCCAAGGATGTGCTGAGAAGTCCTGTCCCCACCAAGCTGTCAGCCTGCAAAGCGATCCCTGGAGGAAAGGGTGGTGCTTTCCCTTGCAAACCTGCAATCGCGCAACATCTCAAACACCTCTGGGTTGCCTGCCTCAAACTCCAGCAGGTGAAACATGCCCTCAGGGCAAATCCTGATAATAGCAACAATGAGAGTGACCTCCAAGTGTCATGATTGCTGGCTTCTCTCTGCACCCATGTTGTTTGCTCTGTTGTCTGGCATTTCACCCAAATTATTTGTGCTTTTCAGAGCCACATAATCAAGGTCCCACATGAGCTAATGAGAGAGGAAGAACCTTTTTGCCCCACCAGCCAACCCAGCTCAGGCTGGTTGACAGTGCTGCAAGGGCACCCTGCTGACTCCCATTTGGCTTCTCACCACCAGGTCCTTTTCTGCAAATCTACTTTATAGCAAGAGGGGAGTTAGTAGGAAGGGGTTGCTTGAGATGCTCCTGGAGATGACATGCCCTTGGTGCTACTTTATTCCCGCTTTTGCTCATACTGATGCAAGGAGAACTGGGAAGGGCTGCAGAGGGAAGTGGCATCCCATGGTTTGGGTGGTGAGTGATGCTCATGGTGTCCAGACACCCTGGTCTCACCAGTTCACTCAGCAGAGCAGCCAGGTCTGGAGCTCTGATGGGGTTGACAGCTGAGATCCCTGTCCCCAGGATGGCATCCCTCTCACTCCCAAAGTGGCAGTCGGGATAAGTCAGCCTGAATCACGCATCCAGGCTCATTTTCCAGCAGCAGTCCCAGAGGGATTGTGCAAGGCAGGAACTGCTTGCACATAAGTCACCGCTGAGACGTTCCCGGTCCTGGGGCACGTGCTGCCGGAGCGTGTCGCAGCAAAATGCCAATACTGGGATGTGCAGTGACTCAGACAAAATCCGGAGCCTTGCAGAGTCCTTGGAGGAGCAAGCTCAGCATCGCCCCATTTCCCGTGGGGCTCGGCTGCAGGGTGCTGAGGCTTCTCCCAGCATGGGGAGCGTGAGCAGGGCAGGAAGGATGGCTGCAGGAGGGCGTTTGCTCCTCCTCATGCAGGCACGAACCTAAATAGCTGCAGAGCAGTTGGCCACTTGTGATGGTTAAATTTAGAGGGGCTGCTGGAGCTTTCGGGGAGAGAAGGGCTGCTGGGAGAGCTGGCAACACTGCGGCCAAGGGACGGTGGCTGGAGCAGAAGGACATGGCCAGCAGTGCTCAGCACAGCGCATCTGCACTCGACTACTCAGTCGATATTTGGCCTGTCCAGCCAATAGATATTTTCTGGCTGCAAAAAGCCAAATATTTCTTTCTCATTTTTAGCTCTGCAGCCAGATCCATCCCTCCCTGAGCACAGCTTTTTGGACAAGAACAAACTCATTTTTGTTTCCTCCAAAAAAGATTTGATCGAGAAAATGTGGGCTGTTTCCTGAGCAGCTCCATTCACCAAGGTGTGGGGAAATGTCTGAGACATGACAGAGCCCTCCCAGTGGCTCTCAGCTTGGGTTAGTACATGAACATGACTTATGGCTTGTGTCAGAGCAGCGCCCACTAGTCCCTGGCCTGACTCAAGACCTTGTTGTGCTGTGCAAACACAGACCGAAGATCAACCCTGACTCTAAAAGGGCCCATTTGCAGGACAAATTAACTTGCAACAAAAGAGCTCCCCAAATATTTAGTTACATGCTCCTGGCCCCCAAAAACCACGTATAACCCTGGGTGCAAGCTGTCTTTGAGATAATCAGACAAAATCTCCCACCGCTGTCCCGCCTAGCTGATGATAAGCTATGGTGGAGGTGTTACAGCTCAGACAGGTCCATCAGGGTGATGCTCCGATAGTTCTGGTCCGAAGAGTGTGGCCAGGACAGACCATGACACAAGCCAGCGAAGCTGCCCGGCTTCCCAGCCATGGTAAACCCAGTTACTCCTTCAAGCCAGAATAACTTCACATTTGCATTAAACAAGATGAGACCATGGCAAATCCTCCTGCTTTCAGGGCAACCCAAAGGCTGGTTTGCAGCAGCAGAAGCTCCTCTTCTGCACTGGCCTTGCAAAAGTCCTCACCATTAATCCTGAGGGGAGTCATCTGCTTCTGAAACATCAGATACAGCCTGCTGGCAGTGTCAGAAGTGACGAAACTCCCTTCTTGCATATAGATCACATTTTGTGCAAGAAGTTGGCAATGAAGGCACCTAGCCACAAGCAGGATCCTGGTCAACTGGGAGCAAAACCTGATGCCCACAAGCCACTCCTTGTTGCAACATCTGCCTCAAAGACAGAGCTGTTCTTTATCATCTCTCCAAGCCTGTCTTCTCTCATAACAACCGCAGAGTCGCAAAGAACAAAATACCTGAGTTCATGTTGCATTTTCTATTGCATCTCACTGGCTCCTCTGCTCACCTCCAGTGGCCACAGAGGGTTTGTGGATAAGGTATTAGAAAAATATTTCCCTTTGTCCTCCCCCAGCGTGGGAGGCTGGAGGAGCCAAAGGAAGGCGGGCCTGCACAATGAAAGCACAGCAAGATGTACCAGGAAGCAACTGGTGGACAAGGATAAAGACCAGGGGAAGTCTCCACCCATCAAAGAGAAGGATAAACCACCCTCATCACCAGCGGAGTCCCCCAGAGCTCGAGGAAGCCCTCCAGCATGAAAACATCCCTCACCCTTTCCCCTGTGAAGCTCTGCTGGATCCAACCTCGCAAGGAACCAGCTGCCCCAGTACAGCCGAGCTCCTGGCTTACGGCAGCGCCCTCAGCACCGTCTGCTTTCAACCCATCGCTGGCCCCTTCCCATCGAATGCACTGGCTGGTTTAGCCCCTCCGCCAAAGCAAGGCTCCATTACTCACTGCCAGACACGCAGCCCAGGGCTATTCCTGCCCCAACAAGGAGGATCCAGGTCTTCATCATCCCGTATACGGCAGGCTGGGTGTTTTGGAGTGTCCCGAAGAGCAGGTTGGGAATGACGGTGCTCCCTGGCACTCCCTGCTATATGTGGGTTCCCTGAGGGTGCGGAGGGGAGGGAGGAGCTTGATGCCACTGAGGACTTCACAGGCAGGCTGCACCCAAACTTTGCCAAAACTCATTATGCGCACGGCTTAATTATAGGCTGCTCACAGTGGGAGGAGGGCTGGTAAATCCAGTGTCCCAGTATTGCTCCACTCCTTTCTTGCATGACTGCTGGGGGTGATTGAGGAGCAGGGGGGAAGCTTCTCAGTGGGGTCTTTGCCCATCCAAAGCCCAGCAGGTCCATTAGAGATGTGAGCTGTGATCAGTGCCACAGCTTGGTCTCTTGATGTGCCACATGCTCCTGTTGCTAACTGGGGGCAACTTTCTGCTCCCCAGTTAATGGGAGGTATGATCTCTCCTTCCTCAGCTGCTGTCTCTGGAGGCTGTGCGCCCCTTACAGCACAGACCAGCCTCGGTTGAAGCCTCCAGGTCCTCCAGCAGCACAAGGAAACCCTCAAACATAACCACAAACCAGGCTTCAGTGTCGAGGCTGCTCAGGGAGTAGGTTTTGTGGGCTATCCCAGTGTGGTCTCACTCCTGGGGCAAGCCCAGAGCTGGGGCATTCCCACCCTGTGTGGGGCTGCCCTTCTCCAGGGAGCCTCCACAGCCCTGGGTAATGCCAAGGGGGAGCTCAGCTTGTGCCTGGTGTGGTCACCAACCTCTTCCCTGCCCACAGCAGGGCCAGCCCAGGCTCAGTTCAGTGTATCCCAGCGGAAGATGTTCCCAGATGGTGGGTGTTTTGGTGCATCTGGCAGGAGAGACAGCTTTCCATGCTACCACAGGCTAGGGGGGGGCCTGGCTCCCACTGGTTCCCAGTCCTAGAGTGTGTCATACATGTTGACCAGTACAGCCAAAGGCATGGGAATGACCAGACAGGAATAGGTCAGCACCCATCCTGCCTCCAAGGGCATCTTCACACTGCCTCTGAACAGTGGCACAGCCTCCCCGTTTTCAAAGGGGCATTGCGATTGTCTCTGAGCCGATCTCCATCCACATCCCTCCATTGCCCAGCTCAGCCACTCACGGAGCTGTGCTCAAAATCGCATGAGGAAAATAATCCAGACCTAACTCACCGTGCTTCTGGATGTTGGTTTAAAAGCTGCTGTTTTCCCACTCTGGTTTGGAAAGCAGTACACCGTGGCAAGCAGGGAGGAACCTCCTCAACCCATTTTGCTGCTGAAGGATGTTGGGGAAGTTCAGCCCTTCCACACATCTCCCCTTCTCTTTCCAGCCATGGTCCCTCAAGAGCTGGCACGGGCCGACTTCCACTCATCCATCAGGGAGCACAGTTGTATTGTCCACAAGCATCGACCTTCCTTGTCTTTCCAGGAAAATAATGAACAGACCAAGAATGTGTTGGTGCTGCACCTGAGGGTCCATCACAGGCACTGGCTGGTTTCTGGCTTCTCCTCACATGGTGACATGGTTTCTCAGGAAGCCTCATCACAAGCCTTGCCCAAAGCCCAAATGATTTATACCAGCCATTTCTCCGCCTCCTCACCAGTGCACTGCGACAGACCCCCAAAGGATGGTCCAGTATTGGCTGGCCCCTTGTGGTCCACGTCCCTCTGGTTTGGCCAGGCATTTGCCTGATGCAATGCCAGGAAGGGTCCCCAGCCGGAGGCTACTGGAGCTTCTCTAAACAGCCCTGGGCTCTCCTGGGCTGCTTGCCATGGTGGCTGCCAGATGGCCACGCTCCCAGTGCTTTCATCACCAGAAGCAGCAGGTCCAGGACAAACTCTCACCCTGGGCACCTCCACCTCAGCCGGTGATAACTGACCCTCAAACACCACCCGAGCCAAGGGGAGACAATTTCTAACCTCCGTCAGCAGAGCAGGCAGCAGCTGCCTGCAATTCATCCTGCCGACACAGCAGCATTGCAACAGCCTTAATTCCTCGGGGTGCATTAGCTGGCACAGGAGACCAGCATTTGGTGTAATAAGGACCAGGTTTGGCTTCTTTCTCACCCCTCAGTCATTTCCTACTCTCCGCCCTGGGTTGGTGACCCTGCTGACCTGTCCTCCCTCAGAGCAGTCTTGTTTTTTCTGACATCTTTGTGTCACCCTGTGCTGAGGCTGCTCTTTGAGTCCATCAACTGGTTCATGCACAAACCAAACTTTCCCCAACTTTAGGCTGTGCCTCAAGTCCTGCTGGAGGTGAGGAGCTTACGTCAGTGGGGTTGGACGTTGGATGGATGGCTGCAGCCATCATGCATCTGTCTTGCTCCTCCGAGATGCCCAGGAAGAGCAGGAGCTGCAGTACCTGGAGATGGAGCGAGTCCTGCAGCGCTCGGTGAGGGAGCTGGATGCCCACCATGGAGGAGGATGGAGGTGGAGCCCATCTCTTCTTGCAGAAGGTTGCTTTCCCAGCCTCACTGTGGAAGATGATGCCTTTTGCCTTGGGCTTAACTGGGAGTGTCAGCTCCACCAGCAAAGATGTGGGAACAGCATGTTTGTCCCTGTTTCTCAGCCACACCTTCCAGAAGCTGGTGGCCTGGTGTGAGTATTCCTCACCTGCTGTCCTCGCACACCCCCATGGTCCAACACATCTTATTCTCACCTCTACCTTCCAGCAGTGCTGGACCCGCAAGCACCAAAGCCCTCTGAGCTCCTGGGGACAACCTGCCTCTCCTCATCCACTCTCGTGGTTTGCAGGTCCAGGCACAAGAGCGGGTAGGCGTGTGCCAGGCCATGGTCCAGAGTCAGTCACTGGTGACAGAAGGACAGCAGTGCCAGCTGTCATTGAACCCTGTGACCCTGTTCAGGGTGCTCACCCACGAGGCGTGTTGCAGCAGGGTGGTGAGTCAAGCACCCCGGGGCTGGCTCCGTGTGGCTCTTGCATTAGAGTCGAGGAGAAGAGTCAGGAATTGCCAACACACTGAGCCTGTGGCAGCCTGCCCCGGCCCTGGACTTGGGGATGCAGGAGTGGAAGCTGGGAGTCCGGGCAGCCACACTTGCTCCTGTGCCCAATAATGCCGTTAGCTCTCGCCCCTTGCATTACACCCTCGTCCAGACCCTGGCTTTACCTACGACCTTGCTTGAGGAAGCAGGCATCTGGCCTCTTATTTTTTCACAGTCCAGTGTTTCTGTGAGCAGGGCTGCCCAACACCAAGCTTCATCCCTATCCGCTCCGGCCATCCTACTCTCTGCAACCCCCTGGACTTATTGCCCTTTTCCAGAATATTTCTCCAGGTTTTCCCTCACCCTCCAGGACATCATGGGGCTTCTGCAGCTCCATGGGAATTGCTGGTGGGGCTGGACCTTCGCACTCGTGCTCCTAGGGAAAACACAGCTTGTAGAAGACACAGGCTTGTGGGTTGCGGACGTGCATGGACTGTGGTGAGCTCCCCAATGGGAATCTCTTCACAGCGTGCACCAAGAAAACCAGACAAGGGTCAACTTTTCCACTCGACTGGAGATTTCTCCAGCCAAGCCAGTTGACCAGGCCAGCATCCCGCCTGCAGCCGAGGAAGGGAAAGCCCTGAGACACATTCATCGACCCGGCCAGCCAACCTGCAGACTAAAGGTAATCTGCAGGCCCAGAAACATCTGGCAAATGCACAACTCCGTTTTAACCCTTCCTTCCCCACGCACAAGCTCTTTCATTTCAAGGGTCCTTTGGTCCTTCAGGGCAAACATCCTGGGAAAGGTGACTGCAGGAAGTCTGGGCTGCTCTATCCAGATGCCAAGGAATTGCCATCGTCTCTCTGCTTTGTCCTGGTTTGCCTGGACACATGCGCTGCTGCGACCAGGCATGGGGCTGGAGTTAGAAACCTGGGAAATGCCAGGTGTCAAAACCTGGTCCCCATTGAGCATGGCCACCCGCTGCCATGCAGAGCACCACAAAGCCAGGCTTCGCATTGCAGGGGAACTGGGGGTCCCGGGATGGACGTGGTGCTGGGAGCTGCAAGGAACCCACGTCCCATCTCATAGCTGGCTGCACAGCTTGAAACGTTGTTTAGGAATGATGGGGACTTTTATTTTAAGCAACCCATTCATCTGCATGGCGAGATTGAAAAGAGCAATTAAAGCAGAAGTGCTCTGGCCCCTTGTAGCCCAGCCGTACTTGGGGCAAGGCTGGGGGGGCTTTGGCTGTGGCTCCGTGCTGTGGCTCCATGGTGTCCTGGCTGGGGCACGGACCTGCCAGGGGCTGTGAGACTCCCCTGCAAACATGGGAGCTTTTAGGGGCTGCGATCTCCCCTGAACCCCATAGCTTCATCCAGGCCTGCTCAGAGCATTAGGAAGGTCATTGCTAAAACTGCTCCGTGCGCATACAGAGATACACTGGGGGGGAGGGATGGGAGTTCCCACCCCTGGGGTCTGTCAGCTCTGCCTCCCTCAAAGACATCTCCCCCAAACCCCTGCTCGCAGCCCAGCAGCAACTGGTCATGGGTTGGGAACGGCCAGAGCAGATCACGATCTCCATCATGAGGCCACCACAGCTTCCTTCCACGATGGATGATGACCTGCCTCCCTGTCATGGCTGTACATGGCTATTCCTGCCCCCATTCATGTAGGGAAACTGAGGCATAGAGAGGGCTACGATTAACCCAAGGTTTGGCAGCATGGGCTGGTTTAAGCCCCAACAGTCCTGGTGGGGAATCAAGATACTTCCCCTGAGGCTCCTGGGGTCATGCAGCTCCTAGAGGCTGGGACAGGGGACACAGCCAGCACCTCCCATGGGACACACAGGACAGAGGGAAGGACAGGTCCCCTCTGGGGCTGCCCCCAGGATCTGTGGGGCAGTACAAGCCAGACCCTGACCTCAGCCTGGGTGTCTGTGCGCCGATGGAGACAGATGTGGCATTCCCTGCTCATAGGGATGCTCTGGCTTGAGTCGCTCCAGGAGGAAGGGGCATCTTCCAGCCTGGCACCTCCAGGCTGGGCAGCATCGGGGGGCATTCAGGGCTCCTTCCTCCTCCCTGGCCAGTGCAGGGAGCGAATCCAGGCTGCTGCACGGAGAAGAAAAGGGAGTGCAGCCTTGCATACAAAAATACCTCTATTGCTCACTCTGCTGTCCATGGCCCTCGCCTGCCTGCAGCCGACATGGGCTGCCAGCTGCCTCATGGTGCCGGACCTGGTGCCCACAGCCAGCAGCATGGCTGAGCAGAGGCTGCTCTTGGTCAGCTCCAGCAGAGCCCTGTGCCTGGTGCTACCAGGAGCAGAGCCACGGGGCTGCCCCCGCCACCGGCAGACAGGCTGCCGCATCCCTGCTCCGGTCCCCTTGCGGCCCTCTGGCCCCATCAGGACTCCAGGTCGCGGGAGAGCCGCAGCAGCTCCTTCTGGCTGTCGATGGCTTTCAGGTGCTGCAGGTATGCCCAGGTGGAGACAGGGCTCCGCACGCTCAGGGACTGCTCCGAGCCTGCCAGGGAGAGCTGAGATCAGGGCTGGGCTCCTGCCTCCGGCTGGGCTCACCAATCCCCCTCCATCGCCTCCAGCTCAGCTTGCCAACCCTCTCAATCACTGCTGGCTCGTCTCATGGATCCCCCTTCACTGCTTCTCACCTGATGCACTAATCCCCTTCCACTGCTGCTGGCTTGGCTCATTGATCCCCTCCATCACCTCCAGCTTGGCTCATGGATCCCTCTCTATTGCCTCTTGCTCAGATCATTGAAATCCCCTCTATCACCTCTCCCTTGGCTCACGGATCCCCTCCCTTGCCCCTCCCTCAGCTCACACATCCCCCTCCATCCCTTCTTTGTTGGCTCACAGACCCCCTCCATCCCCTCTCCCTGGGCTCAAGGATCCCCTCCATCACCTCCAGGAACTCACTGGAGCTGAAGGAGCAGGATCAAATGGGGACAGGCTTGCTCCATGGGGCAAAGCGATGTCCCAGCCTGCTGTCTAACAACTAGAGCACTTCAGACATGTTGGAAGTACTCTGTGACTCTCTTCAGCACAAAGAGTTGCTGACTGGTGCCTCCAGCCAGCACCTTGTGACCCACGGGCTTGCACCACTCAGGAGAGGGAGCTCAGCCTCCATCCCTGGGCACTCCAAGGCATCGACAGCATCTGAACCAGCTTTCACCCACTGTAGCCAGGCTCATGCCCTCGGGATGTCCCCATAGCACCCCCCCCAAGGATGTTGGGTGCATGATCTCCTGGGCTGGCCTCATCTGGCCCTGTGTAGCCCCGAGGGGTGGGAGTCTCCCAGCACAGGGGTGGAGGGTGGATGGCAAACCCCAGACATACATGTGGAGATCCTGACAGCCTTGGGGTCCTCTGGCCGGTGCGGGGAGCGATTTCGCAGCGGGGAGAGCGGAGCTGGATGCAGACAGAGAGCAGGAGATCAGCCCCATCCCAAAGGAGCGCTGGTGCCCTGCCCCATCCTTGCCCCCACCCGGGAACACTCACCATGTGCGTGGCCCCGGCAGCGCTGCAGGACACGCACGGTCTTTGCCATCATGTGCTGTGGGCAATGCACAAAGGTCACTTGCTGTCACCTGGCCCCACTTTGCTCCCAGGCTGGTAAAACACAGTCCCCTCTGGCTTCAGCGGCGGCTGAGGCTGCCCCATGCCCCCCTGCTGTGAGGGGACGGCCAGGGATCCTGGCTGCCAGGGGGTCTGCACTAATGCCACGGAGATGCTCTGGATCCGCATCCCAGGGGGTGGGGAGACAGCAGGTCCCCCAAGTTGGGGGTCCATGGGGAGCCAACCCGCCCCACTCACCATCTTCTCAAAGTTGATGAGGTTCTCAGCCAGTGTGTGATTGCCCTCGTGGATGAACGTCATATCTGTGGGGGGTGGGATTTAGGGATCAGCTTTGGCTTCCTGCTCCCTGGGGAGGGCTGGATGTGTCCAAAGGGGTCTCTGCCACCCCAGCCCAACCCATTCCCACCTGCACCCCCAGCAAAGGCCCGCCAGCTTCCAAGCTGAGGTACCCACCTTTGAGGAGAAGGGGCACAAAGGGGATGATGGGGGGGCTCAGCTTGGCGACAGCCAGGCGATAGACCCTGTGGTTCCACGACGGGTCCTGGGGATGGAGCGGGACCTCAGCGCGGGGCAGGCAGGGGACACAGCCCTGGCTGCTGCCTGCCACGGGTGCAGGGGAAAAAAGTGGGGGGCAGTGCTTCCACAGCACCCCTGTGACTTTGCACCTTTTGGGAAGCAGGGGCAAACCCTGCTGGGAAGAAGGATATGGGAAAGGAAGGGGCTGTGCTCACCAGCATCCGCTCCAGCGCCGAGTGCAGCTTCCGGATCTTGTGGGGCAGCCTCTGTGCACAGAGAGGGTCACTGGTGCTGGCACCCTGGGTCTCCCACCCCCAGAGACGCCCCAGCTCTCCTGGCACCTCCTGCTCTCCACCCGCCTCATTGCACCCCTGTGGGCTCTGCAACACAGCCTGCTCCGGGTGCTCATGAGCAATAGGCTCAGAGCCCGTTGCATTCCAGTAAGGGGGATTTTGGCCCCTGGCTGGGTTTAACCAGACCCAGGGGCTGATCCTGGCCCCCTGCCCGGTGGGAAATGTGCTCCCTACCCTTAGCAGCTCCCTTGTTCAGAGCTTATGGGTGCAGGGTCTGCCTGGACCCCAGCACCCGGGCCATCCTTGCTCCCTGCCCAAGCCAGGGGACCCAGATCCACCACTGCAGACCTCAGGGGACCTTGCAGGGCTGGCAGCAGCCCGAAGGCAGTTACCTCCCAGGTCTTGGCCAGGCGGCTGACGGCCGTGTTGCTCACACCAAACATCACCGCAAAGAAGGAATTCAGGTTCTTCTGCTCCTTGAGGCTGCAAGTGGGGACAGAGTCAGGTGAGAAGGCCACCACTGGCTCTGTCCTCACAGGACCGGGATGCAGGCGGTGAGGCACTCACTGTGCAGCCAGCTTGATGAACTTGCGGAGGAGCTGGGCTCGCCTGCCCACCTCGGGGCAGAGGCACAGCTCCGTGGCCACCCAGTACTGGAGCTCGTTGAAGCGCCGCATGACCCGCTCCAGGTTGGCCGTGGTCACGTCATGAAACTTCTGCGGCCCGACGATGTAGTGGATCATTTCCACCTGCGAAGCCCAACGTGGCAGCTGAGGGGTATCCTGAAAGCCAGCTTGGAGTTGTCTCCCACTGCAGTCCGGGTGCTGGCCCTACCTGGTGGATGCTCTTGAAGAGGTTCCAGTCGTAGTCGGTGAGGTGGCTGGCCAGGTCCTTGGAGCTGATGAGGTCCAGGGTCTCTGAGGAGCCAACGTGGGGGCCCAGCTGCTCGGGGTGGGGGATCTGTGCACAGGAGAGGATGCCTGATCCCTCCTGCTGTTAGCCACTGTGGCAGGGAAGGCAATGCCAGCCCCTTCCCCAGGGGGAGACGAGCAGGGAGGGATGGACACCCCCAACCCTGAGCTGCTATGGAGGCACTGCAGCCCCAAACCCCACTCAGGGGGCCAGCCGGTGCTGCCCACCCTGGGGACCGCCCCCCCGTGCTCACCAGGCTTCCCAGCTCCTCCATGCTCACTGCGAAGAGCCTCTCATTGAGCCCCAGCGCTGTGAATACCCCCACAGCATCCAGCTGCAGCCCCACTTTATCTGCAGGAGAGAGGATGGTCAGTGCTGGGATGGAGAAGGGGCCAGATCCTGGCTGGGAATGGGGCAACTGTCACCATGGCACGGTGGCAGCCCATGCATGGTGACATCCCTGGGAGAGCCCGCTCACCTCCGGCTGAATTCACCTTCACCAGGATGTGCTCCCCATCCCGGCCGAGCCGGGGGGCGAGGGACCGCAGGATGTCCCGCACCGAGGCATTGACAGGCAGCACCGTGATCAAGCACGAGTGGTCTGGTCTGTAGATCTCGTAGGGCACTACAGCGGGGGGAAAGGGCTTTAGTGTCCCAGCCACCGGGGAGGGGACAGTCCCCACTGTGAGTGGCTGTACCTTTGTCCTGGGCTCTTAAGGCACAGCTGCTGTTCAAAATTGCCTCCTCCTGGCTTGTGAGCCAGTTCACCGAGCTCCGAGCCTGCGGCAAAGGTGGGAGAGAGCAGGGAGGATGCCTCCTCACTGGCCACCCCTCCTGCCGGGGGGTTCCCAGAGGGCAGGGGTGACCCAGCTCCTCACTCCCCATCCTGACCCTGGCTGGCACCCCCCAGGGCCCCCCTACCTTGGGCTGGGGAGAAACATTGCCGTCTCCATTCTCCACTCTGCAGAGAGAGGAGCAAAGCGGTGTTAGAGCTCCGCAGCCCACATCTGCACTGGAGACAGAACTGGGTCCTGCAGCCCTCAGGATCCAAGCTCCCCGAGCATCCCTGCGCCACAGGGGAGTCCCGGCAGTGTTTGACACCCTCCCTGTGGCTGGGTAACCCCCATGCTGGGGACAAGGTGGCCTGAGAGCTGCTGGCATCCCCCCAGTCTTGGCAATCATTGCTTTGCTGGCTGAAAGCTCGGCCCCATGAAAAGTACAATCCCCGCCCCCTGCGTATGAGGGATGCAGAACCACATGGGCATCAGCAGTGTCATGGGGGGGACAGAGCCAGGCTCTGTTTTGGATGGGGACGCCCCTCATTCCCCAGGGGACTCACGCTCGGGGCCGCCGGCGGTCCTGTGCTTGCTCCTGGACCAGCCCACCCAGGCGAGGGTCCCGGCTCGCCAGGTCCGCGAGGTTCTATGGGAGGAAGGTGCCCAGCGGTCAGCACTGGGTGGTCACAGCCAGATCCCTCTGGGGATGTCCCACCCCCCCACCGCCCCGCTCCTGGTACCTGCAGCAGAGCCGTGGTGCTGCGGTCGCCCTGCAGCAGCCGCCCGTAGAGCAGCACCCACTGGCTCACCAGCCGCAGGATCTTCCGCCGCTTGTGCAGGGAGTAGGTGGCCTTCTCCTGCTCTGAGCCCTCCAGTGGCTCCACACGGAAGCTGGGACCAGTCAAGGGCACCAACACGGCTGGTGGGGAGCAGGTGGGGACCCCCGTATGTGTGCACCCAGGACAGTGATGGGAGATGGGGATATGCCCTGTCCCCAAGAGCCTGGGGGATTCGGGACTCCCCTGGCCAACCCCCGAGGTCCCACCAGGGTGACAGGGGCCAAGCTGAGCGTGCTGGTCCCTGCTAAGGGACGTGCATAGCGTAGGATGAAGCCCGGTCCTCCCCCCAGAACTCCAGCCACAGAAGGATATTGGTGCAGCAGAGCTCTGCAGAGCTGTGAGGTCGGCATGAACACGGTGTAAGTCAGCAGGAAATCCCCCAGCAGTGTATCTGCAAGAAATCAGGCCACCATCATTCACCCTTCATAGTGTCCAGTGGGTTGGGGACACGGTGATCACAGCCAGGCAGTACAGCTGAGTGGGAAAGGGTCACCCATGCCCTGCGTGGGGTTGGCCTGTGGTCTCCCCCACCATGGTGACCATGTTCATTGCGGGTAATTTTTTGCTCCTAAACAGCACGGAGAGGTCTGGTGAGGTTGCAGGCTTTGGGGGATGAAAGAAAATTAAATCACTTTTAGTGCAGCCCTCCCAGTGAGTTAACTCCAACCCAGCCGGTGATGAGGCCAGCACGGCAGCTCTGATTTTTTACCCACTGGGGACATCTCCTGGTTCCTGTCTCACTCGGTTTTGCTCCTCTCTGAAGGCAGAGGGAGATGGAGGAATGCAGGAGAGGAGATGCTCTCGGCCCTGGAGCTGCCTCCCTCTCCCAGTCCCAACGGGGAATTTTAGGGTGAGAGGAGAAGCTTTTGGCATTGAACTCTGGGAATAACGCAGCACTGCCTGGTGCTGGTCCCTCCACTTGCACCCTGTCCCCAGCCCTCTGCCCATCTCAGGGTGGCTCTGGGACATGGTCCCCAAAGCAGGGAGGAGACCCCCCACCTACCCACGGGGTCATAGAGTGTGGCATCGAGCCTCATGAACTCCAGCAGATGCTCCAGGATCTTCTCCGGCGTCCCAGCCATCACGAAGTACCTGGTGGGGAGAGCACTGGGCATATCAGGGAAGCAGCACCCCAGCTGTGTGCTGGGCCACCACACCGGGCCAGCAGGCCACTCGACACAGGTGGTCAGCATGGCCTGGCATCCCTGTTCCCCCTCCAGGGACATGGTCCTCCCAGCAGACTCCTCCAAGGGAAGCTAGAGAGCAGCAGAGGAGGCAGGGGGACAGGCATCATCGGCTGGCAGCGCTGCCGGCACGGCTGCAACGAGGGATGGGGACAGGCTGCTGTTACCTGCTGCTCCGCGCCGGGGCTGACTGACTGCTGCCACCCTGCAGGTTCTTCTGCAGGATGAGCACTACCTTCCCGTGCTCCTTCAGGCGCATGGTGTTGGCCTCCACATCCTAGAGAGAAAAACCAGCCATCAGCCTGGCTCGGATCCGTCACGCAATGCCTAGCTGGCTGGTTGCACCCCAAAACCCCATACTTGCACGCAGAAAAGTGTCCTCCCCTGCAAACACCATGGAGGGTGCACGGTGCATCCCAGCACGGACCCAGCACCGCGTGAGCCCCCTGCTCACCTTGAGGATGTGGTTAAAGTCCTGCTTGTCCACGCGGAGGAAGTGGCAGTTGTCCTCTCGTAGGATGATGGTGGCTGCACGGGGTGCGTCGTTCACCAGTGCCAGCTGCCCAAAGTCGTCCCCCTCGTGCAGGGTGGCCACCAAGCCCTGGTGTGGGGGGGCAAGGAGGGTAAGGGATGGGGTGGGAGCCCTTGTCCCCGCTGGGGGACGGTGATGTGGGGTGTCTGGAGAGCCTCGCTGTGCAGGGATGCAGCTACCTTGCCATGGGTGACCACGTTCACCGAGCCCTTCCAGATGATGTACCACGACGTGCCTTTATCTCCTTGGCTGAACACTGCAGGGGAAACAGTGGCATCCAGCAGTTGAAGAGGGGGAGCCCCAAGCATCCCTCTTCAGCACCCCCATTGTGAGCCCCCAGCCCAGGTGAATGCAGTGAGTGCTCCGGTCCCCTCCATCCCTAGTCCACAAAGAGACATCAGGAGCATCCACACTGATGGCAAAGGCTCCAGCCGTCCTCCCAGTGCTGGGGACCTTTTCCTGGGGGACTGGCCAGCCCTGCAGGGCTCCTGGGCACACGATACTCACGCACGGTGCCTGCTCTCTGGTGCGACTCGAACATCAGCACGGATGCCAGCTCCCGCTTCACCTGTGGCAAGAGGCACCTGCCGTTAGGGTCACCCTAGCCCGGAGCTGAGCGAGGAGGGGACACATGTGGGCACGGGGGACAAGGTGGGAAGGGGGCCCAGGGATGCTTAGAGAGGGCTGGGAGAGGATGCCCAGATGGGAAGCGATGGGATGCAGGAGGATTTGGGGACCAGGAGCAGGTTGGGCGGGGAGACGCACATGCTGTTGGGGAAGCAGAGCACAGCCACACTCACTGAGTTGGAGAGATGAGCCACGGCTTTGATGTGGAGGAGCTCCTCAAATATGAGCTCCAACTCATCTTCTGTGCGCTGGGCAGGCCTGGGAGGGGAGCGGGGCGTGAGCAGCCAGCCATCTGTATCCCCTCTCCCCACCCCGTCCCAGAGCACAGACACCCCTTTCCACGTGCAGACATCCCTGTCCTGGCCAGACAGGCTCTTTCTCCCCCCCCATGACAGTCGTGGAAGAGATGCTCAGGTCGCCCCATCCACACCAGTCCCTTTGGTGCTCCAGACCCCCATGGAGCAGGGTCGAAATGAGCCCCATGTGCTCCCCTGGGGAGCACCCAGTCACTCACGGCTTGCGCAGGGCCATGGTGAGCAGCGCGTCGGGACCCAGCTGGGCCAGGAAGGCCAGTGCCTCCAGCAGCTCCTCTGCATCCCGAAGCCCAGCGCTGGGCTCGGGGTTCAGCTCCAGCTCAGCAAAACGGTAAAACTGGGTGTCCTTGTCCTGGAAATGCCACTCCTGCTTCACTGTGGGGGGGGAGAGTGCCATGAGCCTGGCTTTGTGCCCACGGGAGGCCCATGGGGTACCACGTGCACCCACGGGGGACCCAAGCAGCCCCCAGTGCACCCATCTCGCCTTGCGAGACCCCGCCGCTGCGCGGAGGGCTGCCACCGCCCACTCTCACCGTGTGTCAGGACACCTCCATCCACCAGCACCTGGCAGATGCCGATGGCCTGGCTGCGCGTCTGGACGGCGAGCCCGGAGCTCAGCAGCCAGTCCACCAGCTCTTTCCCGGAGCAGCACTGCCTGCAAGGGGAGAGGGCATGAGAACCTGCCCCGAAATGGGGCCATGGCACCCGGCGCCCCGGGTGAACCCCTGCCTGGGATGGGCGGGAGAAGTCCTGCTGTCCTCAGAGGGCTGCCGGGGTCCTCAGCAGCCCGCAGTGCCCCCCGGCATGGCAGGGGTGCTGGCTGTCCCACCTGTGATGCCGCAGGTGATGCTTGTGGTCCCGGATAAGGCCAGGGCGGGTGCTGGTGAGGTGGATGAAGAGGAGCTTCCCGGCTCGCCAGATCTTCTCCGAGGATGCCTGGGGTTGGAAGGGGATTATACAGCTTGCAGGGGAAGCGCGGAGGGCATGGGTGGTGGACCCCAACTGCGTTGACACCTCGCATGATCAACTGTGCCCCCAACACCCTGCCAAGGTGCGATACGCCTGCACGCCCACCCCAGCACCCTGGGATCTCCATCACCCACCCCTGGGAACGGCTGAGCCCAAGGGAGTGACCAGCCCAGAGCTGAGCTGGGGACTCCATGATATGGGGGTGCTCTGGCCCCCCACCCCTCACAGCCTTCAAGGCATGTTTCTCCACCCCCTCACCCCCTCCCCCAAATCACATCCTTGTGGGCTTTTGCAGCCCACCTACCTGGGTAAGGCTGTGTCCATAGTCCAGGGTGGATTCAGTGTCCAAAAGTGGGGTCTGGAAAACCAAAAAGAAGGGGGTTGGTGGCCGTGAGGGCTCTACCAAGCCCCCCCCCCACACACACCCCAGGGGAGCTCCTGCCTTCCCCAAGGCACAGTTCAGCCTCAGCTCTTCACCAGGTGAGGAGGCAAGCGTCCCTGCTTGCTCACCAGCACCAATCTCCTAAAACCACAGCAAAGCCTTTACTCTGCCCCATCCTTGCTGAAAACACACATGTGTACTGGGGACCTAACCCCTAGAAACCCCCCGCGGTTATGTTTAACTTCAGAAAGGGAAGCGCATTCAAATAAGGGAGCTGGGAGATAAAAGAAGGATGTGAAAAAGAAAATCTTTGCAAACAGGGATCAAAGACATCGTATTTGAGACACAGAGCTTGCCACTGGAGGAGAAGGACTTCAGAAAGACCTGGGGAAGCTGGCACAGCCTCAGGGGAGGGAGAGATGTCCAAAGCCTGGGGGTTTTCCTCCAGCTTTGAAGCTGGGTCCAAACAAAGAGGACAGAAAAGATCCCAAACTCCAGCAGGTTGCAGGAACAACCCAAGAAATCCTTGGAGAGCTGGAGGATCAGTTTGCAGAGGACACCAAGGACAGGACCCATGGCCAGCCTGTCCCACAGCAGACGGTGGAGAGCAAGAGTTCTTGCAGAGGATGAACATAGCAGAGAGCCGAGGAGCGTGTGCCCAAACCCTCCCCTGCAGGCAATGTGTTGGGGGACTGGTCTCAAATCACAGCATGGCCAGAAAAACTTATGCAATAAATCCTGAAAAATCAGCTGTAACAAACCACTGGGATGTGAGGTCCCTGATGCCCAGAGGAGCATGGCAGCAAAAGGCCTGAATAGCTATGGGTGATGTGTAACCTTGTGCTTCCCTTGGTACTGAAGGGCTGGTGAATATGAAGCTATTTTTCCAAAAGATTTTAGGAGAGATCCTGGAAACAATGGATCAGCAAGGCAAAAAGTCACCGAGCATGTGCTGGGTATGGGGAAACAGCAGCGGGTAAAATTGAACAGAGACATGCCTAAAATAAGGCATATTAGAAGAAAACAAGCCCAAATTCCCCTCGCTTGTGGTCAGAAGCTCTGAGCTCAAGCAGGGGCCCGTGGTGGCAACTGAAAATGAGAACTCGGGCCTTGACAGCTGTAAAAAAATGCAAATAGTGGGACAGGTGTCAGTAGGAAGAGAGCAAAATAGGAAACCTCACTGATCCACAGCATAGCTGGTTCACTGGCAATTCAGTACTCCCTTAGTCTAAAGTAGGAAACCACACCCTTTGGGGATGGAAACCCCCCATCACCCACCAAGTTTTTTGCTCTATTTAACTTAAATCCACATGTGGTGAGTTGATCCAATGCTGTTTTCCAAACTGGCTCCTCTTTAATGTCTTCACTGTTTACCAATCCTAAAATAGCATCCCCCTTTTTGGCTCAGGGAGTCCCTCCTGGAGCGATCCATCATCAGAGCATCAGGAATAGCTGAGGACCATCTCCATCAGCAGCACACGCTGTGGTCTGAGCCGTGGCCCTGCAGCAGGTCCCTGCTGTCCGGGATGGACTGGCTGCCAACAGCCACAGCACAACCCGGCATAGGTTCAGCTCTGCCAGGAGCAATGCCGATCCCTGCTGGGGCCACACTTGAGACCTCAGCTTCTCCATGACCACTCATCCCCCTGGATGTTCCCCATCAGCAGGTGCTTTTTAGTCCTTGTGTTCATTTTTTCTCCCAGGTTTTTCCCCTCAGGGGGAGGGTATGCTCCAGGGAAAAGCAGGGCAACGAAGGCAGGAGCCATTGCCCACCCCAGTTGCAGCCCTAATCCTGGTGCAAAGCCGGCCACGCTCCCATCCAGGCACTGCCCAGAGGGATGAGGGCTTCTGCATGGCTGTGGCCCTGAATAAACAACCTTTCATCTCGGCTTCTCTGCTGCATAAATCATGGGCTGGGGGAAGCTGAGAGCACCCGTCAGACCTGTTCTCCATGCGCTGCCCTGGCCAAGGCAGTTAATGCACTTTGAGCATTAACCCCAAGACAGGGTGAGGGCCATCCTTCCTTGGGGTATCTTCAAACTGCACGGTGGTCACCGTGAGGGGAAGGTTTTGTGGTCCTCCCCGTTTATTTCTGGCTGTAAGGGGTCTGCAGCACTCCAGGCTGGCCGTGGAGGTGGCAGGCACTCGAAACATGGCATCTTCTGGGCCAGATCCTCCTCAGATCTGCTGGCTCTGGGCTGGCTGGGAAGGTTTGAGCAACCCCAGCAAGAGAAACGGTCCAGATGAAAGCCTCAATTAAGGAAGCCAAGGGCAGGAGTAATTAGCTGCAGAAGCCTTCCTTGCCAATGAATTCAAGGACAAACCCACCTACCAGGAGCTGAGGGGAAAACAAAGAGCCCTGGCACCTCCTGGCCCAGTCAGGAGGGTGATGGAGGTGGACACCCGATGGGAGCTCGGGTGGGTGCTCTGCCCTGTGCTGCCTGCTTGCCTGTCCCAAACCCTGCCTGCTCAAACCCTGCCTGGCTAAGACTGCTCCCTCATTTCCTCCAGTTCTTTCCATACCCCCAGGGTTTCCCCATCCTCCTCCGGACAGCCCAGATGGCTGGAGCAACCAACCTGCCCCCAGCAGTTTGCAAGTGGCGTAGGAGAGATTTGGGGTGCAGATGGAAAACAAGCGGTTCAGTGAATGCAGCAGGTCCCTGGGGACGCTCCTGACCTGCCCACGCTGCCGCTGAGGCTGGGACACCGTGACTTACTCATTCTGCAAACTTTCCTGAGCCTCGTGACTGCCCCGTGGAACAGGAAATGCGCCGGCAATTGCAGAGCAAATGTTTGCAAATAGCAGCCAGGCTGTGGCCAGAGCGTGGAGCTACCTCCTGTGGGACCTGGAGGTCCATGTCACCCCCTTGGGTGCAGGCGAAATCTGCTCCAGTCCCCAAACAGCCTTTTCTGTCACCCCGTGAGGTCCGTCCTTGAGGCAGGGAGCCAAAACGTGCCATGGTCCTGCTCCAAGCTGCGCTCACAAGGACACTGAAGGAGACTGAGAAAAACCCTGCCCAAGGGTAAGTGCTCAGAGCGATTTCTCCCTCCTGGGGTTTTCTCATTGCCAGGCCAGGTCTGAACCACATGCAAAATCTCATGGCTGGCCCCAAAAACCCCTTCCTGAAGCATCCTTGCTCCCCAGCTCCCGGGTCCAGACCCACAGGATGCCCTCCCTCCCCACCCTCACCCCCTGCCTAATTGTTGCAGCATCGTGGCTGCCATCTCCAAACAGCTTCCTAAGGAGTTGCCTCTTTCCATCTTCCTGCTTATGGGACACGCGGCTGCTGAGATCCTGCCTGTCTCCAGAAATCCGGCAGCGGCGGGCGGCTGGCCAAGGTCGGCAGTGACCGTTCCGCGCTCACGCGCCGCTTTTGTTTGGAATCCCAAGGAAAACAACAGGAGTTATTTCAGGCTTTACAGCTCTGGAGAAAGTCCTCGCCCATCCGCAGCCTCAAAAGGCACGGCAGCCAGCCAGGGGCTTGCCATCCCCCCGGGAGCCTCGTCAGGGAGGGAGGCTTAGGGGAGCTGCTCTGTCCCGTCCGTCCTCTCCAGGGACGCAGTGGCAGCCAGCACGATGGCACTTGTACTCTGGGAAGGGTGAAGGATGGAGCTGCTTGGGGACACCAGGCTGCAATGTCCCACTGATGCCAGGAAACGGGAGCCTGGGCTGGAGCCTCGTAGCAAGGAGCAGAGCTGGAAGGGATTTGCTGGCACTGGGATCAGGCAAACAGGTCCCCAGGAGGGATAAGATGGAGCCAGGATGTGAGGAGGAGTTTCCAGGAGCCGTAGGCTTGCAGCGACGGGGACAAGGGACAATACTGCTGCTCCAAGGCACAGCCAGACAGTTCCCTGCCATTCACCTCTCCCATACCTGCCCCGAGGAATGGGTGCACTGGGAGTACCTGCAAAAAGTGGGGAAAACACCCCCTTTCCCTGCAAAGATCGCATGCACTCCCCTCAAATGGCCCGTAGTTGTCCCCATGCACAGCGGAGCTACCCGGGGAGGGGACACTCCTGCCACACTGCATGTGCCACTGTGCTGCCAGATTTTACCAGATTTATCCTAGTCTGGCAGTTTAGCACAGTAATGCTCCAGCCTGCTGCTCTCCCGAGCTCCCTGGCTTTTTGCCACTTAAACCCTCCCAAAAATTAAGTTCCTAAGAGTACTGGGGAGAAAAAATCAGGAAAAAAGGGGGAAGAGTGGAAAGCTTTCTTATTTGTGAAGGAGCTTGCATGCTGCATAGAAATGCTGAAAGGGGGGTTGCTGCCTTTAAGTAATTTCACTTTTTTCCTTAAAAACATTTGTCTTGGATCAAGCGGTGTGGGAAGGGGAAGGTCACAAAGTTCGGCTGGGGCAGGTGAACAGGCTCCGGGGTCACCTCCCAGCCCAAAAAGGACAGAGAGGACACCGAGAACGGGGTCCGGGTGCCTTTTGCACCCCAGGGACCCCCAAGAGACCAGCAGCTCCTGGCCAGGGGACAGCACGGACCCAGGGAGGGAGGACGTGATGCAGAGCATCGTCCCGCTGCCAAGTGACAACTTTCTCCCATAGAAACACCCTGACCTGGCAGGAAGGGAACGTTTTGAACCCTGTGTGTTGCAGGGCCGCAGGGAGGATCTTTCCTGTTTGCATGCTCGGGGTTGGGGTGCACTGCCCGACCGCCGTGTGCCGGAGCACAATAGCACCGGGCTCATTTCATGCCTGGCTGCCAGCTCTGCCTGGAGAAGGGGTTAGGGCAGGCGGCTGCAGAAATATGCTCCCTGCACGCCTCGCCTCGCCTCGCTCCCTGCACACTTTGCCTCGCAGGCAGCAAACTTAAGGGGGGGAGCAGGGCTTGGGTCATAGATCACAGCCCGCTGCCAGGCCAGCTGGGAAGGCAGGGAAGGGCCAGACCTGCCCTGCAAAGTCCTGCTCAGGAAACGAGCTGGAGGCAGCAATAAACCCGGGGGACCCCGCTTGGCCCTTGCAGTGGCTTCACCGAACCCCGTCCCCTGAAACCCTGCGGCTGGCTAAGCGCAGACCCCCGGTGCAAGGAGGGATGCTGAGAGGGGCGGAGGGGACAGCTGGCAGTGAAGGGGGTTCCTCGGCTCGGGGACCGTCCCCCGGGGGCTCTCGGTGGTGGTGGGGGTCCCCGGCCGGACCGTGCCCC
>VYZV01041643.1:236435-249454 GCA_013401275.1 Pandion haliaetus | reverse complement strand
CTCCGGATCGGGACCCTCTGTCCTTTTGGGGATACACCCCCACCCCTCCCCATCCTGACCATCCTTGGAGGAGGGAGGCCCAGCCAGGAGCCCCACCCGCAGGAGCCCCCATCCAGCCTGAGCCCTGCACATCCCCCTGGGCATCAGGTGTATCTCCAGGAGCCCCTGCCCCTCCCTTGAGCACCCCACCGAGACCCCAGGGATCAGGGTGTCCCTAGGAAGCCTCTGCCTTTCCCTGGCACCCCCCACCAAGACCCTGGGCATTGGGGGTGTTTCCAGGAGCCCCTGCCCTTCCCCTGAGCACCCCACCAAGACCCCAGGGATCAGGGTGTCTCCAGGAGCCCCTGCCTTTCCCCTGCACACCCCAACAAGACCCTGGGGATTGGGGAACCATGGGGACGCCCCTGCTGTGGCCAGTGCTGCAGGGCCCAGCCTGGTGGAGGGAGAACAGGGCACAGAGGTGCTGGAAAGTGGGAGGCGTTTTGTACTGGGGAGGTGGCCCCAAGCCTTGGACCAGGGAGGACAGAGGAGCAGACCTGGAGTGTGGCCCAGCGGTCCTGGGAGGGCTTTTGCTGGGGCTTTTGGCTAAAAAGAAAGGGTTTTCTGCCAAAAGGAGCTTTTGCTTTTGAAAAAAATCCTATTTTTTGAATTAAAAAAAAAAAGATTTAAGAATGTATATATTTAAATAAGCCCCCACCCCAACCAGCAAAGTGATGAGAAATGTCAGCTGGATACAAGTAGTTTGGGTAGGCATCCCTGATGCACCCGTTTCCTTTCTTGATCAGGCACCCCAGGGACTTCGAGGGTCACGCCAGGCTCCCCAGGACTGTCACTCCTCAGGGCCACCCCACGTGGGCCTGGGGAGATAGGATCTCTCAGCGTGGCCTTGGGCAAATCCTTGAGCAGCCATGCAGGACGGGGACAGCAATCCTTCCTCCCACAGTCTGCTTCACCCACGAGCACTCGGGAGGCAGTAAAGGCATTTTCCTGGAGACCTTGAGGCTTTGGGCTCTGCTGCAGCCGGGGATCAAAACAACCACCCACGCGCAATTACGGCGCTGAAGAGTCTCGTGCCGAGATCTGTCACCACTTCCACCGTGCCCAGAGTCTGCTCTCATGTGTGGTTATTTGGTCCAGGATCTCCAAGCCAAAGCAGGGGAGCTGCTGCATAAACATCCTCTGTGCAAATTCCCCCCAGGATCTCGCTATGGGACTCCCAGCCCCTTTCACTGAACCCAGTACGGCCACTGGTCCCAGCTGGGCAGGGAGAGACTGAGCAATACAGGGGCTGGATGAGGCCAGGCACTGCCTGGAAAACACTTCAGTGAGTGGCATTTAAAATGCACGGTGGAGCAGCTCCCCATCCTGTAGCTCTGCTGGTCCAGTTTCCCAGCTGAGGGCCCACAGACAAAGCAGACATGGGTGGGTTGGGTGGAGGCGGCATGACCTGGGGACTTGGGACACTGTAGAAACGGGTGCAAAAGTTCCCCTTTGATTATTCTGCTGCAAAAGATGCATCTTCTGCACCCCTGTCTTGAAGCCTGGCATGGTGGGGTGCATGCGCAGACCGTGCCCGGGAGGTGCAGGCTCCTCCTGGCCCTTCTCACGGGGTGTTTTCTGTACTTACAACTTCAAACATATTCCCCTTTCCCAGGAAACCACCAGTGCCAAAAGCTTTTCCCCTCTCATCCCTGGATCAAGCCCCATGCTGCAGGCACAGACAGTAGAGAGGAGGTGATGTAGAGGTGGTGGGATGGGGTTGCCCCAAAACACAGATGTGAGTACTGTGCCAGCACCTTGTCCCAGCGAGCTGGGGCTTCTCGCTTCGAGTCCCAGCTTGTCCCTTGGAGTTGTGTGCGCACCTCCACTGCCTGCGTGTGCATCTGCCTGCGTGTGCATCTCCTCCACCCACGTGTGCATCTCTCCTGCGCCACACCAAGGGCCCTGGGAGGGCTCCCAGGCTGTCATTTCCCAGGCATCCATCCGCTCTGGGTGGCATTGGGTTTGCAACACGCACAAACTTTGCACTAAATGAAACTGGGCTCCCAGCGCAGTGTTTTGCAGCCCCTCCCAACCCCTGCAGCCCATTATAAAGGAAACCTCCCTGGCCGCAGCCCGCTCCTGCTGCAGCCCAAAGGGGGTCGTGGAAGGAGAGTTTCATACTGGCAAAGGCAGCTCGGAGTTCAAGCAACCTCCCTCCTGCTCAGCTGCCTGTCGCTGGCTGGCAAAGCCCATGTGGGAGCAAGTCTTGAGAGCTGCTCCTGCTCTCAAGGAGCTGGTGCTGTGATAGAAACGCTCCTGGGGCAGCGGGCCAGGATACAGCCTCACCGCTGTGCCGAGGGAGGATGCTGGCTCAGCTGCTGCAGGGAGGAACCTTTGGAAAGTTCCCCGGCCTGATGGAAAGTGCTCTGGGCTGCCTTGTGCTTTGCACATCAAGGATTCGCTCACCTTTGACAGGCCCCTGGATCTCTGCTGACATGGGCAAGGGATCCCTGCCTTGCACAGACATGCCCCCCCCCCCCATGCAAATTAGAGCCGATTAAGAGGAGGAAGAGGTCTGAGGAAGGCAGGAGGCTCTTGGAGTGGCATTTCCCCAGGGGCACCCCACCCAAGCGGCTGCGTGCGGATGCAGCACAACACACCAAGGACGTGACACCTGCCTTGGCCCCACCAAGGACCGCGGGTGGTTTCCCTCCCTCTCCCTGCATCTTGGCTGATGCTTCTACCACCCCATCCCATCCTATCCCATCGCATCCCATCCCATCCCAGTTTAGACCCAGAGATGAAGGATGCCCCATCACCCTCGCCAAAGATCTCTGCCTGCCCCTTTGCCGCTGTCTCCTTGATTCCTCCCACCCTGCATTCCTGGGAACGGCTCCCAGCCCTGGCGGAGTTTAGCAAACTTTCCAAGATTGTGGCTGGTGCAGCTGTTCTGGCAGGGAATGGTGCGGAGCGGCCTCGCTCACTCGGGAAGCAGGATGGTGCACGAGGAGCTGGTGTGGCAATCCTCTGCACGGACCCTACAGCCGCTGTGTGCTGTGGGTGTTACTGGAGGTCCAAATCCCTCAGGAAACTGGGCATTAGCATCCCACCATGGGCCAGTGCATGGTCCAGCATCTCCAGGGATGGCAGCTCTGGAAATCCTGAGCTGGCTCCATCCAGCCCAGTGTCCTGTCTTTACTGGACCAGTAAGATGCTTTAGGGACAGGGTGTGAGAGCATCACGCAGCAGTGCTGTATAATATAGCCCACCGGAGCCAGTGACGTACGGCACAGGGGTATCACTGAGCTATGTGGGATGTCACTCATCCGATGGCAGAGCTCTCTGGACCAGCAATGGCCAGCACGGCATCCCAATTGTGGAGAAACCCAACATCCAACAACCCCAGCTGCTGCTGCACCCGTGCATGTGCTTCCCCTGCAGCTTTTCCAGGTGCAAATTAGGCGCAGGAATGCCGGAGGATTGCTGCCGTGCAGCAACAGCGCACCCAGCCAGCATGCTGGGTCACCGGCTCCGGCCGCAGGGACACGTTTCCAACAGGCTGCACCAGCTGCCCGAGTCTGGTTAGCTCTGAGCAGAGAGCTCCTGCCTTGCCGTAAAATGCAAACAGAGCAGCTCTGTTTTATCTAACTCTTTATCGCTGTATTTAACTTGCTCATTTTATCTGCACTTGAATAATAATTAATCTCCCAGAGCAGGCAGGCCTGGCCCCGTGGAAATGCGCCTTTCATGCGGAGTGTGTTCGGCTTATGGGACCTGCTGGAGCCGGGTGACTTTGCTAACGGAGAGTTTTAGGCTGCTGCTCCCAGATCTTTCCCAGTGAAAGTGGTGGTGCTGGCATTGGTGCAAATGGCTGTTTGACCCCTCAAATCTCATCAGTGCTCAGATCTTCAGTGGCGTGGGCTGGGAGCGATGCACACCCATTAACAAAACCCTCCATGCTTTGATCTATGTGTTTCAGGACTCGGATAATTCATAAGAACAGCTGTTATCGCCCATGTTTTAGCCAAAAAAAAAAAAAAGATTCCCATTTTCATGGGTAGTTCAGGGCACAAATGATTTAGTGTTGCTTTGTCACCTCCCGTCTCCCCGTGATTTACTGTCCAGCAGCGGTGCCCGCGGCATGGGTACCTCAGCCCTCACGGACAGGCTGAGTCCCCCCTCGCAATGCTGGAGCCAAGGGCTTGCGGCTGCCGGTCGCCTCCCCATTGTTCGTTAGCACAAATCACTAATTTCAAGGCTGCTCTGACACACACCCGCCTCCCCCGATCACCAAGGGACCGCGGTGGCAGCTACCCGGAGCCAAGTCTCCAGCAAGATGTGTTTGTTCCCTGGGAGATGAGAAGCTCCCTGAGGTCTGGGAGCCACGGCCAGCGTTCCCGCTCGGCATCCTTACAATAAACCCCATCAGCGGGATTGGGAAACCTTTCCTGGCCCCTTCCCAGGGGCTGTAAATCAGAGCAGGGCTTGCAAGGTGACAGGCAGGGCTGGCATTTGCTCCCTGGGGCTCGCTGCAGCCCCGGTTACCCATCCCCGGGCCCACAGCAAAGCTGCCTGCCTTCGGTGGTGGAGTCGGCAGCGGGGCTGGAGGCAGCGGCCATATTTTGTGGTCGTTTCCCTGGTTGAGGGACTCGACATTCCCAGGGCAAGTGCCCAGACGTTGCCTACAGCTTGAAGCTTTAAATAGCTGAGCATAAATAAAGGTGGCAGCAGAAATAGGCTATCCTGGGGCGATGCTGAGGACTGGGTGAAAGTAATGGGCGGGGGGTAAAATCAGGGGGGGTGCTGCTGTGGGGCTGGGGTGCAGCTCTGCCAAGGGGAAGGGTCCCCACTGAGCCCCCAGCCGTGCCTGCACCAGGGGCTTCTGCTTCGGTGGGGACCGCTGGCAGCTGGGACCCCTCCAGCCCACCCCAAAAACCTTGCCAGGCATTTTCTGGGGCATTTTTCCCATCTTTTCCCCTCTGCCTGCAAGATCTATGAAGCCAACTGAAAGCCCCCTCCATTTCCAGGCTCCTCTTGGGCTCTTTCGTAAATCAAATTGGGGATAAAATAGCATTCCAGGAACGCAGCGGGCTGGCCCCGGCTTTCTGTGGGAAAAGCAGCAAATGCACAGTGTCAGCACTGAATAAAGCTTGTGAGATGTCAGGCTAATGCTCTTTATAGTTCCAGGGCTGGCCTTTCCCACCGAGGACCGGGTACCCGCGCCGGCCGGCAGCTCCCGGGGGACTCCCCCTGCGTGCGGTGGAACTGTGCCAGCCCAGCACTGCGGTGGGTGGCTGTCAGGGTTCAGGTGTTCACGGGAAAGGGGCGATGGGTTTGCACGTGCGGATGTGTGACAGTGCAGGCAGAAAGCCGCACGCAGGGCTGTGTTGCAACCTCGACGGGCAGGTGCCATGGTTTTGGGTTGACCAGTCAGCTTTGCCACCTTGTCGGCCACGCAAGGATGGGGTTTATTTCCCCTGGATGAAAAAACGGTCACGGGTAGATTAGATTTCCTGACTGTGCTGCACGCTTCCTCCATCTCTGCATCCTGCACTGTCCCCTGGCCAGCCATGGGTCAAGGACCCATCAGGCTCCCTCCTGCTGTCCCCAAGTACATACGGGATGGCAGGACCCCGTGTCCTCACCTTCTGGACACAGCTTTGTGCTCGCTGATAAACAGAAGTTAATTCTGCAGCAATTAAGAGCTAAGCTACAGACCCAGAATTGCTTATTAAATTACAGATGGTGATGCTAGTCCCAAAATTATTTGATTGCAAGTGGTTTAGTGATGTTCTCGCAAACCAGGGTCACACCTCATTAACAATGCTCTCATCTCTCACTCGCCCCAAAACGATGGGCACAGGTTTCCAGAGCTGCTATTCCAGCCTCTTTGCAAACTCAGGGAATTTGGTTGCCTCCGTGCCCGGCATGCTGAGCTGTCGCTGCAGCAAACCAGAGCCTGGCATTAAAACCTGAAGGGGCTTTGGCAGATGAGATAAGGAGCTGCGAGCGCCGGGTTGTTTGAGGAAGCACGCAACGGAGCTTGGAAATGCTGAATCGCAGCATCGGAGATGGCGAGACGCGCAGGGGCTGTCAATAACCCCGGGGCTGTCCTAAAGAGGAACCACAGATGCAGGAGGCAGCAAAATGCTGAAACCTACTTCCCCTCCTGCGACCAGTCCCCAAAGGCAGAACGAGTTAAATGCTGATATTTCCATTATACCACCTATTTTGGCATGTTTCATAAAAATTAGTGGTACGGTCTAGTGCATTTGCATAGAAGAAACTCTAGAAGAAATGGCTGAAACCTTTGTATTACTGATGAGTGTATTTGCTGGCAGATGGTTATAGAAGAAATCTTTTATATTTATCATCTCTTTGGTTTACCAGGACAAGATAACAAATCAGTGTTGAAAATACGATTCTAGGGAAAATGGCTCTAAATTACTGCACTCTTAAGCATGTTGTTTTATTCTTTAATGTAGCTACTTTATGTATTTCTTTTCCTCAAACTATATATATTTCCTTTTTATTGGCTAAGCCTTTCCTAATTTATATTTTCATTACTTTGATTAATACTACTTCCACAGTGACATTATTATTCCAACGCAGTTTTGCAAGTGTCTTACTGAAACACTTGGCGTTAAATAATCTTCGGATTTAGTCTGCATGATTTGTAATTTAATAAGCAGTTCCGCTTCTGCGTTTTATCTCCTAATTGGTACAGAATTAGCAGCTATTCTGGAATTAACACAAGCTATAATATGCTTTTTTTTTTGTTGAAAATAAACCAGCTACAGGTATTATTTTAGCCGTAGTCATTTAGCCCTAACTATAGCCATATTAGCCATTTTAGGATCATTGATTGGATTGTAACTTGAAGAGGAATATGCTGCCATGGAAGTGATGCTGCTCTTTTAGGAAGGAAGATTTCAGTCTCCCAGGCAGTTGCATTTGCTACTCCTTTTAATTATCATTTGGTGAGCATGATGCATCTTGTTCTCCCAGTATTTCCATACCCAGTTTGCTTCTTACAATTCTTCCTGAAACATGATTCCCAGACTTGCGTCTCTGAAGAGCTGTAAACACTTCAGATCTGAATCCAGCAAGGGCTTATCATCAGCCCTCCAGAAAAAGATGGCTTTCACCTCCCTTTGCAGACAAAATATCTCTAAATCATGAACAATTAGCGTTACGGTTGCTCTAGAAGTGGCAGATTTCACTTGGGAAAAGCCAGATTAAAGGAAATCCTTGGCTGCGTTGCATTTTGCAGGCAGGCGGGTGCTGGGGCAATGCTGGGGAAGGCAGGCAGGCAGGGGCAGCAGTGCCCATCAGGGCTGCAGAGCTGCAAGGTGTGTGTCTGTCTGGCACAGGGGCAAAGGGGCATTTGCTAATCCAAATCCAGCCCTAACCCTACTCCTAGCCCTAGCCCTAAACCTAAGCCTAAGCTTAAACCTAAACCTAAGCCTAAGCCTAAGCCTAACCCAGTCCATCACACGTGGATGTCAGCACCCCTGCACCAGTGGGTCTCAGTGCACAGGATGGTCCCAGGCAGGTCTAATTTTTGGACGTGAACCAACCTAAGGAGGAAAACCAGACTCAGGGCCAGCCACAGCTCAGCCTGGCTGGGTTCACATGATGGCTGCAGCCCCTTGGAAATGTTCAAATTAAGAAGCTTTGCCTTACAAAGTCCTTTAGACCCATGGAGGAGACACCAAAACAGAGACACTGAGTCATCGAGACACCAAATCACCAGGACAGGTACCAAATCACCAGGACACTGAAGTGCCGAGACAGGGAGACACTGAGACATGGAGGCTTGGTGGCGTCTGAAGGACCACATCCCCGAGAGCCCGCACAAGCAAATTGAATTACAGACCACTGTGGGTTTCACAGTGACCCAAGTCAGGTGGGAGCCCGTGGACCCCGTGAGGAACTGGCAGGCAGCTGCAGGGGGGTATAAGGAAGGATTAGTGAGAGGAGAAGGAAAAACAATAGTTTTTCCCAAAGGGCCATTTTCAGGCAGCATTTGTAACCCTCCCTCAAACAAGGAAGGGCTGGGACCTCCCCATTTCCTTAACTTTTCCTTCTTCCTTTTTGCCTTTGAGTCTTTAATATTCACGAGGTCTAAGTCATTATTTTTCCCAGTTATTCCCGTATGTGAAATGCTTCTTTAAAGGAGGAAAAAAAAGCCTCAAGGACAAATTCTCAAGAGATGAGCAGGATAAAATACCAGCCCGTTTCTAGCTCTCTGAAAACAAACAGGGCTACCCCCATCTCGAATGATTTTCCTCCTTTTGTTCCCAGATCTAGCTACCATCCAGCTTTCCCACCTATGGTGCACGGGGTGGAGGGAGGAGGAGGAAGGCAATCCCTCATCCGGTAAATCCGGCTGTTTCCCAGCTGTTGCTGTGACTTTGCAGGCAGGAGCAATAACCAGGAGAAAGACTCTGCTCTGGGCAACCTGGCAACCAGGTGCTGGTAGTGGAGAAAAGGGCCAAGGTCCAAATCTCTGTAAAATTAAGATGCCATCCAGGGTTGCCCGCTGTTGTGGGCAGTGCCAAGGAGCCGAGAAGCCCATTTTGGGCTGAGAAGTGAAAAAAATAACAGAGAATATATTGAGAAATGCAAGCAGGCCAAATTTGAGCTGTTGAACAGGAACATCTGTATTCGCATCTGAGGCCGTTACTCCTCCTTTTCCCCGCTTGCTCATTTCCATCTCATCCGCCTTCGCCTGCTGGAGGTTTGCACCCCTCGGAGCATGGCCACCCTTGGCCGCTCAGGGTTGGGGTGTCCCGAGGTGGGGATGTCCCAGAGTGGGCAGCAGCTGCTGCTGTGGGCTCCTGCTAATGCAGAGCAGCCACAAACTGCTCGGGAAAGGTCTCTGCCGGCTGCAGCGGGGCTGGCAGCCATCCCTCCCCTGCCTCCAGCTCCAGATCTCCCTGCGATCAGCCAGGATGCGAAGCTGGGTTTAACTCAGCCTCGGACTGCTCTCTAGGCAAAATGAACAGTTCTGCTGTAAGCTGGGTATTAAAACACCTGGCTGTCCCCTTCTTTGGGGCTATCGCGTCCCTACATGCCTGGAGGACACAGCTCCCACCCGGTCCCATGAGACCAGGGATTTCCTAATGATGTGATGTGAATCTTGCCCCGAGATATGACCCAGAGCAGCCCATGGGGAAACACGGAGCAAGCACTGGGCTAGCTGCTCCAGCTCTGGCTCATTGTGTCTGCTCAGTGAATCTTTAATTAGGCCATGCAAATTCCAGCAGCTTCTAATCATCTTAATCCCAGGGCCAGCCTGAGGTTGCTATTGCTTCCAGTGTGTGGGTGGCTGCCTCCCCCTCTGCTTGGCTGGGGATGCTCCAAACTCATCTTGTCCAAGAACAGACACAGTCATGGACAAGGGTGATGAAGAGGCTCAGGGAATCACGGAAGCCACATCTCTGCTAGTTTAGCATCCCCAGAAAACCTGGTGGCCAGCTGGACACAGTGCAGGAATCTCGTCCGGTGATTCCATATGTCTGCTGGGCAAGGCAGGAGGACCTATAGACTGAGCACCCCCGAGCACCTCCTCGTACACTCAGCTTCTTGTTACCTCCTGCAGATTTGGGATTGCTCCCGTGGATGGAGAGAATCCCATTTGCTGAGGCGGTGCTGAGGGGGATGCTAATCCAGGTGGCACTGCCTTTCCACCCGGGGATCAATGTGCTTTTGCACTGTAACGCCAAACTGGTCAAAAAGCTGATTGCTGCCCAAACCCAGACTCTTTAGGCATCGAGGCGCACGCTCCTGGCAGCTGCCAGACCTGCGTTCATGGTACTGGCAGGGATTTAAGGTGCAATCGCTTCTTGGGTGCGATTCTCCAGAGCTGGCTGAGATCTTTACCTCGGGACGAGGTGACTCATGCCCCGAAGTGCCTGTTTCTCTCACTGCCGGCTGGTCCGGACACGTACGTCTGCATGGCAGCAGCCTACCGAGGGTGATGTCAACCCCCCCCCCCGGGTGCCTATTGCAAACAGCATTGCTGCTCTCATCCCATTTCTGACGAAGGGATGCACACACTGCTCTCTTCTTCATCAGCTTTTGGTGGGTATCAGCTGCAGCCCAACGTATTTCTGCGTGTCAATTCTGCTCCTGAGTCCTATCACACATCAGAACTGGTACCTGCACCCTTCAGCCGAGCTTCTCGACAGACGCATCCTCCAAACCTGCCCCGTATCTCAGCAACTCTCCGTGATCTCCTCATGCTCGCCCATGCCCGGCACAGAGCTGGAAGGCACTGGCAGACTTGGGTGCCTGGGAAGAGCCAGCAGCCGATCTCCCACCAGCTCTTGAGTTATGGTGGATGGTTGCTAACACAGGAGAGTGTTTCCTTCCCATCAGCAAAGGTGGAGGAGCACAAAATATGGATTTCTTTAGAAATTTATGTACATTACGTCCATAAGACTGCTTTATTCCACTTTCAAAAGCAGCATTTACTCTTTCCCTGTATTTACCTGTGTTGATGTCCAGTTTTCTGTGGGAAGAGCTCAAGGTCTCCCAAACCCATCACCCAGCCTGGAGACAGATCTACCCACTTGTGATCGCCAGATCCCTCCTGCAGCCTTTTAAAAGACACATTGACTATCTCTGAGGTTGGTCTAAGTGATAGACCTGCTCCCCAAAACTTGCTCCCCTTATTAGATCTCCCCAAATCCTTCTGGATGACTTTCTGCTGTGGCTTGATCTTCCCTAAATGATCTATTTGAACCTTGATCATCTGCAAAAAAACAGACTTTCTTGTTTCTGATCAAGTCAGAGAGGTTTTCTATCTGTAAAAAAAATTATTCCACAAAATCTTTTTGTCTTTGGCACCAGCCGTTCAGGCAGACTCAGCAGAGCTGGCATGACACTATAGAAGTTGTCTCCAAATTTCTGCTGGGCAATTGGTGGAAAGTAGGTGTGAGAAAAGTCTGGGCAGAGAGAATGGAGATGGAGGTGATTTTACCTGTTTTGACACAGAATAGCTGACTGGCATTTGCTGACGCCGCTTATTGCGCTTTCAGGTATGTGCACGCAGCATCTGAATTCCTGCAGTGGCTGCAGGAGGCATCAGGAAGGAGGGGTTTTTGCAGGTCTCAAGGTTTTTATGCTAAAACACGACTAACAGCATGTCCTCCCCCCAGCCAAAGGCACCCGGGGCAAGCAGATCTTTGCAGCCATCCATCCCAAGGGCACCTGATTAATGTCACCAAGACTTTGAGGACTGTGCTCAGCCCTGGGATGCGTCAGGCTGAGACTCGGCATTGCTGAACCCAAACGAGCTGCAAGGGGGCCCATGTTTTCACCAGTGACCGTGACCGTGACCGATGCGTGTTCAGCATCTCAGGCATGAGGTGTGCACAGAATAACATCCCATGGCGCGGTCCAAGAAATGCCGTTTCTCCTCCAAGCCCTGCGGTGAGCTCCCCCGTGAATTTTTCCGATTCTTCAGCCAAGAATGTGATAAGGCTTCACGGGTCGGTCACACTGCATAAACATTTTCTCCGCTCTCAGATCCCATGACCTGCTCTTGAACTGGCAGAGCTGAATCCTTAGCCACATCTCTCAGACCCAATGAATGTCAACATTTGCAGACATGCCATGACTGTCCTCATCATCATGTCCTCCAAAAAACGAGAATCCTCCACATCCTCCCCACGTTCTCTGATGGTTTGTCACTTGTTCCCCTCCACTCAGCACTTGTTGCACCACATCTGGATGCTGTGACCAGTTTTGGGCCACCAATATGAGATAGATGTTAATGAACTGGAGTGAATTCAATGGAGGGCCACTGAGACGGTTGGAGGCTGGAGCATGGTTGGAAGCTGGAGCTTCTCCATGAGAAGAAGCTGAGGAAATGGGGTTTGTTCAACCTAAAGAAGAGAAAAATCTTGGGGTCACGTAACAGCAGCCTTGAGCACCTACAAGTTGGTTGTTGAGAAGATGGAGCCAGGTTCTCCATGGTGGTTCACAGCAGGAGGCTGAAGTCAGAGACATTCACATGGGATAATCAGAGAAACTCCGTCTCTGGTGGTTTTCAAGACCTGCTGGAGAAAGTGAAGGAGGGAAGGGGAGATGTTCCAGGAATGTCTCAGGCTCAAAGGGAAGGAGGCTGCTGCCATCTAGAGCAGGGACGCCTCTGCGTGCGGTCACAGCAGCCAAGCTGCATTTTCCCAGGCCTGGAAAGATCATCTTGGTAGAAACTAAACCCGGAAACTCAAGGAAAAAACATTATGAGCTGGAATAGAGCAAGTAATGGATTCCCAGGCTCTGGGCAGAGCATCTGTCCCTGCCGTCCTTGAGCAGCAGACGATGCACCATTTACACAAGTGCAATTAATAATTGATTTGAAATAGGTAGAAAAAGCCCATTCTCATCTCCATCCCCGCTGAAATTTTCTGCCTCCTGGGTTTAAGTGCAGCCAAACCCAGCCGGCAGCTCAGAAAATGAAAAAATGGTTAAAAAAAAAGGGGGAAAAAGAGAACGGAAAAGCCCCAAAACTATTTAAGAACTTTTATTAGGTGTCCCCAAAGCCACAATGCCACAACTGAGCAGGATGGTGCTGGCTGATAAGAGAGGAAGTGAAAGCTGCGCAGAGAACGTCCCCAACCCCACGTGCTCCGCCATCTCCCAATGTCCCCGTGTCCTCAAGCCTCTTGTGTACCCCACCAAATCCCATGCCCCCTGTCCCCTCATGATCCCTATGTCCCCCCGCATGCCTCCATGTGCCCGTCTTCCCACCCTCGTGTCCCCAACCCCCAATATCCCCGTGCCCTCCGTGTCTCCCTCATGTCCCCCCCATGTCCCTGGGCCCCCACCTCCGCATGCCTCCATGTCCCCTGTTGTTGCGCATGCCCCCATGTCCCCACCCCTGTGTCTCCATGCCCCTATGTACCCCATGTCCCCACACCCTCCATGTCTCCCTCCTGTCCCCCCATGTCCCTGTACCCCAACCTTCCCATGCCTTCATGTCCCTCACGTCCCCCCCATGTCCCCACACCCTCATGCACCCT
>VYZV01041643.1:192223-235728 GCA_013401275.1 Pandion haliaetus | reverse complement strand
GTGACGGGCTGTGGAGTGCCTTCCCTCGGGGGTGACGGGCTGTGGAGTGCCTTCCCTCGGGGGTGACGGGTTGTGGAGTGGGTGCCTTCACCTCAGTGCTGCTGTGGGTGATCCCTGGGGTGAGGGGGGACGGGGGGGAGCAGCGCTGCCTTGGGAGTGCCGGCCCCTCAGTAAGCACCCGTGAGGGTGGGTGAGCCCAGAGCCCCACCACCGCCGCCACCAACGGGTGCGTGGCCTTACCTCGCCAAAAATCACCAAGCGGCCTGAAAATGGAGGGAAGCGACAGTTGGTGGCTGGGGACGGCGTTGAGGCCAGGCCGCCGGCGTGTGACAGCTCCCTTGCCTTCATGCTGCATGCGTTGGTTTTCTTGGAGTGTTGGTGGCGAAGCTGGCAAAACTGGGCTTGTGGCCTGGGGGGAGAAAAAGCTCTGTCTGGAGGCTAGAGTAGGTGACAACAGAATATGGTTTCTGGGACTTGGATGGGCCATGCTCCGTTTCGGGAAGTCTGCAGGTGATGCTTTTGCAGTTTGCCCAAGAACTGCTGACCTCCTGGAGGGGCTTGTTGTGCCTGTGGGGGAGTGACTTCTAATAGAAACTGTTTGGAAGACTTTAGCTCACAGTGTCTGGCTGTATTTCCAACTGAAATGTAAACCCATGGTTTGTGGGACACATTAACTGCATCGGTTGATAGTCATCCCTTAGGAAAAAAGTTATTTTATGTATTTTATAACCTCGCTGCTGGTGAAGAGGGAATTGTTCTAGTCTTCCTCTTGGTCCCAAGAAGATTTTTGCAATGACAACTAGAAAACTTGCTGTTTGTGGCGGAATAGCTTTACTTGATGGCGTATAACTCATTACATTATGAAGGGAAAACTTCTAAAAGCTTGAGGCTTAAATTGCATGTGGCCTTTGGAGTAAGCCCCATAGGCTAGCCAGCATTGTTACTGAAAAGAGGATTTTATTTCAAAGTTATAGTTGAAAGCTTTGTTGACTTTCCTAGTAAAATTTTGGTCTGGCAACCTGTTTTTGTGTGCTCTGTATTTTCAGGAAAGAAAAGAATGCCAGCCTCCTGACATTTATACCCCCTGAAAGCATTTGTGCCAGATGCTTTGAAACAGGCATTTGGGCTACTTATCGTAGATGTCAGAAGCTGTAAACTGCATCTTAACATCCACTGAAATCAGTGAGATTCAGATGCCTACATCGGTTGTGGATCTTAGTTAATGGTTGGGTTGGAGCAGAACATTGTCCTCTCTTGGTTTGTCAGCTCAGCAACTCACAGGTTTCTCTGGCTGAGTACCTGGAGGAGGAGTAGAAAAGGAAGTTAAACTTTGTAAAGAATCTGGCTTACTTCTAGTGTGTGAGCAACACCAGGGCTTCCTTGTACCTCTCAGTATTTGCTCTGCTGTCAGCAGCTGTGAGGTGCAGGGTTGTGGTTGTCTCTCTGCTTCCTCTCCCTCCAAAAAGCATGATTTCCAGCTGGAATTGGACTTAAGCAGAGAACTTCCAACACCTCGCTTTACTAGGTGGCACAAGGAAAGTTGGAGTGCTGTACCCCAGAAATGCACAAGAAAATAACGAGTAATATTTTATGCTGCATGCACGTGCTGTCTTTGTGTTCACAGAGGAATTTCAGAAGTCCGCATTCTAGAAGGAGGTTGGTGAGAAAGCAGAGAGAGGAACCATCCTGTACTTTCTGTGCTGAAGTTATTTAGATTATTGTCTGCCAGGAGAAGGAGGTTTGTGTGCTGGTTTATTACCAGGTAATTCAAGCTAGTTAAGGTAATGAGAAGCACGGTAAGCAAGAAGCAAAATTAAAAAAAAAAAAAAAAAGGTCATTTGTTAGGTTGGACTCTATGAATTTGTGTGCTCTCAAACATCTGTTGAAATGTATATAGGCAGAGTTACAGTAGGATCACAAAGCCTGAGAAACAGATTAAGAAATGTATGTTTTGGTGTTAGACAAAGCTGATTTAAGGGCTTCCTGTCATCTTAAATTCATGGCCGCTTTTTCCTGCCCTTCTGCTTCACTTTTCTACCCCCTCAATGTCTCAATAGGTGAAGTGTGCTCCAGACATTTGAGATGAGACTTTCATTTTAGGCTCCCACCCCTGAACTGAGGGTATTTGTGTGCTGTCTCACAAATGTTGTTATCCCCATGACAGAGGGGCCAGGAAGGAGTGGGAATGAAACCACTTGTGTATGGGGAGGACCTTTTACATTCATTCTGCTGCCAGACAAATGTTAAAGTCAAGTTGTGCCCTCAGTTCACTCCTGGCCTTTACAAGTCGACATTTCATGTCCTGCACATTGGAACCTGCATGGGTAAAGAGCTAAGTGTTGCTTGCTTAGTTGTGGAGGAGCCAAAAAAAAAAAAAAGCCATGTTTTTTTTCCGTGCTTTGAAGCTAAGGCTACTTGCTGAAGTAAGATTGGTCTTGGAAAAAAAATCATGGTGTGTAGGTGGCTTGCATTATGCTTAGACACTGTGGATACTTCAGTTTCAGGTAAGCAGGGCGTCCACTTGGTTTGTTTCTGGCATACTTCATTAAATCACCCTTTTTTTATCGTAACATGCTAACTAGTACTTACTTCTACTGGCAGAGAATGGCAGGAAAGGAAGTGGGCGAGCTTCTAAAATTTTCCGCCGTGTAGGCATTGCAAAGTTAGTTGTCAGGCATTGTTTTATGCCTTTCAGTCTACTAATAAACCTGCTGCAACTTTCTGCATGTTGTACAGGATAACATGGTGCGGAAGGACGGCTTCTCCCCCCACATGTGTGACCCAACTTGAGTGCTGATGTGCAGTGTGTGTGCTGCTGCAGCTGGTGTCATTGTGAAATCAAACCCCTGTAGATGTGTTTGCTGTGCTGGGGTGGGTTCAGTGTCTTTAGCACAAACGGGGTTTTTTTGGCCCATATGTGCCTTTTTCATTCAGAAGCTTCAAAATGCGATCTGAGTACTTGCGAGTGACTTGCAGGTTGGGCTGTTGTGGCTGGGAGCTCTGACATTGGGGGGGGGCCAAAAATTGTTTAGGCTGGTGTATTTGGCAGCTTTGCAGGAGTTCCTCCTTAATATGCCTCTGATTAAGCTGAGGTTTTGCCTACCAGCCTTCTCTGTGAGTGTGTGTTTGTACATGTTTATCTACTTTTAACTATCTTTCTGGTTTTCCCATCACCTCCTGTGTGTTTGTCATTGCTTTTCTCTTGCCTGTGTTGGTGAGATGGATTACAGCCTGCTGCAGCTTTTGTTGATGTGCCTTTGGTTTGTCAGGGACATGTGTTTTAGGATGTTTATCCATATACTTCCTCTCTGTAAGAAGCCTTACTGATTCTTGTCTCATTAGGAATCTGTCTTTCTCTTTGTAATCAGTTTGTTTATCTTCTGCTTATCTTCTAGAGAACCTTTCCTGCTACGTTTTGCATTGAAATCTGCCCTCCACTGCTGCTTGTACTAACTCTCACTTGCTCTGATACATTTCCTGTAATTTGAAGTAAAGACTTGGATACTTATTTACTCCAAGTTCTAGTGTTAAAGTTCTGTGGAGGGAAAATTGCCACATACTGATGAGTCTGTAACTAGAGCCCTCGGATACCTCTCATTATGAAACCAGAAGCATGTAATTTAAGGTGCTGAGCAAACTACCTTTCCAGTCTTTCCAGTTGGCTTTCATAATAATAAACCCCACACACAATGCCTAGTAAAATCAATTCACTAATCCTCAAAATCTTAAAAATGCCTCTGGGCATGCATACTTGGGAATTTTGGGATCATCTTAAATCAGATACAGACCTTCTGTATCATATCCTTGTTTTAAACAGAAACACCCCATCGAGTGCTTCTGATAACCAGAGGGACAGCAACTTAATCGACTAATCACAGGACCCAGAAAGTAGTTCCTGAGTTAATACTGGCTGTCTTGGTGGTTTGCTATTTAATTTTGAGCTAGTCACAGTGGGTTTTATAATTTACTGCTTTTTTTTATGTTTGACCTTCCCCCACTGTCTTAAATTAATATTTTTCTTTTTTTTTTTTTTAAGTAGGCCATGAATCTCTAAGCAACTCTGCTGTTTTCATTCTGCCAGAGGCAGTTTAAAAGAGAAGAAAGCAATTAAATGTTTTCAGGATGTATCCAGCCCTTTCCTGAGTGGCTTTTAATGTTCTTGTGTATGTATCTTCTCTTTTTAAATGTAATAGAAAGAGGGGGATTTTTTTTCTGCTCCAAAGAGACTTTATTGGCTGTTTCCAAGCTGCTCAGATATTTCTGGCAAAATATAGAGCTTGTGCTTTGCAAATATAATGTGGGCCAGATATTAAAGCAGCTGCAAAGAAGATGAAACACAAAATGTACTTTTCAGACACTTGAAACTTCAAAAATATCTGATAAGTGAAAGTAGTAGAAGCTGGTTTATGATGAACACAGTATCTGTTGCGTACAAAAGTAGTAATTCTCTGAAGACTCTGATAACTAATCTACCTTGCATTTTTAAACAAATTGTCTTGTTTCCTATCCAGGGCTGGAATAGCATGGCCCAAAAGCATTGCAGCTATGGAGTAAAGCATTTTTAAATGTTTGGATTTGCATATAAAATACTACATATTGTTTGATTAAGGTTTGGCTTGTGACTGCTTTAGTCCATCATCTTAAGGAATGGAGAAAAGGGAGGGAAGCACGCTAAAAGAAAATGCAGAAAAGACTGCACATGGCTTATGCTTAATTGTAGTTTAGTTGAGTTGCGAGGAGAGAACGAGTCCCTCATAAGTGCTGCTGATTTGCTGGAAAATGGGATGATTCCATCTTAAATGTGAATGGTACAGGCATCGAGTGTCTGAAATCTGTACATCTTGTTTCCTGCTTCTGAAAATGGCTGAGCAGACCGACTCGGTGCTGAACAAGCTGAAATGCCAGGTTTTTCTTCTTGCACATGTGTGGCCCAATCTGCTTTCCTCCGAACCGAAACGTCCTGTAATATTAAAGCACTCAATTGCACGTGTCCAGAGGGAAATTTTGCCAAGTGAAAACCAGTTTTCACAAGAATACTCCAAAGACTCCTCTCCTTCGAGAGCTGTTTTCCTAAAATATTTCAGTGTTGATCCCCAGCTATTTTGGCAGAAGAGCTGTTCAAGAAAACCCATTTTTAACCTCTTCCAAAAACAGCTGAGGCTGAGCTAGCTTGGCTTTAGCTCCCGGAAGAAAACATTTTACCCTTTCTGGAAATCGACCAGAGAAGGCAAAGTTTTCATAACTTAGAAATGGCAAAATGAACTTAGGTTGGCAAAGCTCAAGCTCCTTTTGGAGTAGGTATTTCTAATGCTCCAGCTAGAGTAATAGAGTGTATAAAAGAAGATTGTTTAGACAGAAAATGACTGAAGGCTTTGTAAGCACTTTGGAAAAAAGTCTTCTGATTGGTCACCATAGACTTCATATTTTCCAGGACTATGCAAGCAGTTTTTAATATTGTTTTTCATTTTTATTGTCATTTTGTTTGCCATCTTCTTGGTCTGCCATTATCAACATGCATTTTGAGTTTCAGAAGGTGGGAATAAGAATGCTCATTGCAGAACAGCTTCTGCGTGAATGTGTTTGCTTGGTTTTTTGGCCTCTGTTGCACGTTTGTTGTTTTTTCCTAGAATCTGTAACGCCCATTAGTGTTGTACACAGTGTCCTGCCGCGGCATGGAAACGTGGCATGACATGTTTGGCTTTTGACTGCTCTGACCCCAGGGAAGGCAGCTGTGCTGTTATTCCCTGTCAACAATGCAACTTGTTTTGTTGGGACTGAAGAATCGGTCAGTGATGAGCAGGGGTCTGAGAAAACCTTTTGTTTGTCACAGTTTTTGTTTTTATGTTTGGAGAAAGGGAAAGTTTGTTTCACTTGAGCTAAAGTATGCCAAACTTTCGAAAGGGCTTATCAAAATATTTAGAAATTAGTGTTTTTCTGTACCAGGTTACAGACTGAAGGACTGCTTTTGAACTTGCCTTTTAGAATTTATTTAAACTTGTTCCAAGAATGCTGTAAGTTTTTGTATTTTAAATAGGAATTAATCTTGTCAAAATACCTGTTAACTTGTGTTTAAAAAAGCCTGCCTCCATCGCTGTTGTTTCAGATGTACTCATGGTTGTTTGATGGGCCAGTTTCCTTTTCCTGCAGCTTTGTGTACTTGGGATAATTAGTTTTTGATTTAGAGGTAACTTTCCCTTTGCTCTATGTCAGAAATCCCTTGATTGTGTCTTATTGAGCCACTCTCAATTTAGGGTCATTCCAACCACGATACATGGGGTAAATCCACCAAGACACAAATGTTTCTCTGAAAGGGGTGTAAGATTTTTGATGTTATTTTAAGCAGGCGATGTAACTGGAGCTGACAACCACCAATGTTACTCCAGGGCTGCATCTGCAGGTTCAGTTTTTGCTTCTGTGTATGAATGCAAAGTGTGTTTGGGAAGGAGGAGCAGATTTGGGGGAATCACCTGAGGTAAAAAAGAAAAACTGAAGATCCTGCAGTTAGTCATTCCATGCTTTAAATGAGACAAAACTTTTATTTCCTATTCCAGTAAAAACTGTTTCAAAAACTGTGTTTTGAAGTTGTACAGCTGAATGAATTAGCTGTTCTTCTATTACCTACGGATAGCTAATGGTTGGTGTTAAACCTGCAGACCTTTCGCTCTCAAGGTCTGCAAAGTGAGAGGTTTCACATCAATTAAAAATACTAGTATGGTTTTCATTTCTTTGTGTGATAATGAAAGTCTTTTCTGTAAATCAGTACAACTAATTTGTTCTTCTCACCACTTAGCTTATGTATATTGGTGAAAGGAGGTGATGTTTCTTTTCCTGAACCCAATTTCAGTTGAATTAAACATGAATCAAATGCTCCATTCCAGCATTCATGGGCACTTTTCCTCTGGAGTTAGAAATAGTGTGGGTTTTTTTTCCTGCTGAATGTCATCTGTAGATAAGCAGTTAAGGAGGTTTTTTAGCAAAGGTACATGTTTTAATGTATTTAAGCATTTGGTTAGTGATAACTATATTTAGCAATAGATTCTGCTTAAATTAGATTTCCTACAATAATTGTGTTTTCCTCATGTATTCAGGCTCTGAGCTGGATTTGCCGTGCCCTACTATTACATAGCTTCATCCCCCTTCTATTCACATGTGTTTGTCAGCATCTGGATGGTGGCTGTTCCCTAGTTCTGAGCAGCACTGGTGGGGTTTGGGTGCTCCTCTCTCCTACCTGTCCCTGAATGCATTCCACCAGTATTTCTTATGCTGGTGCTGATGTTTTTCAGACAGTGTTGTGAGCTGATTTAACTTGTTGGAATGCTTTTCTACCACTTCAGGAAAAAAAAGAAAAATCAACTGCTCTGCAAGCTAGATAGCCTCGCCAGTGGTTCCGAGTGGTGTAGTAGTCTAAGGGAGAGGAGGCAAACATGCAGCTGGAGCTGGAAGAGACTCTTTTCCCCTCAATTTCACGTGGTAAAGAACATGATGTTGG
This sequence comes from Pandion haliaetus, assembly GCA_013401275.1. NCBI lineage: Eukaryota > Metazoa > Chordata > Aves > Accipitriformes > Pandionidae > Pandion > Pandion haliaetus. The sequence continues at coordinate 228,239 of VYZV01041643.1, read as the reverse complement.
CTGAGCTGCCTGTAAAAGGATACCCTGTCTTTAATGACCGTGTGACCAAACTTGGTCCTTCAGCGCGTGGTGAAGTTGTCATGAGGCTTTTTTGCTTAGTCATGTGTGAGGCAGTTACTCTAGATGTTAAGAATTAACCGAACACAACAGTTTGCCAAATAGCTTCTTTTCAAGTGCTGTGTCAGCCTTTAGGGTCGGGGGAAGGTGCAGGGTCAGGCCTGGCAGTGGGGGGAAGATCAAGTGGCAGCTCACGTGCTGCCTCTGCTCTCCCGACGCAGAGCTTTCAGAGCATCAGCAGCAGTTTTGGTGTGGAAACACCAGCAACTTGACTCAGCAGTTCAAATAAATTGTGCCGAGTCATCTGAAAGCGCTGAGGGGGGGAAGTAGCTTGTTTTGCTGACTGAAAACCACAAGTTGCCCATTTTAAAAAAAAAATGTGGGTTGAACTTGCTAGAACACAAGTTTAAAGGTAATATCAAGTTGAGGAAGTGGTGATTTAGCAAGCTGAGTGATAGGCTTTTCCACCAAATCCCATGGCAGGCTTTTTGAAGAGCATTGCCAATGCAATTACGGTCTTCTGCGTCTGCAGAGCTCTGAAATATCTTCCGCCCGCTTTGTGATCTCTAGCACGCTTGCATAGTGGTAGCCTGTGTGGAATCAGGCATGGAAAAACAGTATCTGTAGCTGACTTGACAAGAGTCTCTGAATTAAAATCCTGACTGCCTGCAGCCAGAAAACATGCGTATATACTGCTTAGGTACAGCGGGTCCAACCAGATGAAGTAATGGACTGATTCTACTGTTCATGTTCACTCTGATAAAAAGTCCGTGAGCTCCATCTGTCCTGGATATCAGCATTTCACCACTGGGTAAAAGTTCACTGTGAGTGCTTTTGCTTTCACTTTTATGGTTTTGGGGTTTTTTTTGAAGGTTGCCCTTTTTCCACCTACCTCTTTTGTGGGCCACCATTGAGGGTATTTTAACTTTCTGTGCCCCATCCCAAGACACTGAAGAGGCAAAAAGCATTGTCAGGGTTCTCCCCAATAGCCTGGAACTGACTTTGTGTATATTCAGCTTCATTTGATGTGCACCTGCAGTGCTTCCGTTGTCCATGTGGGCGGCGAGATCAGAAAACCTGCTAGAAATGAGCTGAAAAGCAAGTCCAGCAGGTTTGTACAGTGACTCTCGACTGTGCTCATCTACCAGTTTTGACGCAGTTCTTTTTCTCTGTGCTATAATATGTTCTTTTAAGCCTTGGGAAGCTTTGGGTATAATGACCGTATCCAGTAACAAATGAGCTCCAGCAAGACTTGTGGCTGTCCTTAGTATTAAAATGTTTATCTTGTAGCGGGCAAGGCTGGTTTTTGCTTCCTTTGATGTTGAGAAGTAGCCGCAGAGGGAGGTCTGTGTTATTGCAGGATACCATATAAAGCAGCCTGGTATTTTTGCAGTGGTGTCTTTTTTTTTTTTTTATTATTATTTTTTTTTTTTTTTTTTTCCTTGCTGCCCTTAAAATAAAATCTGGAAAGGAGGCAGCAGAGGAGAAATACAAGCCAGTTAGTTGCACCACTGGAGGTTCAAATTTCAGAAGTGCCGCCGAGGTCTTTGCCAAAATGAGTCAAATGTTTGAAGTCTGTAAAGTGGCTCTAACTATAGGTTGAGTTAGTGGCTTAAGGAGATTTAGTCATACTCTTCAGTGCTGCGACTTACAGAGGGACAGCTTGCTATAATTGGAGTTGGTGATGCTGCTTGTAGTTGGGATTGTATAATGGGGAACGACAGGCAGCCTTGCTCTGGCAGGCTATAAAACTTTGACAGGCTTTAGGCATGTGAACGGACAGTTTTTGTATTGAGTGTCTCTTCTAATTTTTTTTCTGAAGTGTGGTGAAAAGGTAGCAGTTTTTAGAAGAAGATTAGGGAAGGATGCATTGTTTTTCCCTGTATCAGAAACCGTTTACAGCTGTTACTTGTATGCTTTCATCGCTTTTTTTTCCTCCTGTTTCTTCCCTTTTGACAAAGGAGTTGAAACTTGGTTATGGACTAGTCACCTAAGCTTAGGGAAATGCCTTTTGCTGTTCCTATTCAAGGCGTAATGAATTTGGCTGTTCTTAAAAAAAGTATATAAACTGTATGTGCTCAGATATTTGTCTGGTTACATAATCCAGACGTTTTGGGCCAGACCCAAAAGTACAGAGTTAGATTTAGGCCACCTTAAACACTTAGTGAGCATGCTTTGCCATAAGTGGGAATTGTATGTACGAATCATCTGGGAGCTGAACTTTTACACCCCTTTACTTGAAACACTTGAAGTCTTTGGAGGGGATTTGTATAAATGGACTCTTTATGAAGTTAACTAGAGATAGGTTGGAGCTAAAAGACATGATGTGAAATGCTGGGTACCGAACAGGTCCTATATCTTGATTTAGGTGTCTAAAATCGGTGGTTGTGTAGTGGTGCTCTTCGTCATCGTCTCCATATGTAAAAGGGGCTGCCTGGCCTTTGTGAAAAGGTGCACTAATTCTTGCCAAGTGCTTGGCTTGCTACATGTAATGTCATGAAAGCTGTATGGAGGATTAAATAAAACTGCACTGAGTATGCATTAAATGGGTCTATTCCAAACAGGAGAACGAACAAGTTATTTAGGGGAATCCATTCAGTGAATGAAGTCCTTTCTGTGCCAGCCTGTAATCGAGATCTGTATCTTAAAGCCTGTGTGGAAAGCAGGGGTCTGGGGTGGTCATGGGGAGTGATGCTTGCACAGGCAGCCATTTATTCTGATATTTCCCCTCTCTTTTGCGGGGGGACATGGCCATGAAGCTTTAGTGTTCCTTGGTGTTTCATATGGGGTTTAATGAGATGTATATTTATTAGACACCTTTCTGTGTTGCAGTGTGATGCATGGTACTGATTCCCCTTGCTGTCTAATTGAGCAGGTGTTCTGGCGCTCTGGGCCCTAATCACGCATGTGATGTATGTGCAGGATTACTGGAGGACCTGGTTAAAAGGGCTGAGGTTCTTCCTCTTCATTGGGATCCTCTTCTCAGCTCTCTCAGTGGTGGGATTCTGCACATTCCTTGTTCTGGCCATCACCAAGCATCAGTGTAAGTACTTTGTTGCAGTAGGCAACTGGGAGAAATGACTAGCAATGCTGGGATTACTGGGGTGGGATGTGAAGGAACAGAAGAGCCTGCAAAGCAGAGCTGGAGTGTGAATCTGGGGGTGCTCCTGCCATCTCTTCTGAGAGGTGTTGAGAGACTTTTGGGGAGGGGCTGCAAGAATGCCATTGCATTTCATTTTTCTGCTGTGATTCCTTGATGCCACAAGAGTAACTCTGCTGCCTGATGAGTGCCACTCCCTTAGGGCATGATAGCTGCCTTGATAGGCCTGGTCTATAGGACTGCTGGCAGGCAGTCCTCGTTTTCCAGCATTGTGTCCTATAGGAACTGGAATTTGCTTATTTCTATGACAAATGAAGAGAGTGCTCTTAGACGTTGTCTCTTCAGCACTCGTAAAACAGGTGGGCGAGGATATTGAAATCCAAACACAAGTCAGCAGGGTGAAAATGCTTTCAACACTTAGTCAGCATATAAAGCTATGTGGCTATAAAATATTTAACATTGTCTAAGGAGGGTTCACGTAATTACTCCCTGTATTTGCTTGGCAATAGACCAAAGAGAGGAAATTTGGGGTTTGTTTTTTTTAGAAGTTGTCTGTGTTTGTTGCTTGCTGCATTTGGGCTGATAGCCACTAAGAGTCCTGTTGTTATTGTACTCATGGTGGTGTGCAAGCTGCGTTGGGGTCATAACCCACCAAAAGCACTTGGCTTTGCCTAAATACGCTCCCTGTGGAGATTCAAGTGCTTCAGCCTAGTGGAAGGATATGAAAATACTCGTATGCAATCGTTAGAAATACAAATGTAAAAAGAAAACCAAATATTTTTCATCACCTCCTTTCTTGGAGACATGAGGAAAAGCTGTTTTTGGGAAAATTTGGGTTTTTTTAGGGAAATGGGGGTATTTTAGGGAAAGCCCTACTTTGGGGGGAAAGTAGAATATCTGCAATGGATATTTATGTGTGGAAAGTTTAGGACTGGTACATTTAATGAGTGAGTTTTACTGAGTAAGTATTGCCTTGTGTATTCTTAAAAAAAAAAATAAAAATCTATTTTTATTTTTTAATAATGACCAAGCAGCTTGCACTTAAGAGATGGAATTGTTTTACTCATTAGGTTATGTAAGTGTATTTCAAAACTGCTGACATCTCTAGAACAAACCTAAACATTGAAAATAAGTATGAAGACCGCTGGCATGCACTCAAAAAGCAGAACCATACCCACTTGACTTCAAAATAATCCATAAGTAGAGGTGGTTTTATAATAGATAAAGAAGAAATGTGTTCATTTGCAAAGATTCTCTACAAATAGGCTGTTCGTGTCATTCACTAATGTGTGATTATCACAGCACTGTGTTTTCAATATATAGGTTGAAGTGCATCAGTATTATATATTAAATGTCGGTCACAACGATTGGTAAAAACACTTTTAGGAGGAGGATATTATTTCCTGTTTTCCCCCGAGATGTGCAATTTCCTCTCTCCTTGCCGTTATGGGGGAGAAGGGAGTGGTGGTAAGGCAGGATGAGAGAAATTAAGAATTGCAGGTTGAAGTTGTCTTCTGGAGCCACATTTTTGCCAGCCAAGAATTCACACATATTCCATCCTTTGGGCCCTAAGCAAGGAGAGTTTGGCGTGGCTGAGTGGGTGACCTTACAGCTCTTAGGATCTGCCTCTCAAGAGATACTAATGACCTTCTTCAGATTGTGACCACAATACTCTCGTGTGGCAGAGATGAGGAAATTTTAGGATCTGCGTCAAGAGAGCTGGGAATAAGGCACTGGTTAAGCCTTGCTTGCAGAACAAGATCTTTAGATGCAGGCTGAAAATCTCCCAGGAACTAGGGGCCTGAGTTGGGTTCTTCCTGGCCAGACTGCTTGAGGGATAAATGGGATTTTTAAATGTATCTGTATCCTTTTCTCTCCTAGCCCTGACTGATCCCAGAAGTTACTACCTGTCATGCGTCTGGAGTTTCATCTCCTTGAAATGGGCCTTCCTGCTCAGTTTGTACGCTTACCGGTACAGGAATGAGTTTGCAGACATCAGTATCCTCAGTGACTTCTAACACTTGGACTTCAATCCTGTCTGAAGGTGCTGGATGATTGAATTGCCCCCCAAAGGCATGGTACATGCAAGAGATGTACGCGAGGCGGAGAAAGAACCCACCCAGTGCTGCTTGGTTTGTCTGTCTGCAGTAGGGGTTTTTCCTAATTGCTTTTACTCAACCATTTAAAGTTTGGCTAATGATGTCAATCTAGTCTTTCTGTAAATTCCCTGGGAGTCCATGTATCTGGTAGTGAGGTGAAAGACTCCACGTGCTTACACACAGCAGGCCTAGATCCACTCTTTGTGTTGCCCCGAAGTCCAGGAGAGCTTTCAAGTAGGGAGGAAGTCCTGGGCCCTCCAGGTGCTGCAGGTTCATACCTCATGGATGCAGCACCCTGATGTCTTGTCCTCGTGAGTGCATCATCAGCTTTCTTCAGGTGGGTGCCCCAGGTGTGTGTAGCAAAGAACACTGCTGGTGAAAGTCAGCTCCTTTTGCACTGCTCTGCTCCTCAAAGAGAAAGGGAGAGATGAGCCTTCCTTTGTGGCAGGAAGTCCCTGCGTACCTTCCAGCCAGTACCCCACATCTTCCAGTGTTTTCTTTTTACACATTGTACACAAGGTCAGCTCTCTCCTGTGGTCTGGATGCGCCTGAAGGGACGGGTCAGCAGCAGAGAAACACTAGTCATCTCAAGGCACTGTCAGAGGTGGAGAATGCTGTTTCTGGCTGCTATCCAGGATCATTTTAAAAAGGAACTTAATACCATATTTAACGCTCACATTTATAGCATGTAGAATCAGGTGTTTGGCTGAAAGTTGTGCTGGGCAAAGGCTTACCTACCTGAACCTCTGGAGAATCATGAATATGATTCTTCTAAAATAAAAAGTAATCTTTTCGTAGGCAGTACTATATTTCCTTTTCTTTATTCTTTACTCAGCTTCCCTGTTAACAGTCAGCAGGATGAGAGGGGAGGAGGCATGGTACTCAAAAAATAAGAAAGGTATCCAGAGTCAGCTTCCAGCAAGCCTCTGTAATGAGTGCCACCAGCATAATGCAATGAGAGATAAATTGCTGGGCTCTCGTGCAGCGAGTTAAGAGGTGACAGGTCTACACTTACGGGCTGGTGTGCCAGAAACAGCTGGGCTTGGCTGGCACGTCTTTTGCCTGATGGCTGTGAAGCTTTCTCTGCATTTCAGCCATGCATGGCACTGCTCTGTCAAACCTAAAACCTGAGTGGATTTAGTGACCTCTTTAATCCCTGTGTTTTGCTCCCTGCCAGCAGCTACCCTGAGAAGCCTGAAACCTTCAAGCGTTTACGTCTTTCCTTGTTAACTGTATGTACTTCAGACCAGCTACAGGTTTTGGGCTGCTGCTCTGGCAGAATCCAGGCCAGAGTTTTGCCATGTCAGGCAGCCGGTGCTGGCTGCTACAAACTGGAAGAGGCAACTTCCATGGATGATTCTATAGGTGGGTGAGAAGAGATGCAGGAAAAGCCCCCTTCCCCTGCAGACTGATGGAACATGAAGGCGGCAGGTGTTTGAAGGAGTCTCCCAGACACAGTTGTCCTGGCCACTTCTCTAGGTGCTGCTGGAGCCTTCCCTGAAGTGCCTTTTTGGCAGTCTGTGGCAGAGGGTGGGTGACGGGACCTACTCAGGGTCTTGTGACAAGTGAGGTGTGAGTGGAAGGTCCTGCGCGCTCTGTCGTCAGCCCAGCTTTCTCTCGTGCCGCACAAAACTCCCAGTCTGGTTTTGTGCAGCTGTCTGCTGGGGAGTATCTTGGACTGTCCTTTCTGCGTGCTTGCTTTTGGTGTGCTCTGACTGAGCTGTGTTTGAATCCCTCTCCACACTCAAAGGCTCCATCCACACCTTTGCTGGTCTGTGTTTTGCTTTGGAAGATGAGTGGTTCAAGTACACTTGAGCTGTTGAGGGGATTTTGGAAGTGTTTGACACCACCTGTTGATAACGTTCTCCTGTTTCTTGGGTGGGAAGATCCTCAAGTGACTTAACTAGATCGAGGAACATCTTTGGGTCAGCATGTAAACCGAGGTTATAGCCACCTTTTGCCAGGGGACCTGCTGGAGTCACTAAACCCAGACAAAGGCTGGGAATGCGAAATGCGCTTACTTACGAGATTAATACTCAGGCTTTTAACTACTAAAATCTCCCTTACTGCTGATGTCAGGCTGCCAGCATGCCTGGCAGGGGATGGAATAGCTCATCTCGCTTCTCTGCCCAAAGCCGTGGCACCCACTTTGGAGTTTGCAAGTGGTTTTAGCATCGGTCATTTCAATAAGCCATCTCTTGTCTTACATTTCCCCAACACAACACTGCCCACGCGTTTGCTGTGCCGGTGCAAGCCCCAGCTCTGATAACTGGATTGTGGTGTGCTTGGGACGCAGAAATCCCGACACTGGTCAGGCTGATGGAGCTCTGCTACTGCCTTACAGCAAAACACTGTCCCCGTCTCACTAAATTACAGAGCCCTCCTGTCTGCACACCACTGGCATCTCGCAGCAGCACATCAGGGGCTCCTTTCTTGGGCATGTGTCCCAAAGTCCTATCAGTTTACCCTGGAGTTTTTTAAAGTTTATTTTTGTGACTGTAAATTTGCCTACAAACAGCTCACTGAAACTAACCCCTGTTTTCTCCCTGACATGTTTTAGCTCTGGAATTTTTACTTGCATCTCAAGCTTTTTAAAAGATTGTGTATGTAAATATATAATATATTTTTACATTGTTTATGCTTCATTTGCACGCTTGGTGTAAGATTAGGTCCTGCAGTGGGATGGTGTAATTCACAGTGGGGTTCATTTGTGTGTATCCCAGTGTCTCCTTGTACTAAACCACACTGTAACTTGTATGTGACACCACAGTAAGAGCAGAAATACAGTCGTCTTTCTCACCAAACCAGTGTCTGGAGTGATTTTCTCTATCAAGTCATTAAATTCTGTCTCCCTCCCTCCCTTGATGACCACCGGCAGGAGCATCACTCTTTGTGGGAAGGATGGGGGTGAATTGTACAAAACATTTTGCTTTTTCGGGTGATGTGGAGCCCCAGCTTTTAACCCTGTCATGCTCTGTCCCTTGCATCTTTATCAGCACCATCTAGTTCCACAGGCAGCGATGCCTAACGTGGTTCCCCCCACCCCCAAATCCCTTTGCATTTTGGGACTTCAGCACAAAGGAATTTTTGAGCAAGTGATGTTGTTTCCAGCCCCTTTCTACTTGAACTACAACGTGCGTGTAGTCTGCACCCGCCGCAAATGGGCGAGGGGAAGAGATGCTTATGGGCTGGGGGGTAGCTGGATAATCTGCTGTGACGGGAGCACTCCTGACTGCCGAGCTGTTGTCATCCCTGTCTCGGGCATGCCACCACTGCTGTCTTCTGCAGTGGCCAAAACGCAGCCAGCTTTTTAGCAAAGCAAACCTGGCTGCAGCTTCAAATTAGGGAGAGAATATTTCATCTGCCTTCTTCCTGTGGAAAACCATATGCTGACTGCCTGGGGACAGGGTGCTGACTTTTTTTTTTTTTTTTTCCCCTCTTTGGGTCTTCTAGATTTTATTTTTGCTGTTGGAATGAGACAGTCCTGGGCCTGGAGCACAAGTCTGATGAGGAACGGCTGAGGGAACGGGGGTTGTTTCGCCTGGAGAAAAGGAGGCTGAGGGGAGACCTTATTGCTCTCTACAACTACCTGAAAGGAGGTTGTAGCGAGGTGGTCTTCTATCAAGTAACTAGTGATAGGACAAGTGGAAATGGCCTCAAGTTGTGGCAGGGGAGGTTTAGATTGGATATTAGGAAAAATGTCTTTACTGGAGGGGTTGTCAGGCACCGGAACAGGCTGCCCAGGGACGTGGTGGAGTCACCATCCCTGGAGGTGTTCAAAAAACGCGTAGACATGGCACTTAAGGACATGGTTTAGTGGGCATGGTGGTGTTGGGTTGGTGGTTGGACTTGATGATCTTAAAGGTCTTTTCCAACCTAAATGATTCTAGGATTCTTTTAGCTGTCTTACTGTCCCTTTTACCCTCTCAGCAGCTTGGCCAGAACTTGCTGTCAGCATGTGCTAATTCACCTGGTGGTGATCCCAGCTATCTAGGGCAGCTCTTTGTTTTATTTTCCCCCACTGGCCTCTGATTTCTCTTCCCTTGTCCACAGCCTGAAGAGAGACAGTGTGGGCACTGGCTTATCTAATCTCGTAGGTGGATCAGACACATTTCATCCAGGCTGTGTCCATCTGAATGTGGAGGAGTTTGGATTAAGCCCTCGGTTTCCTAAAGGATGGAGAAAAAAAGGAAGCTGTAGCCTATGAAGACCCTCTTTGTGGGATTTCAGGTGTCATTGGCTGCGGTGAGAGCTTGGTGCCCATCTAGGATTGGGCTGAGAGAGACGAGTAGGATCATTCCTCTGCAAACGAGTCCTGGTAATAGGTGGACATGTGTGCCTGGGCTAGTCAGAGGATAAACAGCCCACTGCTTCTGCCAAGCAGCAGATTTGATGCCATGGATGGGGTGAGGGTTAGTGCTTTGGCGATACCTAACCAGGCTCAACTGGGTGGGGATGATGGCATTTGCTCTTGCCATCTCCAAGTGTAAGAACTGCCCAGCCTCCTGCTGCACCGGGAACACCTCCTGCACAGCCCTCAGCAGAGAAATCCGCCCTCGCCCCAGGGAGCAGCGAAGAAGCAGCAGGCTGAGAAGAGGCCCTGTGCGGAGGCACCCATCCACGCCTGGCTTCACACGGGAGGTATAAATCCTTGCACTTGCAGGTGAGATTCCCAAATCCCTTCTAGCTCTGGGTGCACAGAAGCTTTCCTCTGTGCTTGTGCTTCTGGTATTAGGCCTGTCTAAAAGTTGCCGGGGTTGGATGAGCAATTAGCTCTTGCCTGAACGCCAGCTGTGGTCTCAGAGCAAGCTGCCTGTCTCTTGTGTGGTCTCAGCTGGTAAGCGTGCTCCGAGCAGGCTCGTCCGGAGCCTGCGCAGATGAGGGAAAAATGGGAATCCTGCATCTCTTCTTCCTCTTAGGATTTTGGGAAAGAGAAGGCAGTTTTCAGAAGCTGAGCGGGGAGGGGAAATGCAAGGCAATGTTTTGAATTCAGTGCTGAAGGTTGGCTAGAAGTTCGGTGGGAACCACCGCTCTGCTCTTCCAACCAAGCACCTGACATAGGCGGCTGCGTGTCCCCATCATGGGCTGATGCTGGTGGAGATCCCTCCTCTCCAAACCTCACTGCAGGCTGGGCGTCGCACCGAGCGAGCCCTTGAGCGGCTCTTCCCCTCCCAATTCTGCCTGGTGGCACCAGTCCTGTCCCTGTTGCTGGGACCAGGACCCCGTGTCCCCACCTGTGACCGAGTCCCCTGAGCCAGCGAGGTTTGGGGTAGGGGGAGGCCCCTGCATCTTGATTCCTGATCATCTGTTTTTCTGTAGCCCAGCCAGTGAGTGCAGCGGCTGGTGGGAGGCCGCAGTAATTAGAACATTTGGAATAAATTTGGGAAGCGCTGGGACGGCATCTCCCCTTTGATGCTTTTCCTGCAGGAGGGAAGAGTCCAAGGCTCCACAGCTCTGTGGTTGGGAGTGCCAGCCGGCATTGCTGCGCGGTGAGCTCCGCTCCGCCTCTGACTACAAATGAAACGAGTTTGCTGGGCTCAGCAGCATTCCCAGTGGCATGACTGGCTGCCTTCTCCATAGGGATCTGGAGCGGCTTCGTTGGGGGCTTTTGGGGCGAGAGGTGAGAAGTCTCCTGCGGGGGAATGGAAGGGGGCAGGAGGGTTCCCCTCCACCCTGGCGCCAGCAGCTTTCGGCAGCAGCGTGGGACGGAGGGATGCGGGAGACGTGGCTGGGCCTCCAGCCTGGCTGGGAGCACCCATGGGTGCAGGGTGGGCAGTGGCCAGTGGAGGGCAGCAGTAGCCCGGCCATGGCTGGGGGCGGGGNCCCCCCAGGAACGAGATCTTCATCCCCATGACACCCACATCACGGGGACGTGCATCCAGCTGGGCGGGGGGTGGGTGGGATGCGGCTGGACCCCTTTGGGGACTGCCAGCTCCCACCATGGTGACCCCACCGTCCCGGCCAAGACCCTCATTTCCTTGCAGGCCGAGGTCTGCAGAAGTCCTTGTTTCACACCTACGCCCCATCCCAGGGTGGCAGGAAGATTTGGCAGAGCGGTGAGATGTGGCTGGCAGCCACCCTGGGACATTTTGGGGCTCTCCTTCCCTTGCCGGGGTCTCGCAGACGGCTCTGGGAGCCGCTTCTGCACCGGGAGGTTGCTCCTGGCATCGTTCCCAGCTTATTCATGACGAAATCCCAGCTGGTTTTGTTCTGCTGAGGAGCCACCAAGTCTCTGCCGTCGATCAGGAGGTGACGAGGGCTGACAGCACCGTGGCACACGCACCCGGGGACGCCACGTGAGCCCTTCCCGGGGTGAGCACTGGAGGGGACTTCTTTTGCCAGCCCTGTTCCCTGTGTCGGGTCCAGGGGCCGAGCTCAGGTCCAGCACCGTGTCACTGTGGTCTGGGGTGTGCCCTGGATTTGGGACTGGGTGGAGGCCACTGGGGAGCTCAGCATGGTTCAGCCTGAGGGATGCACATGCACTCCAGTGCCTCTTGCTGGCTTTCCCATCACAGGATACTTGGGGATGTAGGTACCTGCCAGGCATCACCAATGCTGCTCCTGGATGCTAGCACAGCAGTGCTGGGTGTCACGCAATGCTCTCCGGTCCCACTGCCTCTCTCGGTGGGTTCACAGCCACAAAACTGCTTCTCAAGCTGGCTGCAAGGGCCAAAGCAGAGCAGGTATGAAGGGGAGGGATCTCCCTTCTCCGCTTGGTCTGCAGTGGGGAATCTGAGTCCCCTGAGTTGCAGTCTCTCACCCGTGCTATGGGATGGGATTTGTAGCTTGGTGAATCCAGACACTTTCCAAGGGAATGGTAGAACAGCCCTTGACTACCCCAGTCAGGAGGGGAAAAGCCATCTCTCCTGGGGAAAGGTTTCCAGCCGCTGCTCTAAAGCAGGCAGGGCAGCACCCCAGCCCAAATTATCTGCTCGTCCCTCCAGCACTGGGATATGAGGGCAGCAGAGGTCCCATGTGCATCTAAAGGGCCAGAGCAACCCCGTGGGCAAACTCGAGTCTGTCATCTTGCCATGAGAGCCTTCGTCTACCTGCAGGCTCCCCAAAGTCATGGCAATCCCAGCCCCACTCTAAGGGTAGACTAGGCTTTACCATCCAACAGGACCCTTTTTCAAGCAATTGCCCGGTTTTCACTTAGTTGGAGGAACAGCAGCGTTCACATCACCTGGCACTTGGCAGCATAAGGAAGTCTTCAGAAATCGAGGCAGCATCTGCTGGATTTGGCATGTGTGTTGGGGCTTGCGGAGGACCTTTGACGTTGGAAAGAGCCCGCCGTGAAGCACAGCTCTACCTGCAGCCCGCTGCCACACCACAAGTGCAGGTCTCCAACAGCTTGATGGGACCCACTGTTGGGGTCTTGGCACCATCCCAGAGGGTCCATTGCTTGCCCGCGTCGGTGGCCCTGATCCCACCTTCCTGCCTGAGCAGCGCTTGAAGATATTCAAAGCAACATTAACAAAAACAACAGATTTTTTGCATTTTAGCAATCTGCTTTCAAGATGTGGGGAGGACGGAAGCGGCGTTTCAAAGGCTTTGAGCACTGCAGCCCTGCCAGACGTGGAGGCCTCTGCAGATGAGCCTCACTGGAGCTCCTGAACGTGGGCCTTCAAAGGTGGGTTTGGGTGGAGAAGGATGCTTGGTGCCTGCTGGCCAGGGTGACACTGTTCTCAGCGTGTTGGGTCTATAAATCTTGGCTGTGTGTCCTATAAGTGGGCTCTGGGGCTGTGCTTAGGGGAGTCCAACAGCTCTAAGGCATGGGTCAGAGCCTGGGGCTCTGTGCAGCCTCTGCAGAGGTCTTCAGCAGAGGTCTTCAGCCAGCCTTGAAGTGGCCATGGATGGTCCCAAGCATGGCTGGGCTGGGAGTGTGGTGCTGGGAGGGACCAGCCATGTAGGCAAGAGGGTCAAATGTGTGCCCAGATGTGAGGTTCCTGTTCCCTTGGGGATGTTCACCCATCCGGCTTGACGGTGCCACATTGGGTCTCATCCTGCCACTTGACCAAAGGTGTGCTTGCAGGACCCATTGCCTGGCAGTGTGGGTGCTGAGAAGGGGAATCTGTCTGCAGAGCAAGGGAAAGGGGCCTGTTTTACAAGCCTTGCAGGAAAGGGGGACCTCAGCCACGCTTAGTGGCACTGCTCTGCAGAGCAGTCCTGCCGTGCAGATCTGCCTCGATGCACGGTTTGCTGCAAGCACAGTCCCCAGCCTTGCAGTGGAGCTGGCCCGCCCTGCAAGGAGGCAGCCGACTCAGCACATATTTGCTCTTTGTTTACTGGCTGTTGCTTGTAAGAAAAAAGAAAATCCCCCAAATACCATTTTAATAACTGCAGCCCTTGCACGCAACATCCTGATCGGAGCAGGAGGGAGCTGTATGCCATCATGTGCTGGCTGGAGCGAGATGTAGCAGGCATGGGGTGTTTCTGGACATGAATGAGAGGTTGGGGTAGCACTGCTTCAGAGGCAGTGCCGGATGAAGCCAATACAGCAATGAGCTGGAGGTGGCAGGTATGGGGTAGCCCTGGGCATGGGATAGTGCTGGACATGGTGGGTAGAGGGTAGCAGTGGATGTGGTAAGGTGGGGTGACCTTGGACGTGGCAGGCAAGGATAGTGTTTGGCACGGCCAGTACGGGGGAAAGCATAAAATCAGGCTGGAAGGGACCTGTTGGCAGTCTTTGGACCGGTACCTTCCTCACAGCAGGGACAACTGCAAGGTCTCACTGCATAGCCCTGCATCCAGCCCCAATCCTGAGTGTGGCTCTGGGCCTGGATGGGGTGGAGAGGACAGGACAACCTACCTAAGGGGAGGATGGCAAGGAAGGGTCCCTGCCTAAGACCTCTTTGCTGGAGCAAGTAACCCAAAGGTGTCTCCTTGCTCCCAAATGCCATATCTCAAGCTGGATGGGTCCTGGACTCACGGCCATGAGCCCAGACCAGTTCCTCCTGGTCATCATCTTCAGCACCAAGTCCTGCCAGGCTGATGCTCTTTCCAAGGGAATTCGTGGTCCTGCCTTGTGCTTCTTACAAGCCAGCAGGCAGAGGTGGGTTTTGGTAAAAATTAGCAGTGGGATTAAAATGCCTCAACTGAGCTGATTTAGTGTTGGGATAAGCTAACTGAAGCGCAGACGGAGCTGGGAGGCAGCCATGGTCTGGGGCAGGGGGGTGGGGTGGGGGGTGTTTAGCATCACACACAGAACTGGGAATAGTTATTTTTAGGACATCTTTCAGTTTGGAGAACAACCAAGTGAGTTAAATGGTTCAATATGGTTCCAATATTTAACAAGGAGGCTGAAAATTGCCGGGTTGAAGTGGAGTATCTAGGAAGAGCCTCTGAGACAATATTTATGGAGAGCAATGATGTGCACCCAAAAGGAGCCAAACCACAGCTTTGCAAAGAGGTTATCGGATGGTCCTGGCACCTCCGTGGAAGTTACTCTGCAGTCTGGAGCTGGCTGGAGGGCTCTGGTCCTCTCCTGGGACAGCCCACGCTGCAGGCTTGGAGCTGAGCTGGGCTGGCAGCAACTTTTCATGGAAGGGTCATTGCTTATCTTCCTCCTAAACCAGGAATGAAAGAGCAAAGAAATGAAGAAAGGGCTAAAAAGCCAAGAATGAACTGAAATAATCATTGCAGAGTAAAACGGGACTGCAAACAAAGAGGCAAGCAATGAAATGGGTGCCCTTCCCCTCCTCCTGCAAGCGCTTGGCCTGTGAGATCTTCTACCAGATCCTGTTTACTCCATGGCTGATGTGGCTGGAAACGTCTCACTGAGCCAGCGCCGTGCCAGGACATGTCTCTTGGCCCACAGCTCCTTGACACAGTTCAGTGGTTTAAAGGCCTTGAGGGGGAGAAATTATTCTGGGAATAATTATATTAAAAATCTTGCGGGTTGGTAGCTAGGTCCTGAAGCTGAGGGCTCCAAAGCTAGAGATCAAACCTCAAAAAATAAAATTTTCTCCCCTATGTCCCCAGTGCCTGGAAGGTGGAGTTGGTATGGCATGCACAGAGTATGGGATGCTCAGAGTTTGGAATGGGCAGCCCAAAGCCCACCAGACCAATGAACACTCCTCCTCCTCTCCAAATAGGATTTTGTTGTTGTTGTTTTCCCACCCTGGGGAAGATTTGCTTGGTGGGATGGGATCAGCCAAATTCTGGCTGGGAGGCATCTTCTCCCAGGAAGGGGGTTGAAAAAAACGGGATGTCCACATTGCAAGTGTTAGCAGTGGCAAGAAGACTTCGTCAAGAAGGGGTTTATATTTCCAAATGCTGAATTTACATTTGATCTGCTTCCGTTTTTTGTTACTCTCATCTTTTAATATATTCAGGTCTTGCACTCAGATGCTCAGATCCTCCCCTATGCTGCCAGTGCCTCTGCATTGCAATGACTTTACATCACTTGCAAATTGCTTTTACCTCCCTCCTGTTTTTTAGGCAAATGAAGACATTAAGAAAGCCTGTCCCCAACAGTCCCTGAGGGACCCCAAGCCGGTGGCCGTCCCTTTTCCCCAACAGCCCCGTGTCTCCCCTTTTAGCCCATTCTTTCCCCAGTTGAAACCCCCTTTTCTCCAGTTTACCTACAAGTACCTATGGAGCAATTTATCAAGAGTGTTAATGAAGTCCAGACAGAGGAGATCTACTGCACAGCCTTTGTTCAGAAAATGATTTTTGATCAAAGACAATTATCAAGTTAGTCCAAGGTGAGCTTGTTCTGTGCTATTTTAATCCAATTATCTCCCTATCTTTGATAGTTTTTGCCTTCCAGATTTCCTCCAAGCCCTGCACACTGCCGGGGTCACACTCACTCGCCTTTCTTGCCCCTCTGACAATAAAAGTTCCATATTTACTATCTTTACTCAGTTGGTTTTATTTTCTACCAAGTCATGATATTTATTACAGATCTGGGTTTCAGTGCTCCAGCACAAAATACTCACGGAGATTTGCCTTCACTTCCAAGGTGCTCGCTCCATAAACTCGTCCTCGTGATGCACCCTTCCTGTGTCCTCATCCTTCTCACTGAATCGTGGAATAATCTGGGGACATGTCTAAATTATCTCTAAGCTCAATTCTATCTGCACTGCACAGATGTAATCTTCTTTTTTCGTCCTCTTTTTATGTATACAGCTAAAGGGCTTTCTAGCTGAACTTCTTTAGCCATGTCTAATTCAACCTGGCTTAGGACAATTCCGACTTTATCCCTACAGAGATTTCCAAGAAAGAGATGGTTTTGATTCTTTTTCTTTCTACTTGTAAATGGAACTTTGNAAAAAAAAAAAAAAAAAAAAGGTGGTTATTTAGCAAAACACTTATACTTTGGCTATCCATTCAATTTAACCCATGCCAGCTCATGGTCACTCATTTCACACTACGCTTTATCATGGCCTCCCTTGGAAGATGGTCCATTGCCCATGTCCCCCAACCCACAATGCTCTCTCCAGCCCTCAGACAACCCAAAACTTCAATGAGACCTTCCTGGTTCCCCTGAAAACACCCATCCCTGCAGTGCTTTGCATCCCAGGACACATTCCCTTCCCTTTTAGATTACAGCCTGGACAAAACCTTTTATTTCTGCTGATGGAGGAGAAGGTAAGGAACTGGAGGACTCTCATTCCTCGATGGAGAGGAATCAACCCTTTGGAGAACCAGCCTGGGCATTCAGCTGCCCCTGCAGAAGGCAGACAGCCCAGTCCAGACCTACAAGCAACCTGGCCCGCAGTGAAGCAGCGATGTGGCATCTCCTCCTTTAGGAGTTTTTCCACCAAAATGATCTTTTCCTTGCCTTGTCCAGCGTTCATCCATCCCTGCTCAACTCTACATGCCTGCACTCACCAGGTAACATGCTTAGTGGCAGCTGGCAGCACTAAAAAGAGACCTGCAGACAACAACAGGTATGGTTGAGCAGCAGGTATGGCTTTTCTAGAAAGGCACAACCTACAGTGAGCCTGAAAGTGTCTTTGTTGCTTGATCTGGAGAAGGAACCATTGAGAGGAGACCTGGTCATGGTTTTTAGGGTCTGATTTACAGAGGAGAGTAATGGTCTGCTCTCCTTGTCCAGTCCAGATGGGAGAGGAAATAATAGGATTAAACTACAGCACAGATGTAGGTTAGGTCTTGGGAAGGATTAGTGAGGGCAGCGGGTTGCTGGTATAGACTGCCTGGTCCCCTTTGCTGGAAGGACGAACTGGACAGGGATTTGCAGACCATGGCAGAGGCACGACATATCCATCCTGGGGACAGAGGGACACCCAGGTCGACCTCTCCCAGTCCTCTCAGCTGCAATTTTCCATGACTTGACCTTTTATGCTAGCCAAAATTTCTGAATTTGAACTCATGACTGGTTTGGGAGTGGATGAAGCAGGATGCGTCAGTGTAGGAACCACTTGCCGAAGACACAAGACACGGGGTCGGAGGGGCTCCGTGGCCAGCCCAGCTTCCCAGCCAGCACCTTTCCCTGAGCGTCTGCGTGTTGATGCTTGAATTGGCTCCGCAGCATCCCTGATTTTTCCACTGCCTCCAGCTCCTCTGCCCAGGACAGTGCCTTCAGGTCTGTTTCACCAACTCTGACATTATTTCTCCAAACATTACCCATCACCTTCCCTGCCTTTAGCTCTGTCTGTCAGACAGCCACACAGCTTAATATATGCTCATAAACCCATTTGATGCTGACTGTCTCTACATCCTGGGCTCTGCCCAGCTCAGGTTTGACGCTGGATAACCCCATCCCAACACAGCAGTGACATACAGGCACCTGGTGGGAGGAGAGGGGAGGGCCCCGGGGTGTTTTTGTGTACCAGGGCACCTGGTTCTACAGCCCGTGTGGCCCTGGACAAGCGGCTTGATCCCTTCCTCCTCCATGCTGCGCAGTGCATCCCTTTTTTTAATAAACCCCTTGAAGTCATCTCCAGATTTTGCAGCTCATGCCCTTGCCTTTCCCTCCTTTAAATCTTACTTGGAAGCTTTTAGCTGATACATTAGCCCAATAAAGCCCAACAATTGGAGAGAAACCCAATCCTACCCCCACCCTACCCCCTTCTCCATCAAGATCAAACGGGTTTTAATCGGAATAGAATTTCCTTTGACAAAATGAGTAAAATCTGTCGCTCGCATCCGCCCAGCCAGCCGCTCCTCAGCCCTGGGCTGTGTATCTGCACTTGGCGCAGGAGCCAAAATCTCCCCTTTCTGCTCACCCCCATCCTGCTGCCAGCCCTGGCTGGACAGCCCATCCTTGCCCACGGCTTTGTCACCCCCAAGGGACGGTGGGGTCCTGCTGAGCTGTGCTGGGAGCCCTCCCCTGCAGAAATACAGAGGTTGCAAGCACCAGCCTTCAGCTGCTGGAGCATCCAGGCTGCCCCTCCCGCAGAACCTGGCGTCCTCCCGGCGTGCTTGGGGACGCGCCGAAGCGCCGTGGGTGATTCGGACATCTGCTCTCGTGGCAGCCCCGTGGCTAGTTAGCAAAAGTCCCTCTGCAAATGAAAGCTCCTGCCATGGTGCTCAGGAAATGGGCCTCAAACCCGACTCCAAAGCACCAGCAACTCATTCCAGCCGTGGAGGGGAGAGTTTTCTTTCATCTCCAGCCAGGAGTTTAACCGGCCTTTCGTCTCTCCCCAGACAGGGCTTTGAAGGCTTGCAGGGTCCTCCCACATGTGCTGCTGGGGCTGGGAGTGGTGTCAGCTTTGGGACCGGGAGGGAGGAGAGAGTGGAAAGCAGCATGGGAGAAAAGTGTTCTTCCCTTTGGGAGATGCCCAGCTGGAGGGGTTCCTGAAAACCATCTTTACCCGGGATGGTCATGAAGAGCAGGGGACATCCAGGGGCTGGGGATGTCCATGGCCTGAGCGCTGTGGGACATGCCATCCCACGGGTCTCCTGGTAGTTTTGAGCTTCTGCAAAGTCTCTTGCCTAGACAGCCTAAAAGGGTTTGGAGCTCTTTGGGATGGAGGTAGAGATGCTACCCCCTGCATTACCAGGCTTTTGGAGGGTCTTTGGGCTTGGTGGGGCTGCTTTCTGCCCAAGACTGTGCTGAGGGGAGAGCAAAGGTGGTTTATGCAGGCCGCAGAGACAGAGTTTAGTTCTCACTGGCAGCAAAGTATCAGTGTTGTGGGGAAGGCTCCAAGCTCTCCACCACGCTCTACTCCAGCACTCCCTCAATCCCACTTCTCTGAAGTCCTTCCTCCTCTCTCTGGCCCTCTGTGACTTTGATAACAGACCAGGGCACGAGGTGATGGTGATGGAGGGTGATGCTAACGGGTCTAGAGGTTAGGGGAGGGCCCATCCTGTCCTCTCCCATCCCACCCAAGTGTGTGCTAAGATGTTGCTCATAACTGCTCTGCCAAGCATGGGCCAGCTGGGAGCCGTGGGAAGCCACTGGGCTGCAAATGTGAGCTACAAATTTGCTCCAAGATGCTAGTGGTTTGCATCAGCGTGGACTTTCATGCAGAGCTGTATGAAGAAGACCCAGCATGTTGGCTTTTCTGAGACCCCTTTTTCCTCCATCTCTTGGGTTGGCGTGGCTCCAGTTTGGCCCATGGCTCCAAGGGAGGAGATGCAGAAAACTGAGTCAGCTTTGAATGCTTACAAAGTTGCTCACATAAAAATAACCCAGCGTTCTTTGGGACGTGCATCATCAGTATCATCTGTCTGTCTGTCTGTCTGTACTTTTGTGGCCTTATCCTGCTGGTAGGCTTTGCGGCATAACAGCCCAAGGAAAACTGTTATTAAATGTGCGTGCTCGCTAGTGTCTTCTCTTTTTGCTTCCCTGGATGGGACTGGCCTGCCTCTGGTTGCCTCCAGGAAAAAAACCCACAGTTTTTTTCCCCTGTTTTCACTCCCTCCCAGTTCCTGAACCTGAATCTCTGGTCGATCTGCTGAAAGCAGGAGCACAAAGGACCAAGACTGTTTGGTTGCTGCTTAGGAGTAACATCAAGTGAAATGTCTCTTCCCATCTGGGGAAGATGCTCTCGGACAGAGACACCCTGGGGCAAATTCAACCTCTGCCCTTCTAACACCTTCTTGCACAGATTTTTCCAGAGGCTGTTTTGCTCACAGATTAAACAAAACCTACCATAAATGTTTGTCTTGTTGCTAACTGCAGTTTTGAACATTGCTTTCCCACAAATACTTGAGCTGATGTTGGAGGATCGCGTGGCTCTCTGCATGGGGCAGATGGAGGTCAGGATGGCTTTGACTTACTGGATCCTCTCCAGTTCTGTGCAGAGAGAAGTAACTGCACACAAAAAAATACATATTTGCCTCAATCAAATTCCTTTTAAAGCAAGAGACCAGGTTCAGCGCACCAGGGGAGAAAAGAGTCAACTTTTTTGGATTTGTTGGGATTTCAGGATCAGGCGCAGGGGTGAGGGGAGGGACAGCTTGGTAGCAGGATGGCAAAGTGCATGGCCATGCACATGGCAGCTAGAGGGAAAAGGTATGTGACGGATGGATGAGTAGAGAGCTACACATGTATGGATATGGAGTTAGAGCTGCAAGAGGTGTCCAGAGGTTGGATGCTGGAAGATCCGAGCCTGAAACAGAGGGATGGGCACAGGGTGACCCACAGACGAGCCATCCTAAGGGTCAGGAAAAGGCAGAAATGGGCTGGTATGGAGCTCAGGGGTACAGCTTGCAAAAAGAAGAATGACTGTATTTCCTCTCGTGAGCTCCCACATGTCAGAAACTCTGCTTTTTGGGGGTTCATAGCTGCAAGGGGAGGCTTTGATGCCTTTGCAGTGGGGGAGCAGGCCTGGAGCAGTGAGTGTTAGGCAGCATTTACACACTCAGTGAGGATTAAACCATGAAACTCCCTAGGAGCAGAAGATGACCCTTTGGTTTCCCTTCCCACAGACCGGACTGGAGACTGTAGGGTCTCCTGGCTGGAGTGACTCACCGCAGTAGTAGCTGACCTGATGCACAGCGTGATAGGAAGATGCTTCCTGCTAACCCAGCCACAGCCATCAGGATCCTTGTTCCATCTGACAGTGAGTCACTGACCTCTCATCCTTGGGTTACTGGTGCTAGCCCAGGTCCAGCTGGGTACTGGGAAGCGCTGGGATGAAATGCAGAGCTCCTGGTCAAGCCCTTGCTTGCAGTGTGCTCACAGCACCTCTTGTTTCCTTCTCCTCGAATGCATCAAGTAAATCTGTGGCATCACAGTGCCCTATTCATCTCCCAAACCTGCTCACAAGGCACAGATCTCGGTGCCTCCAGCTGCAGGGAGCAGGGAGAAGGTTGTCCTCGGCCAGATGCGAGCAGGGGTGCGGGGTGAAGCCTGTGGTGGCAGTAAGGCAGAGATGGATTTGCTTTGCACCAGGAGAAGGAGCTGCAACATCTGGAGCCAGGGTCGGGTCCTGCAGCCAGGTCTGCAGAGCCAGGGGGCTGCAGTAGGACGGGCACATCTCGAGGTGCCTCTGCCTGGCATTTAAATCCACGGCAAGAAATTAAAGGCAAGACTGACAGAGGCTGTTTTTTGCTCCTGAGGTGCAAGACAACAGGTATAAGCACAACTACTCACAAGCTACAAAGATGATGGAGCCAAACTGTTCTCAGTAGTGTTGGGTGATATAGCCAGAGGTGGACAACACCTCATGTCTGAGCAGAGGAGCTGGTCCAAGAAATGTTTGCTGAAGGGATGAAGTAGACTCAGGGTTAGGCTGCTCACCAGGCAGGAATGGGTTCGCTGCTCACAGGAGTACCTGGGCTGTAGGGCTCTTGCTCCCTCCTCTCGAAGAGTTTCTTTGCCTGCAAAGACTGCATTTGTCCTCTTCATCCCATCTCCTGGGGCAATGCCTGTTCAGTTATCTACTGACACAGCATGCCCGGCCCCCACTTGCCCCATTATCTGGGGTGCCCTCCCAGGGTGGCTTTGTGTCTGCAAGGCATTGCACGGGGTTTGCAAAGCAGCTGGGTCCTTTGGAGGAGAAAGCTGGAGTAAATAGGAAGAGCAACTGCTTGTGATGATCTTTTTATTACTAGCAGGAAAGCAGATCCTGGGGGGGGTTGATCCACTTCAGCGCTGCCTGGGACTGATGCAAATTCAAGGGCAGAGCAAGGTCGCAATCCCAGGCAGCACTTGGTCTCCCAGCCAAGGCTCCGTTAGCGGCGATGGCTGGAGAAGGGCTCGGCTTGGCTCTGCTGCTGTGCCCCGGGCGTGAGCCCATCCTGCTCTGCTTCCCCCTGTGCCTCGGCTCGCACGGCGCCAGGGCTGGGCTGGAGGCTGCTTCGGTGGGAATTCTTCGGCTTGCGGGGAGAGTGGGGAAGCTCTTGGCAGCGGGACCCAGAACATGGCGTTTTGCTCCTTTGATGGCCAGATGGAAACAGATGGGGAAGAAGGGGGTGGTGGTGGGGGAACTTTCACATGTAAAAATTAACTGGAACAGGATGGTCATCAGCGCGGGGTGGTGGTTGGTATCTGTGGGTGGCACACGGGGCGTCCCTCCATCGCTCAGATCCCGTGCTGCAGCTTATCCCACCGCCCCATCCCGTGGCTCCACTCCCGGGGAAGGGGCAAAGTGAGGCAAAAAAGCACCGTGACTCATGCCCAGTCTCACCAGCAACACCAGTGGCCAGACCCCACCCACTACCCCTAGACCCCATCCACTACCCCCAGTCCCTTCTGCCCCCCACTCTGGGAGGGGTGGAGAGGGTGAGTTTTGGTGGAGAACATCTTTTAGTTCTTAAAAAGTTCAGCAAGTTCCAGGAACATTATGTCACTTTGACAAGGAAATGAATTGCGAGGCCATCAATCAAAGCTGCAGGCGTGCAGATCAAAGGACCCCGCAGCGCTCGAGTTCCCTTTTACAGCCAGAGCCCTGCACGATCCCCCTCGCCCATATTCCCTGCGGTTGCTGCAGCAACAGCACGCTACAGCGGATGCTTCGCATTTTTATTCGCACCACACATGTTTCCACTCTAACGCTGCAATAACTAGAAAAACCTGCGAAACCAAAGCTGCTTCCCCAGCCTCCAGGGGCAGCGGCTATTCCTGGCTCCCTTTAATGTTCTCAATTTATTAGTGTTATCCTCCTTTTTTTCACGCAGGATAAAATAGAGATTATTTTTGTCCTCTCTAACAAAGAAAGGAGCTTGCAAAAAAAAAAAAAAAAAACCAACCCAAACCCCTCTACATCGAGGTTCAGCCTCTGATTTTGTGCCCAGAATTATTTGCAGGCATAATCAGGTCCTTGGCCATCAAAGCGATGCTATTGACAGCACCGGGCTCACACATGGACCGTGTTATCCCTGCTCAGCCCCAGCTCTTTGCAGCAGCGGGCAGGTTTGCAGCCCCGTTTGACCAGCCTGCAAAGTGAGGGTGGAGCTGGGGGGTGGCACTTTCTCAGCTTCTCTGGCATTTGCACACAGACCGTGATGTATGTCCCATCCCAACCCCACTCTGCCCACCAAAGGCCAGTCGTTGCAGCTGTGGAAGTTGTTTTGTTTGAAGCCATCTCTCTCGGTCACTCCTCTTTACACTGTCATAGTAGATGCAGCCCTGGTTTACGCCACACAACACAAGAAAAAACATGGGTTCAGCCCCTTCCCAAAGCCCAAGGATGGAGAAGCCTCCTGCCCACTTTCCTTACACCTGTGGTGGTGGAGCCTCTCTTCCATACTGAGGTCTTCTCCAGTGCGCATTAACCCAAAGAACCCCTCTACCCCCTGAGACCTCCTCCCATCACAGCCAACCCAGCTCACTGTGTCCGACAAGGTCGGGACAGATCCTCATGCTCTAGATCCAACTCAGAAAACCCAAAAGATGTGACATCTATCACCAGTGAATAAGAAGCAAATTGCTGTAATAAATTTGTTTGCTATTTGTGATATTAAGTGGTTCCTCTGCTCCCCTGTGGGGTGTCCTGAGTGGGATGGAGCTGGACGTGGAGGCACGGCAGTGCCACGCTATCCTTCAGACCATGCAGATGGCAACCACCTCTGGTGGACCATCCTGGCAGATGGAGAGAGGCCAGGACGTCCCCAGACATCAGTCTGATGTTTGGGTGAGCCGGTGAGTTGTACTGAAAGGACATGAGTAAGCATTTGTGCCAAAGCTCAACTCTCCTGGGACTGAGAGGAAAGGCTGGTCCTCCATGGGGACAGCAGAGGGTGGAGCTGGGATCACTGAGGGTTTTGGAGACCTGCTTATGGGGAAGAGACCGAAAGGGCTTGGCTTGTTTTGCAACCGAGGAAATGGCAGAGGGGGGTCAGAGAGATCCAGGACTGAGGGCTGGTGAAGAGCATCTACAGGCAGCATGAGGCTCAGAGACAGAAATAGGTTCAGGCTGACCAAGATGTGATTTCTGCCTCACCAAGGATGTGGTTTTGAGGGGATACCTCAGCCCCTTTCTAAAGAAACCTCGGCTCTCATCTCACTGCCGTGAAAGAGCTCCCATTTGAGGTCCTACAGTCTCTCTAAAGTTATCGGTGTGCCTCAGCCCTGGTTTTCCAGGCGATGGACCCCCTGCTCCCTTGCTCTCTGCCCATGTGTGCTTTGGTAGCATCCTTGCTTTCTTCTTTTTTTCCACCTTTCCTTTCTTTCCAAAGTGCTAACTGGCTCTGCAGAAGCCCTGCAAACCATCTTCCAGGCTCAGATCTGCTGAGGACATCCCAGCGCCAGGGACATTTCCTATCTAAACCAAAAAAAAAACTGCTCAGGAAAGATGGATGTGAGTAGTGAGAGCGCGGAGGAGGACCAGGAGGGGAGGTGGGCAGAGGGACTGGGACATGGTGGGAATTCAAATCTTCCATCTGGTGGCTTCTCACTGAATCAAGCGAGCTAGGGGTTTTTGGGTTTGGGTTTTTTTTCTGCATATTTAAGGTCTGAAATTTTCACTGATCTGTCAAAATGAGCTCTATAAAACCCCCAGCTAGCTGGAAAAGCAAAGTTATTGAAACCGGTTTAGCGACTCGTGACCTTTCCATGAAAAGTTTATATTAATATTCTTCCAAAAAAACACTCACTGAAAGAACAAATTGAAATGTTTAAGGGAAAGAATACTCTTGCCACAAAACATCTAAATCTGGGTAAAAAAGCCCACTCAAGCAGTTCGGAGTGCTTAGCTGATCCTTCCTGCAGATCAAAGCTCATTGTATTTCTTCTTTTGCTTAAGGATATCAGCAACAATACCAAACTTAACTTCCTTCATCCAAAACCATTCTCCAGTGAAATTAAATTAAACATTTTTTTAAAAAAGGAAAACAATAAAAAAAAAATTAATAAAAAAATAAAACCCAGGCACAAGCCCGTGCCCCAGCTGGTGTTCATTGGCAGCTCCCCAGCCCTCGGCAGAGCTGCGCCAGCTCCTCCGAGTGCGGGATCAGAGAACCCTGAATCCTGCCTAAATCCTGCCCTCCCTGGGGTATTCTTTCCTCACCCTTTGTTTTTTCTCGCTTTCCCAGGCCCCTGTGATCTATTGTCTTTCCGCAATTACGAACAGCTGATATTAGTCGCTGTCTTGACAACGCTCGCATGTGAGTAATGTGTTGAGCCGATGCCCTGCTGGCACCGTGAGTTTCGATGATGAGGAAGGAGCAAAATCACCAAGCTCCATCCCAGCAGGTCCAGGTATCAACCTGTTTCTGAGCATCTTTTACTCCTTTAAGCAATATTGGGTGTTTTTCCCACGTTGGCTCTCTGCTAGCTCCCATCTGTGGCTACTGCCATCCCTGAGAAGTTGACACGAGCACAGGGAGGATGGGGCTGAGCCAAAGCCCTCTCAAATCCAACATCATCACCCAGCATCACTCAGGTCTCCCTGGCACAGGGGCTGAGGTGGGTCTCTGAGGTTGCCATTTCACTTGGGCACCCACCCAGCGTGAAGGATGTTGGAGAGAAACCTATGGAAGGATGGGAAAACACCCATTTCCTTAAAATAAAGAAAAGCACATGTGGGGTGCCTGCATCCCGAGGGAAAACACAGCATGCGGGTGAGTGTAATTAGGAAGGCAAAGGGGTTGGAAAGGGTTTTGCTGTGAGCACTGGTGGACCAGGGGGTGCATGTCTGGTCAGCAAGGCTACAGATAGATAGATGCTTGGCAGGTCTGTGGAGCACGGTTTTAAGAAATACCTCATAGCTGAGCTTGAATTTAGGTTTTTTTTCTACTGGAAATGGGTTTTGCTTTTGCTTGAGCAAAGTTGGCCAAGTTGCTTGCTCTTCTTCAGCCCCACCCCAAAGAGCGAAGAGGCCATCCTCCTCCTCCTCAGGCTGTAGGGAGCGGGTCAGAGGTTCCTGAAGGGAGGTTCAAGAGAAGATTGCAGTACAACAGTATAGGTTATTCAGGATGAAGCTAATACTGACAAGATGAGAATATTAATTTGTTATATGCAGCAAGACAATTAAAAAAAGGTCGTTGCCTTTTAAAGGACTTTCTCCTGCAGCCTCCTGGTCATGCTTAGCCTGAGTTCCTGCAACCCCATCACTGCCAGTCTGGGGATAGGCAAGGGATCCCACTGCAGCATGGTGCAGGCTCGTCAGCATAGGAGAACTCTGTAGTACGTTATGTATTTCTGTTAATAAAATATATATGTAAACTTGTTAGGTGTTATAAAAGGAGCTAATTTAAAAGTACCTATACAGAGACAGACATATGTCAACTCAACAATTTATGGTTTATTGATATTAATTATTTTGATGAATTACTGATACGGTTTCAAACTATATTGTTCCCATAATACCCCTTTGTGCTCTCATTTTAAGACAGAATAACAAATCAAGATTGTAGCAAGGACTATGGAGCTCTGCTGGGGGTGGATCCCAATATCCCCAAGGAGCATCGTGCCAGGACTTCAGTGTCCCCCTAAAGAGACTCACAGTGCGAGTTCCTGATGACCAAGAGTGGGGAGCAATGCCAGGAGAGTGTGATGATCAGAGACAGCTTGGATGAGATCAAAAGATGGGAAGATTATAGGGGTTCCCAAAGGTGTAGGAGCTGTTTGGGAGCACGTAGCTGGATGTGGGAGGATGGTGGGCCACCAGTGGACTCCAGTTTCATGTGCTGATTCTACCAGTGTGATAACACAGGGCTGAAAACTAGCTAATATAAGGAGGGACCTGTGCAGAATATTTTATGGCTCGGTAGTCTGAATGTGGACCTCCAACCTTGGCTAAAAGAGAACGCAGCTCTCCCAGAATTTCTGTAGGGAGAAGAAATTGGGTTTATTTGTAGGCAAGCTCAGGAGCGGTGTAAGGAAGCAATACTGCTTATAGTGCTTGATTTCCTGGGGAAATCAAGGGCTGAACTGGCTGTGGATCCAGCCAGGAGCAGGGTCTGTACCTATTACATCCTCCCTATCTGCAATAGAGGCCATATTTATTTGAGAGGACTATGATGGTGGATGAGTATTGGCTTCCATCTGTACAATAAGGGCTATCGTAGACTGCCAGAAATGTAGACAGAGGAAGAGAGATGGATGGCTGGATGGATGACTGGGAAATGGATGGATGAATGGATGCAAATTCAAGTTCATTTTGAATTATTCCATTTCTTAAGAGCAGTATGGATGCCTATCACTGTTGCTTCTTCCTTTGGATTCAGAGAATGTCTGTATTGCTCATTGAAACATCCATTGCTCCACATTTCCACTTGAATGTCTCATAGATAAAAGTCTCCTATTCCAAACTGAACAAGTGAATATTTCTGGCTGGCTTTTGCAGAGTCAACTGGGCTTAAAAAATTAAAAAAAGACTAAAAATCAAAAAAGCCTCCCCTAAACATGGCTGGTGCTCACATTAGCATAGGCAATGTCCCCTGACATCCGGGCAGCAGGCAGGAGCATCTGTGCCGGAGGGCTTGGGGGTGTTGGTGGAGGAGGGAGGGAGGAAATCTGGAACCCATAAGCTCCACTGATGTTTGCATTACCTTGCACGGCTGCATTGGTCTGTGCCTGGTCCGCCCACGGTCCTCCTCACCCTATCAGCAAGAGCCATTCCCCAAAGTTATTCGAACGCCCTCCTCCCCGTAGCCCAAAGGAAAAACCAACCGAGCTCCTTGGAGGGCTCTGCAAGGCTTGGGAAGTTTGGGGAGGCTGAAGGGTGGATGCTCCAGGCTGCACCTCTTGAGCGGGCGCCGGCTCCTCTCCAGGCCGCCTTGCTGATGTGCTGTGGCTGTCACATCTCGTGAGACTCCCAGAGCCCTTTGCCTGCAAGGTGCCGAGAAGATGAAAGAGGAAAGCATGTGCCCGGACTCCCCCGAAGGCAGCCTGGTCACCAGTGAGGAGGAAGGCGAGCGTCTGCACAAGAAATGCCTCCGCAAGCGTGGCCAGGGGGCCAAGCCGGCGGAGGATTGCGGTGCCCCCTCGCCGCAGGGCAAGCGGAGCAAGCGCAGCCCCGTCCCGCAGTCCTTCGAGGATGTGCACACGCAGCGCGTGATTGCCAACGTGCGGGAACGCCAGCGGACCCAGTCGCTCAACGACGCCTTCGCGGAGCTGCGGAAGATCATCCCGACGCTGCCCTCCGACAAGCTGAGCAAGATACAGACCCTCAAGCTGGCTGCCCGCTACATAGACTTCTTGTACCAGGTCCTGCAGAGTGATGAGCTGGACCACAAGATCACCAGCTGCAACTACCTGGCCCACGAGAGGCTCAGCTACGCCTTCTCTGTCTGGAGGATGGAAGGGGCTTGGTCCATGTCTGCATCCCACTGAGCCGGGGTATGTATCGCCACCTCCCCGCCGACACCTCCGCACATCCCTCACTCCTGCGTCTCCACGCGTCTCCCCCAGGTCAGTCCTGCGGGGGAAACACACGGCAGCCGCCCCCTCCTCACGCTCCACGTGCAAGCGATTTGCTTTAACAAACCCCAGACGCCTCCAAGGCCGGCGGTCGGAGGAGGTGGCGATTCCCAACCTCGCCGGGGCTGGTAGGACGTTGCAGGGGGCCAAGCAGCGGAGCCCTAAAACGACTGATCTCATTTAGCGGGGTCTGGTCAGGGGCAGGCTAGTGAAAGGTTTAAAACGAGAGCTTAAAAAATCTGATTTATCCTCCCAGGGTAACACAGGAGGGTGTGTAAATCAGCAGACACCCTCCTGAATGTGCTTGGGTTACCGAGGTGTCAAAACCGCACGAGCGAGACCAGCGGCAGCCCCACAGCCATCGGCTGATGGCTGCTGTTGCTCCCACCATGCGAAGCGCCCGGCCTTGTCCTGGCTGCCCGGATGAAACTCGGCAGCCATTCCCTGAAGCTGTTGGGTGGCCCTGGGGCCTCCAGCCTGCCGGGCTTTCTCCTAGTCCTCTCCTGAAGCGCTGCAGATAAGATGGGATCCATAATCCCTTTGGATCTGCAGGCATTCTACACTGCAGGGAATAAAATATTGAGCGAGGATGCCTGAGGCAGTGAGGTTTGCCTGCTCATTGCACTGCACCCCTTGTTTGATGTACTCAGCACCATCCAGCTACCACCTGAGCATCCTTTCAATCACTAGCAAAACTGCTGAGAAGGGAATAATCCTATTTTCAGTGCTTTAGGTCTCCTTGGGCTGGGAGAAAGGGGAGACCGGGGGAGAAGGGTCAGCTATGTGCTAATGTTTCCTGTAGTCCACGAGCAGGAGCAGAAAGCTCCGGAGGACATTCCCAAGCCATGGACTTCGGGGACACTTCACGGGAGCCCAGCCCAGCTCCCGAGAGTCCCCATTATCCTCTAGGCAGAATCAGGGCTTCTGGCTTTCCTCAGACACTGACTCATTAACCCCTGCCTTATGTTGGCCCTGGTGCTGGGGTGCGAGATCGCCGGGTCCTCTGAGGAAGCCAACTGCAAGAGGACACTAATTTTTCTTGCACCCACCATAAGGGCTGCCCATGAAAGACCCTTTTCTTATTATTTTCTGCCAGCAATTGGGGTCAGCCTCCTGCACCATCCTTGCATGCCATTTCTCCTGGCTGGTCTTACTGCAGTCCCAATTCGGTGCGGGGACATGGATGCCCATGCCCAGTCACGGTCTTCCTCCAGGCAGAAGCAGCATATTTATAACCCAAGACAGTCCAGCCCCTGTGATGAGAAGTGCTGAGTGGGTGCAAGACCCTAATTTAAGGCATGCTGACCTCCAGCTGGGGCAGGGACTGGTGTGATGCTGCAGCCCCATGTGAGGCCACTGGTCCCTGCCTCGTCACGGGTGCAGCCTGCCAAGGATGGGCTCCCGGCACCTTTGCCTTTAGGGTATGTCTGGGGGAAGCCATAGTGCAAAACAAAACAAAACAAAAAAAAAAATCAACTCTTCACACTCACATTTCAAAAGGCGAGAGGGAGTGGGAACGGGAGGAAAGTGGCCTTTCTGAGACAAAATATTTCATAGCAAATTGCTGCAAAGTGGCTCAAGTGATGGCTGGGAGGCAGGGGACCCTCTGCTGCAGTCACTGACCCTCCTGCCATTGGGCTTTGCCACTTAACAGCCCTGAATTTCAGGCCAGATCTGCAGCTGTAAGTGCAAGCACTGGCTAAAGATGTTGACCAGCTCCCTGGCTAAAGATGTTGACCAGCTCCTGGGGGTATTTAATTTAAGAATGTGCCACATTTAAACTCTCATTTTCCTGCAAGCTTTGCTAAGATCTCTTCTAACCAACACGAAAACTGCCAGTTTTCTAAACCCATGTATAGATTTCAATTATTTGGGGTAGACCTGGTTGTTTAAAAAATGAAAGAGTCTTTGCTGGAAGCAGGATTGCTGCCCCTTAGCCATGGCTGGGTGCCATCAGGGACACCTTACCCTTCGGAACAGCCAGAAGCAAAGCATGCAGTTACTTGTTCTCACTCTGAGAAGCCAAAAAGCTGCCAGGGACAGTCAGGATACTGAACCCCCCCCCAGGCAGAGCAAGCCCATGTGCCCCCCCCCAGAGCCTCCTTTATCCTCCTCTGGGCATCACATTTTTGCAGCTCAGTGAGTTTTGCAGTTTGCAGCTGGGTTACCCTATTTCGGGGGATGCGAGGTGCTCCACGCATGCTCCCAAAAGATGGGGGCTGCTCGGCATGGCTCTGCCCCACTCCTAGGTTCACAAGAGAGGTGGAATCAGCCCGGCCAGAGTGTGGGTTTCTTTGGTGGATGGTTTTTAAGAGCTTCAGCACTGTGTTGATGAGCTGTGCACTTCGTTAAAGCCAGCTAACGGCATTTTCGCCTTGGGGAGGTGTGGGGATTTTGAGTTGCCTCCCCATTGCCCCCAGACTCAGGGCCATTGCTCCTGGCGCATGTGTGTGTGGGCTGACGTGCAGCTCTGCGTCCGGTCATTGACTTGTAGACCTGTTTATTTAAACTGAGTGCTTGGCAGGAATTGTGTTCCCATGATAAACAGAGGCATTAAAGACCTTTAGTGATCTTAAAGACCTCTCTGCTAAATGAAAAAGCCTCCATGTAAAATCCCTCATGTCCTGTGAGTGTGGTATGCTCAGTGTGCTTATCATTGCTGGTTAATATTCATCCCAAGCGGCTCCCGTGCTTGCCTTGAGGCAAAGCATCCTTCAGCTGAATAGATAATAATCTGCTTTGTGCCAACCTGCAGCTGTATTCGGGTACCAATTAGCAACTCCCAGTTGGGCAGGGAAGTAATGGGAGGAGGATTTGCTAAGCAAAGACCAAAAAGAGGGAACAGCCACAGGGGAGGCGATGCTGGAGTTGGAAAGGCTGCATGTCTCTCCCATAACTGAATTAACCCAGCACTTGCAATGGGACTGTAATTTTATAATGTAAAGCTGGTAATGGCTGCTGCGAGTGCCGGCATACTGGTCTCCACTGGAACTCAGCCTATTAAATATCAAAGGATGCTGGAATAGCTGGATGTGGATATGCCCTTGTTAACCAGGAGACATCATCCGGGAAAGAGGGATTGAGCCCTCAGGCAAGAAAAATAATGTTTGAAGTCCCCCAAGCTCACGGTTTTTCAGCACAGTCTTGAGCACATTAAAATGGTTTCTTTTCCTGCTGGAGAAGAAAATGAGGCTGGAAGCTGAAACTGCTGGCGGGGAAAGACTGGCGGAGTTGTAAGGGGTGATATTCCTTGCCCTTCATTTGTCTCCCTGGATTTATTGTCTTTCTTGCGTTGCCCTCACTTAATTGTCTATCCTGAAAGACCTTGGATAAATCTTCCCTTTGGGGACTGTTGCTCTTGCTTGGAGTCTGCTTTGTCGGGTGGATGTTTCATTTTCTTTTATTTATAAATACATCTCATTGCACAGTATTAAAGCACCAGGGTGTTAAAGGAGCTTGGGGAGAGCTCCCTTCCCTATTCAGATCTGCTCAGAAAATGCATTTAAAGCGGTATCTGCTTCAACAAGCGGAGATCCCTCTGCAGACTGGCAAGAAAGCACGGTCCTGTCTGGCTGACCTGCCTTGCCACTCTGGATTAGTCCTTTAAAAGCAGTGAGAAGCGGGTCCATTCATTCACTGCTGGTTAAACTGGCCAAGGTGGTCCAGGACCCCCCAAGCTGGCTCCGAGCAAGCCCAGGCGCTGGGCTCCTCCTTAGCCAGGTCCAGAGGGCGAGGAGTTGCGTGGGCAGGAACCACCTCGCTTTCACTTTTGGTTTGAGCTCCCAGAAGAGACAAGGATTTGCCCAAATCCTGGGAAATCTGTGCCTGGGTGATTTTTCTTTTTTCCATTTGGGTCAAGGGCCATATTAAGTCCCAGCCGTACTCCGTGCTCCCATCAATGTGCTCTGACAGGATCCTTCTGGGATTTGCTCCTTCCTCTGGCATAGAGGAGGTTTAGAGGCCAGAATTTTCCTCCAGAGGCTGCTGGCCTCCCCCACAAGTGCAGCGCCAGTGTAGCATTTGTCACGGTGCCTGCAGGATGGACAGCTAGAAGAAGAGATGTTTGGTGCCTTGAAGGCTCCAGCTTTGGTGCCCCGGGGCAGGAGAAGCCCCCCTAGATGAGGGATGTGGGACATCCTCCAAAATCCCAGGGCTGGTCCCACACACTGGCTCTGGGTAAGGATGCAGGACCAGACGGGGCTGGGGATGCTCAGCCCAGCCACCACCAGCCCACACTGTGCCGGGGCTGTCAGGGGACACCCTGACTGCTGTGTAGGAGTAAGGGGTGGCATCACCTTGGTGTCCCGAGCTGGTCTGCTGCAGTTCCCAGAGCAGGGAGAGCCACAGGCTGTTCAGCCATCCCTCTCCAGGTCCCTTGGCATGAAAGCATCTGGCATAAGGATACGTCAAAGGGGCGACTGGGGCTGCCATTCATTTCACCGTCAGAAAAACTTTTTTCCAGCAAAAACTTCCACCTTTCTATTAAAGATGGAAGAACTCAACACCGAACCTGCCCGGGGGGACCAGGCTCCTCTCCATCGCAGGAAGGC
Source organism: Pandion haliaetus (assembly GCA_013401275.1). Classification (NCBI taxonomy): domain Eukaryota; kingdom Metazoa; phylum Chordata; class Aves; order Accipitriformes; family Pandionidae; genus Pandion; species Pandion haliaetus. The sequence continues at coordinate 194,711 of VYZV01041643.1, read as the reverse complement.
AGGTTCTCCACACTACTCAGGATTAGTTAAAATTAAAACAGAGATAAAATTACAGAGCCAGCCCTCACGAGCATTAAAATGTCTGCCGGTTTACGATCCCCACGAGGAGACAGGCTCGCTAGATCTCAGCTGCGTTCGCTTAGCCCAGAGGAATGCCTTTGAAACGAACCCGTATTTCATTGCCGAATGTCACGGGAATGCACCTGGGATCTGAGGGGGAACGAAGGAGATGCGTTAACAAGACGGGCTTTGCATTTAATTTCCTTTTATAGGGCTGTACCTGAACAGAGACGAGGGTGTTAATGCAACGGAGGGAGGGAAGGCCAGTCATCAGCGGGGACATTGAGGACAGGCTTGCAGAGCATTGCGTCTCCCCGGCTCCATGGTCTGGTCCGTGCCAGCCCCGTGAACGTCCATACCTGAGCCCCGCATGCTCAGAGCAGGGCTGGTCTCCTCTGGAGGCTCCTGCAGCCCTTTGGCAGCCTTCAGAATCACGCCGTGAGTGCGTTAATTGGTGTTAGACCTTGCTGGCTTGAAACATGTCTGTGCCGTGAGGCGAGGGGGGGGTTATTAAGTTTTATATGGGCTGGGCTGAGATGCTCGTGCCTGTGTTTCCCACATCCCAGGACATCCCTGCGCTGTGCCAGCTGGATGCCAGCCTTTTTGGTTGCCTGTTGTGCCGGATGCCGTTGCCCTTGAGCACCATGGATGCGTACAACACCCATCACAGACCTATCGGACAGACCCAAAGGGACAGCAGTGGGACACATAGGGCTTTGGGGATTTTTTTTTTTTTTTTCTCTCTGCCATCTGGCTCGGTCAGGCTCTGTCCTGTCTGCAAGCCCTGAGGGCAGCCCTGCCTGCAGAGGGTGCGGGCAGGGGCTGCCCCCAGCATCCTGCCGGCCCGTCTGCATTACCTCAGCACTGCCCAGGGTGAATTACTGGAGGGTTTGATTTATTCCTCTCCAGGCTCCTCTCCAGAGACTTAAAGGTCTCCACTATTGCGCAAGGAGGGACTAGAAGGCTCGGTGGGGGTGGCGGGGGGATGATGAAATAAAACCAGAGAGCTGGGGGTGATGGGGAGAAAGCCCAGAGAGCACCAGGGCCAGCAAAATGAAGCCATTGCCCCACAGGGCTTGGTTCCCACGCCCGGTCCCTCAAGACCTGCTGGAGCCACTGCTAATCTCCTCTAGCCCTTGCAGGAGATGTTTCTCCCTGCCCAAGGTCCGGATCAGGCCACCAGCCCGGTCTGCCCTGCTCCTGGGCTCGGTTCACCTGCACCATGACCCCTGGCTCCAGGCTGGCGTCCGGCGTCAGCTGGAGGCGCCCGGCAGCTCCGCAGGGTCCCCTCCGGCGTCGCCCACCCTGGGGACGGCTTGTTGTCCTCTGGGCTGGGGAGGGAACAGTTCATCACAGGATAACACACCAGTCCTCCCCACAGAAGGGAGGGGAGGGAAGGGGAGATGAGCGTTTTGGCTGCTTTCCTTTTCTATCCTCCCAGAGAAGCATATTTGGGGTAAAAGCTGTGATTTTTTTTGGAACGCTCATGGTCCCGGGCTCAGGTGCAGGGACATTTCCCAGTGCGTCCCATGCAAATCCTTGCGGCTACGGGGAAGTCTGTGAATGCAAAGCACGAAGGCTCAGGATCCAGCAACCAAACACAGCTCTTCCCCCCCGCCAGCTTCCCAACCGAGCACCGGATTTTGCATGATTTTGGGCAGCCTGGGCTGGTCGTGCCGAGCCAAAACCTCGGTGACTTGGCAGCCGGGCTGACCCTGCCTGTCTCCCCTTAGGTCTTACGCCTCCGCCTCGATGGAAACAAGCAGCAGCTTGCCAGCGCCCGGGCACCCAGATGCAGCCACCCCGTTCTCCTCCAGCACCCGAAAAACAACAGCAGCCTCCCCGGCGAGCAGGAGAGCACGAACCCCATCCCACCCCACCAGCCCCCTCGCCTGGGGCTGCTCTGACCCCTCCAAACTCTGGAGAACCAGGACCTGGGTGGTTTTGCTTGGAATGAGCTTGGCTGGATGCTGCATCTGAAACTCTTTAGGGTGTAATTTATTTTTGACTCGCAGGTAAGAAATAGTCGAGTTATCTACTCCAGTCCTAGCCGCCTGCTTCCCAAGCCTGCAGGGAAGTCAATGTCCCCGGCTCAGCAGGCTCAGTCCTCCCCGCTTCCCCCTGCTGCCTGCAGCCAGCCCCACAGCCAGGATGTGCAGGGAGCTGCCTTCTGCCAGGACCAGGCAGGACAACTCCTCTCGGGACGATGGGAAGGGGCTCAAGCCCTCCCTCGCTGGCCTAGTCCTCACTGCTTCCTAGAGCTGTTCCCCACCCCGGGGATGTGAAAATGCGGCATCCAAGGATTTGGCCAAGGACGGAGCATGGCTCGTGGGTTATGTCTGCTTTTATCCTGCTCTGAAGGTCTGCACCATAATGACACCTTGGTTTGAATGGCATGCGGAGTGGATTTTGGGGGGGGGGGGGGGGG
>VYZV01041643.1:132701-189468 GCA_013401275.1 Pandion haliaetus | reverse complement strand
GGTGCTTTTTAACCCCTTCCTGCCCAAGCTGCCCCATTGCAATGTGATGCCATCCCTCCTGTCCAGCAAGAAGCTGCCATGGAGGGTGCCCAGCCCAGGACCACCTTGCAGGGTGAGCGTGGGTACCCGAGCCCCAGCAGCAAAGAGGCAGCCATCAGAGGGGTATGGGTAGTGCTGCAGTGTGGCCATGATGACTTCTCTGCATGTCACTCGGCTGTAAAGGATCTCGCACCCTCCCAAGTCTCTGCCACCGGCCGGCGCTGCTGGACCCCAGCTCTGGGCAGTCTGAGACACAGAAATGTTTTATTCTTCCAAGGTCTTCTTTTTTTTTTCCCTCCTTCTTTGTTACTTTTTTTTTTTTTTTTTTTTTTTTTTTTTAACAAAATCTCCTCCCTGTGCCTGCAGACAGACCCCGGCAACCTCCTGAGCTCAGCCAGTCCCCTCCACCCCAGCCCAGCTGTCCCCAAACCCTGCTGCAGCCCAGCACCGTGATGCCCGAGCAGGGACCTGTCCCTGTGGGGCAACCCATGGGACACAGGGAAGACACAGGGGGTGAAGAGCCACAAGATGCCGTGTTGCAGTAGGAGATGGGAAAGCGGCAAATCTAGATCGACAGCTGGTTTTGGGGGGCCTGACCCTGCCACTTGTCACCCCAAGACAGCACAGGGACCGGCATTGGGGGAGCTGAGCACTAAGCAGAGAGAGATAGGACTTGATTTGATCTCAGTTGGAGAACAGGAGCCCGTCAGGGTGCTGGGGGTGGACTTGGGGTGCAGCTGCAGGGAGTGTGGGCTCAGGGGGGAGACTGGAAGACAGCTGGGCTGCCCCTGCTTTAGGGATTACAGGGGTCTACATTGATACAGATCCTCAGGTCAGCGGGTTGCTGAAAAGGGCTCAAGGCACCTTGGCAACATCCACACGAAGAGGTGTTTGTTCCCGAAATTCCCATGGAAAGAAGAGTACGTAAGGTTCACATTAGCACACGTCAATTGTATATAGTGCAAATCAGAGCCCCAGCACCAGAGGGTTCACACTCTGGTTAGTGGTTAGGATGTCCCATGGGTGCAATCCTGGGCACTGCAGACACTCCAGCCCTTGCTCTTCCCCAACAGCAGGGCATCGGCGCGTCATCCACAGCTGTCCAAACCCTTCTCGTGCAGAACGAGCTCATGCCCCGTGTCACCGTCACACTCGCTCCCACCTTCTGCCCCACCAGCGGAAAGAGAGCCAGGAAGCCTTCGTGAGAAGACACGGAGAGCCTGTCCCCCCAGAGCAAAACACAGGGCTGCTTCTCAAAGGCATCACTGCCTGGCTGGAGAGGAGCTCTGGGTGCAGTCCCGAAGGTGACTCTAACCACCCGCAGCACGGCCACAACATCCATCCCAACACCCACCCCCTTCCCCAAGGGTGAGGAAGATCCCAGGAGAAGGGCAGGTCTGCGGCTGGCTGCCACCGCAGCCAGAGGGGTGGAGGCCTCTCACACATATCCCCAGAGGGGTTTCAGGTCCCGAAGGTTGGGGACTGATTGCAGGCACGGTCTAGGTTTGCAAGGCCACACCGTGCAGAAGGAGTTTGTGGTTTTCCATCGGTCCCGAGCAGGAGGACATCTTCCAGGTGGCTGCAGAAGCATCCTTTCTGGGAGACCTGCAGAGGTGGCAGCCAAAGGTCCAGGCCATTTCAGGACCATGACTCGGGGAGTGAGGATGATGTGGCAAACGGGAAGCCAGGAGTGAAGAGTGAGCGCTGGGCTCAGGAGAGTCCAGCCACATCCTGGAAGCAGAGGAGCAAAGAACATCACTGCTCATCACTGGTTCATGGGCTCCTCTTCCTCCATCGGCTCGTCTTGTGGCCTGAAATGGAGAAACACAACACATGAGATGAGGAGGAGACTTGTGTGACACAACGCATCCCTCCCAGCACCAAGGGGCCTTCTGCCAAGTCCAGCTTCTGAAGCTACAAGCCTCCCAACTCGCCAGTCCTTCCTGCTCCACACAGACCCATGCAGACTCTGGCTGAGTCCTGGTGAGGATGAGAAAACGTGGTAGGCAGGTAGAGACCCTGCTGAAAGGACACGACGCACCCCCACACCTCCAGCCTCCAAAGAAGGGAAGAGGATTTGGACTTGTTTTCCTCGTTTGGGAAAAGCCCAGCACTGAATCCCCCAGAAGTCAATCCAGGTCCTGACCATGTGGATGAATGCAGGACCTCACCACCACCCACTGATGCTGAGCACTGGGGCCAAATCTGCCGGGATTTGAGGGTTACAGGATCAGAGCTCTCAGTGAGGAGGATGGTTGTAATTTTTATCTCCCACAGCTCAAGACCTGCTTGAAGCCAGCACTGTCCTGACCTCCCAGAATTTCATCTGGCTGTGGGACATGGCCTTTCTCTGCTGCCACCCCCATGACAGCAAGGCTCAGAGCCAGGCACACAGGGAGTGAGGGGCACCCACATCTCCCAGGATCAATTAAGAGCTTTACCTCTTCTCCACCATCACGGCCACTGAGAGGGAGGCCAAGGCTGTGACCGTCTCCACCTCTTCTGCCTCGTGGTGCTGCGCCTCCAGGAAGGAGCAGCCCAGCTTGGAGGCAAAGCGCTGCACGGCCACCCAGTATTTACCTGCAGGAGAAGCAAAAATCAGGAGGTGCCAAGACAGGGGTGCCCCAGGTCTCTGGGCTTCCCTTGCAGTGAGTGCACGCATGGAGCATCACCCTCTCATCAGGAGGATGACGATGGAAGGCTCCACTGGGGTCTTGTATGCCAAATGTCCCCTTGGAGGTCATGGGGTTTACCGGAAAGGGGAGGAAATGCTAACTCCTGGCCCTTCCACGTTAACTGAGTCCGCAGCCCTGGGACACTCACTCTGGACCTGGATCACTGTTTCCAAGGAGCGCACAGCATTGGGGTTTGGTTTCTGTCTCATGCTTTCTTCTGGGAGAGGGTCCAGCTGCCGAATGAAGACATGAGGGGGTCAACAGGAGGGAGCTGTGCCCAGGGCTCGGCTCGCAGCATCAGTACAGCCCCACAGCCACAACCCACTGACCCTCAGCTCTCACCTCATTGCCCAGCAAGGCTGACACACAGGCCTCGGATGCATCGCAGATGGCTGTAAGGTCGTGGCCACCTTCTAGCGCGAGGACGATGGCTCCACCAGCCAGGCTCATCAGCTGCTTTGTCATGTAGCCAAAGCCTGGAGGAGAAGCCCGAGGCGGGGCTGTCAGGCTCCCTGCCCAAAATGCTGGGGCCACGGCCCTCGATGCCAGGCCGGTACAACCCCTAAGGTCTTCCCCAGCTCCCTGGAGAGCTGCCACCCCTACACCATGGTCCCAGCCTCGGTGGGCAGTGGGAACAACCCGCCCTGAGTCAGTGGCACCGCTTCCACCTCCTTACATTTAGCAGAGACTTTGTAGCCACCCAGGGGTGGTGGGTGGCCATCAGCTGCGTCGAAGCCGGCCGACACCAGCACCACATCAGGGGAGAATTCGTGTGCAATTGGCATCACCACCGTCCTATGTGGGTAAAAAAACCAAGTAAGAGGTGTTAAGTGCTGGCTCAGCCTGACACAGAGGGAAAGAGGAGATGAGCAGAAACACAAGGAACAGTACCTGAAAGCAGCCAGATACTCAGGGTCACCCATGGGGGGGTCGAGCCCTCCAGTCCAGGCTACGTTGACATTAAATCCCTCACCAGGGCCAGCACCAACCTGTGAGAGAGCAAGGACAGCAGTGAAGGCCTGGATGTGGTCTGCAGGGATGCTGGGGTAGTGCCCTGAGCAGGCTCCACCTCTGCCAGGCTCCCAGGAGGCAGGGCTGGGTGTCCAAGACCCCCTGCCCTGTGCCACAGAAGCCAGCTGGGTGTGCAAAGCTTGCTGAAGAGCAGCAGAAGCCATGGCATTTTCCTGACATTTCCCAGAGCCCCGCAGCCATCAGTCACCGTTCTCGTGCTGCTGGCTGCAGGTTGGGATGAAGCCTCGGCTCTGCAGCCAGCTGGGTGATGAGGCAGGATCAGGCATCAAGAGGAAATGACCCCGCAAAGCACTGACAAAAAACTACCCTCTGCTCAGAGCTATCACCTTTGCCACCAGTGCTCCTGTTCCTGTGCAGAGATGCACAGACCTTGCAGCCTGTCGGTGCTTTTTACCTCATCAGCAGCCCCGCTACCAGGGAAGAAGTTGCCATCATCGTGACGATGCAAAGAGATGTAGAGAACGTCAGGGTCTCTGTAGAAGATCTGCTGGGTCCCATTGCCATGGTGAACATCCTAGAGGGAGAGAAAAGATTGGGAGAATGCTCTTTTTTTTCAGCCTTCAGGGTGACCCAATAGCCTAACGGAGCTAAAAGCACCTGGATCTCTACCCTGCTCCAGGCCTAGGTCCCCCATCCCCAGGATCTGCTCCTGCTCCCCCATCCTGACACACGAGGTGGTTCTTAGCCGCACTTCCTGGCAGCCAGTCCCCAAAAGAGGAGGTTTCACTGCCCTCCATTCCAGCTCCAAACCATTGCTGGGAGGAGGTGCAGACACCCACTCCTGGGGACAACCCGGGGAGGAGCAGGGACACGCTGGGGGACAGAGGGGACTTACCCAGTCCACAATGAGGATCTTGCTGAGTTTCCCTTTCTGCTGCAGCTGCCTTGCGGCAACGGCCACTGAGTTAAAGAAGCAGAATCCCCTGCAAAGAGGGAGTCGGAGCCAGTTAACGCTCTGGGGCCCTTCCTGAGCAAGCCTTCCCTCCTGGCCCATGTGTTCCATGAAGGGTGGGCTCACCCTCCCTTCTCCCCCCTGGCCTGGATATGGATGGGTCCTGAGGGAGGTTAGTCTGGAGTGGTTTTGAGCCACAGAGCTGTTTTTTGGGGCTTCCCATATGCCAGCCCAAAGACCTGTGGCTTGGGAAGGGGCCCTTACATGGCAGTGGAAGGATCTGCGTGATGTCCAGGTGGCCGCACCACAGCAAAGCCGTTCTGGGGACAAAACAAAGGCAAGGTGATCAGAGCTGCTGCCCCCAGCGTCATGCACCTCCTCCACCCCCCCGCTGGCTGGTTCTGCCCCATGGAGACAGCCAGGGATGGAGCCCACAGCAGCGCAGGGCTGGGAGCACCTGGTGCTGGCTGGTGAGACCCCACAGCCCAGCCATGGGGCAACGCACAGGTCTGGGAACTCCGCATGAAGCCAGCCTACCTTTAGCTCCCTGGTGGCCACCTTGAAGGCCAGCTCAGTGACACTGCCCACGGCCCAGCGGGCAGCGTTGGAGGAATGCAGCTCATTCCAGATGGTATCACTGTCCACCTGGAAGCAAGACTGGTCAGATGGGGACAAGGCACCGGTGGAAGAGATCTCAGTCACGGGACCCATGCTCTCTGCCAGCCACCCTGCTCAGGGCCAGGGGCTGAAGTCCCATGCAGGCTGAAGGGCCAGGCATCATGGAGCCGGACCACCTTGCACACAATGGGGCAAGTTCCCCAGCAGCTCCCTGGTGCTGCCAGCTGGAATGGCAGCTCCTGTGCCTGCTGTCAGCCCCAGCCTCCAGCTGAGCTCCACACAGAGCATCTCACCCTGCACCCGGGGGCTGGAAGGAGTGACTGAGAAAACGCTCGTTACCTTCTTTATCTTATTTTATTTAACCAAACATCTTGGTTTGATCAGGATCACGTCAAGGGCCGAGCCAGAGCCGGAAAACTCAAGTCTCTTCTGATCAACGCCATGTGTGCAACTCAAAGGCTCCCCTCTGCCCACGGAGAGAGGCAGCTCCAGCCCCCCCGCCTTTGCGGCATGGGCGAGAGGAGAGCAGGGAGAGGGAAGCAGAGCAGGGAAAGTAGATGCAAACGGGGCTGAGAAGAGCTGGTGCACAGCAGTGGGGGCAAGGAGAGGAGAAGAACCAGAAGAGGCAGCAGGAAGGCATGGAGTGAGACCATTCCTGAAAGAGAGAGAGAAGGACAGAGACAGGGGGGAGAGAGGAAGAGAGGAGAACGCAATGAATGGAGAGAAACCAGGATGGCAAGCTGTGAAAGGAGAAGCCACAGAAGTGCCTAGAGGGAAGTGGCAAGCTGCTGTCCCCCTGACACTGCTCCCCTCCCTCAATGGGGACCACGGCTTGCGGCTTCCCCCAGCCATCCTGCCAGCTTGCCCCCTTCTACCACCTCAGGCTCTTAGAAATGGCTGTGAGGGGCTTTTGGTTCCTGGGGCCCTTAGAGTAAGGAGGCATAAAGGATCTCTTTTCAAGGGTAGGATGCTTAGGTCCATCCCAAGGACAGGGAGAAGCTCTGATACAACAACATCTTGCCCACAGATGGGAGTGCTCCCACCTGAGGCTACCCAACCTTGGCAGCCCAAAGGCTTCGGGAGCTCCATCTCCACTCAAGCCTGCAAGGAGGCCCTCGCTGGGGACAGAAGAAAGGAACAACCCCATCCAAAACCGGCCAGAGCAGAGATCGAGCACTTACCCCCACCCCTCCACAGGGCAGCATGACAAACATCCGCTGTGACAGGATCCCTGCCGAGAGAGAGGACAGGGAGGACTTCAGAGCTGAGAAACTGGGGAATGCTGAGTGACAGGGCACACAGCACAGGGAGGGAGGTTTAGCCTGTCTGGCCAGAATTAGGGCCAGCCTCCAGGGGAGGTGGTCGGTGTGGTCCCCCGGGCTGAGGGTACTCCGAGACCCAGTGTGGATGCGTGGGCAGTGGCAGGCAGAAGGCGAGGGCACTGCTGCCCAAGGGAGCAGTGTGGATGTGGACTCACCTGCCAGCTTCCCATTGTCCAGTTTCAGGCGGTTGAGGGGATTGGTGCCATAGAGAAAGACGTGGCGCTCGGTATGGACGCACTGCAGCTCTTCCAGGGTGGCCTTGCGTCCCCGCAGACACTGTGGCAGACAGGGGCTGTGACCAAGCCGCTCGCTCCAGGTGGGAGATAACAGGCTCTCCCACCCAAGCGTGCCAGCCTCCAAGGGTGAAGGTGGCATGTCGGGCTGTCTGAGTACAGCCACACCTCCTGTCACCGCAGCTGGGGAGGCAGCTGCAAGGCTCAGCACCGTGCTTCTTGCATTGGATTTGAACTTGAGCACCCACCTCATTTGCAGGCAGGGATCAGGCAGGGAATGCCAGCACCACCTTCCTACAACTGCAGAGCCTTGTGTGGACTGGTCAGCCCAGCTAGACCAGGGCAAGGTTTCTAACAGATTGGAACTGACACTGGTGTTCCCAGAGTTGGCAAAACACCCTGTTTCAATTGGGATCATGCCTCTCCCTATGCCCATCTTCCAGCAGAGCAGACTGCTGCTGCCATCCAAAGTTGGAGATGGTCAGACCAGCACACTCCAACTTGGCACTGCCAGCAATGGACAAGTCCAAGCCCTCTGGATAATGGTGGTAAATGGGCTGAGAAGATCTGGGAGCAAAACGGACGGAGATGGGAGCAGGATACCCTACCACACCACTAGCATCAGATCTGCTCGCACCAGCATCCCCCTCCCGGACAGGTGTCCGGCTCCCACCCTGGTGCTCACCCTCACCTCGCACTGGCTGCGCAGCCCTCTCTCCTGCAGACGGGACCAGATGCTCTGGATCCTGCCCGCGTGCTCCGGGTGGTTGCTGTTGTCACCACAGGAGCACTGGTGTTTGAGCATCACTGAGTCGTAAACCAGCCCTGCAATGCACAAGGAGAGTCCCAAGGCTGGGCTGGACATCTGGGCCTCAATGGTGCTAACCCTAATTCAGCTCCTTTTCAGGGGCTGGCCGAGACCCCAAACGCCCGTAACTATTTGGTTTGACTGAAACACCTCCCTCAAACCATGGGAGCCTCTGTCCCAACATGCTTGAAGCAAATCCTGCCTTGGATATGTAGAAGAGCTGAACCTTGCCAGCATCGCTGGACCAAGAGGGCAGTCAAGGGGCCAGATGGGCAAGCCACCTTAGATAAGAAGGGGATTCTCATGGCTTGCTCTGTTCTTTTTGCAGCCATCCAGAGCACTCCCAAGCATTTATGAGTCTGGGAGTGACCAGGACTGATGCTAAACTGCCCCTGGGAATCTCCACCTCCCCTCCAGCTCTTGTCACCAGCCCCTGCTACTGCTCCAGCTGTGATAGACCCACACAGAGGCCAGGCTCTACCTGTCGTGAAGTGCGGCTTGGCTGGTTGCTCCTGCACAGGCAGGGAGAGCGTCTTGGAGGCTGTGTCCTGGGCAGGAAGGGAGACTGTTGCGGTGGCAGGAGATGACTGGGCCCTGGAGAGGGGCCTGTGTCCCGCATGGATGGTGGGGACCACGGGGGAGTCGGCCAAGGGCTGCCGCTTGAGGAGCTGCTGCTGCACACGCTGGTAGGAATCCCAGAGATAGGCCTGATGGATAGAGACAGCGGTGAGCATGACAGCTGGAGCAAGGCACCAGGGCAGTGAGAGCAGCACAGGGAAGGGAGGCCTGCACCGTACACCCTCCCAGGGTCTGGATATGAAACCTCCCTCGATGCCGGGGGGCTCAGAGCTGGTTTGCAGGAGCTGGGACATGTCAAGCAGCATCTGCTGCTCTCTGCTGGCTCAGCCCCGCAGTGCTGGGCAGCCCTGCTGCAAGGCACAGCAATTTGAAGGACAATACCCAGCAATCTGGGGATGATGCCCAGCCTTGCTGACACCAGGGGTGGCTGCAGCTCTCGTCCCTGTCCTAGCAAACTGCCCCACGCTCAAGGAAGGTACAGACGTGGTGCCTGTGTCCTTACCCACCTTACACAGGTGGCTTTCTGGGTCTGATCTGAATCTTCCCAGGCTCAGGATGCTACCAGCTTTGCTGGGTTTGTGCAAAGCCTCAAATGGGAGACACGAAGGAATGGAAAAATGAATTGTTCCAAATTGCAGGGCAGGGATCTCTGCATGCTGCCTGTTCAGGCCTAATGTTCAAAGCCACAACTGGAGAGAGGGACAAGGCTAGGAACTCCACCTCTTACAGCCCACTCCTGAGCCTGTTATGAAGGCTTCAAACTGCCCTGAGGGCTCCCCACAACTTGGGGCAGCCAGGGAAGGCATTGTCCCTTTTGCCCATGGGCTCCTTGTGCCCAGTAGGGAAAGGGCTGCTCCAGGTTGGCAGCCCAGACCCCTCCCCAGGGCTCTCTCATCTCTGCCAACCCTTGTGTACCTGCTGTAGGACAAGCTCCTCTTGAGGCTGCAGCATCTTCTGTGTCCTCTCAGGCTCCTTCACGCTGCTCCCTGGCCGTGTGGGCTCCACACGTGCCCTTGCTGGGTCACTGCTCTCAGCCCCGGCCTCTGGGAGAGTCCCCTCGGCCTCCATGTCCTCTGATGAGGGGATCTGCCGCAGACGGGGCTTCTCACTGGATTTAGCCATGCGCTGCAGCCGGAGGGGTCACAAATGAGCACAGAGAGGTGGCAGGGGACAGGCCAGACCAAGAGAGTCATGGGGGGTGGCAGGGCATCTCAGGGCAGGAGCACAATGGATGTGGGAGCCAAGGAAGCTTGAGGGCAGCTTGCTGCTATGAGTCTGGGCAAGGCAGCACCTTGCGTTCCTGGCTAGGGCTTGGCCCTGGACATGTAGTACTCACTGCTCAGCAGGTAGAGATGCCATCTTGCACCCTTCTAGCATCTGTCTCCCACTGCCTCCTACACAGCCAGGCTGGGCTTCCATGACTTACCTTGCCCAGATGCGTCTGCTGCTTGAGTCTCTCCAGGAACTGGGTATGATGCTGCTGGTACACCAGTTGCTGCTGGATGGCCTTGGGATTCTGGGGCAGGGGCTCTGAGCGGGTCCTGCCCAGAGGTTTATGGTGGCCTGGGAGTGACAGGCGCTCTGCAGAGATGAGCGAGGGGGCAAAGGAGAAGGGGACCGTTCCCAGACCTGGCACTGGAGGGAAGAGGAAGGAGAGGTGAGGGGTGACATTGTCCACTGGGCAGACGTGACACCCTGCAGAACTGTCAGTCCACACCACGGCAAGCAGCAGTGCTGTCGGTACCCATGCAGACTATCTCCAGACAGCCCTAAAAATGACAGTGACCCAGCCCTGGAGCCCAGTATCTGGTAGGCTAGGGTGGATGGGCTGCGCCTTTATGGCTCCCCTCCTTCTATCCCCATTGCTTTGGCGTCACATAGCCCACAGGGGTCTGGGAACAGGATCTGGCTGACCTCAATCATCTCAGTCCCCCCTCAGCTTCATCCTCAACAGGAGACTGCAGGTACGACAGGGCAGGGAGAGATGGAGCTAGGAGCCAGCACAAAGGAGCCAGTTCTCTTTCTGCTACAGTCAGAGCAGATTACTTATAGGGGTTGGGGGGTATAAGGCAGCTAGAGGCACAGCCAAGAGGTCTGAGCTGCCCTGCTCAACGCAGGGTCTGTAGTGAAATCTGCTGGCACAAGAGCCTAGGAAGAGGCAGGAAAGAACCCTTGGAGGGGGCCTTCTGGGCTGCAGAAAGGGTGAACAGCTCCACACCAGCCCAGCTGAGACAGGACAAGGGGCAGGCAGAGGGGAGAGCCAAAGCTATGGTGCTCTCTGCATTGTCAAGGCCGTGATGCGTGCAGAACTCTGGTTTCATCCATGGCAAGGACATGCTTGTTGGCTAGCCAGAACCAGGGTCAACATCTTCCATTCCCTCAGCCCCAGCTCACAGGAGAGTCATGGAAAAATCAAGGCCACTGGCCTTTCCCAGCACCCAAAAAACCTGCCCTCAGCGAAGCTCCATACTGAGCCTTGCCAGCGCTGACACAGCCTCAGTACCCAACACCGAGCTCAACACTTACCCGCCACCAGTGGAGTGTGGGTGACCGAGGGCTCGAGGATGATGACAGGCTGGAGCCGAGGGGATAAGGGGCTCCCAGCCTCGTGCTGCTCCAACCCAGCTGGTATGAACATGGGCGAGTGCGTGCCCGCGAGGACAGGTCCATTCAGCACGGGCACCCGGTGTGTCAGGCTGGAGAGGGGGCGGCGATCTGCCTCTCCCTGCAGAGAGAAGGAGGACTGGGTTAGCAACCTGCCAGGACACAGCATGAGGAGGGGACGGCATATTTTCACCGTGCCCATGGGTAGCATCTGTGAATGCTCAGAGCCAGCATATGGCTGACATTACCCCAGGAACACGGCTGACATTACCCCAGGAACCCCAGGCCCAAAGGAAAGGGCTTCCCTTGACCTGTGGGGATCCTCTGCCCAGTTCTGGGGCTACCTACAACCTGGCTACCTACCCTGGCACTAGTGGTAGCCGGCAATCCCAGTGTGATGGCCGGAAGGGAGGCTGCACTCTGCAGGGCAAACTGGGCCAGTGAGCTCTCCTGCATCATCAGGCGCTGGGCCAGGGGTGTCTGCACCAAACACAATTCATTAGTCTCGTGCTCCAGCAGCGGCAGAGCTCAGCGTGGGACAAGCAGCTCGGGCACAGGCAGCAGAAGAGGGTGGCTGAGCCCCAGCTGCCTGGCAGAATGCCTGGGGCCAGGGCAAGGGGCACTGGGGACCTGTGGGGACAGCACATACACTAGGAGACAAGAAATGCACACTGTGAAGGAGGGCAGTGTGTCAGGAGCAGCACTGGGCCAGGCAGAGGATCCCACTGTGCAGGGAGAGCAGGACTAAGGGCAGTTTCTGGGCAGCGGGGTTCAGGGCTGGGGTCCCTGGGCAGGCATGCTACCTTCACCTGAGCCTAGGATGGGAGAGGGAGATCAGGGCACCCAACCCTGGGGTCAGGAAGCCCCAACCTGCAAGATCTCTGGCTGCGAGGCCATCAGAACTCACCTCGTGGGCCATGCTGGAGGCAGCAGGGAGGGCTCCATGCTCAGCAGGGAGGCTGTCATTGGGAGAGCTGCAGCCAGACACGGGGGTGCTGCTACTACTTGGGGACGAGTCTGTGCAGGGAAGAGAAATGGGGGTGATGGGCACAAGCACCCAGAGAAGGGCTGCACAGCCCCTGCCCCAACCCTTCATAGCCCTCCCTCCCTCCAACAGCTGCCCACCACCCTCCTAGGGCCAAATCTCCAGAGCTGCCCTACGAGCATGGGAGGCAGCACACCATGGTGTGGAACCCTGATGAGCCGCATTTGCTCAGGGCCTTGGACCCTTCCAGCCTTGTAGGTCCTCCTGGGCCCAAAAAGCAGCAGGGTACAACTACAGCAACATCCTTTCCTGGCTCATCTATCGCTGCAGCATAATGGCAGAGAGCTCCCTCCATGGGCTGCGTCCTGAGGAGGGCACCAATAACATGCCAAGCCCCAGAGATACAGCACAAGCAGATGTGGTGCAGGATCCTGGACAGACCATAACTGCTCCAGCCTGGCCCCAAGGTCTCTCCAAACCCCCAAGGTATCACCATCCAGGTGAAGGCCTCACCGATTGCCTCGGGCTGCCGCCTCTTGAGCGAAGGGGGAGCGCTCTCCTTCCGCGTCAGGGGGTTCTTGCGTCGGTCAAGGCACTTCCTGGGCTTGCAACGCACCTTCAGGTTGGGTTCAGATGCTGCGAGCAGACAAGGTGGTTAGTCCCAGTCCCACTGCTGATGGGGGTGAAGCTGGACTGGTTTTGTGTGACCAGGCCACCCCACTTCTCAGCTCCAGCCATCCCCTGCAAGCTATCACGGCGGGAGGGAGATGGCATTATCCCCAAGGCCCTACCTGTCTTCCGCAGTGGAAAATGCTCTGGGGGGTCAAGAGAAGTGCTGGGGACAGGGGGCAGGAAGGTGCTGAGCACAGGAGGGGAAGGGCCCTCAGGATCCAGAGGCTCCAGAGACCTATGGGGAGAAGCCACATTGTTAGAGACCATTCCCAGTTGGCAGCCACGTGCCACCCACACTACACCCTCCAAGGCAAGGGTGGCCCATGGGGCATTGCCTTTCCTGGGCGTGTGCTAGCTCTTCTGCCAGTGGCCAGAAAGGTTTGTCCTGTCCACTACCACAAGCACCTATGGAAGGAATCCAGCTGCTGGTTTTGCCTTGTCTTGGAACAAAAGACAAGAAGCCTGACAGTACTTTTTGGGTCAGGAGTGGGACAAGCCATCAAAGTTCAAGGTCAGGGAAGACAATGTGGGAGCTTCATCTACCTCCTGCAAGCACTTAACACAGAACCAAACTACCTCAACCCAACAGACATTTAGCACTAAACAATATTTCTAAAGACCAGAAAGTGGAAGATAACAGCAAGATCTTGCCCAAGATAAACAGCCACCTTTTCCGGGTCCCAAGCAGATGTCCTGCTTGGGGCAGGCCAGAGGATGCTCTTGGTTTACCTGTATGGCATGGCTGAAGGGTTGGGGTTGCTGGTCCTCTCCAAAGCTGCCTGCTGCTTCTTCAGAATGACCTCAGCCAGCTTCTGCTTCACCACTGTGCTGGCCACAGCACCTGCAGAAAGACCAGCAGTGACCACACAGGGCTGAGAGCCAACACAGAGCACTTTAAAGGATCCCTGCAAACATGAGCGTGGCCCCACGGCTCCACAAGCAATGCCAGGATGGCTGGAGGCCCCCTACAAACAGACAGACACTGAGAAAACCCTGCAGAGATGCTTGGTGTAGTTCTCTAGTCAAGATGGGCTCAGGGAAAGAAAGGCCAGCTGTGGCAACTGGAGTTTCCCAGACAGTCAGGGAAGCATCCCTGTCCCACTCTCTGCTCTCCCATGTCATCTGAGGAGCCTGATCTTTTTATGTGCACCTTGCTGAGCATTGGGAGCACAGCTGGTGAGAGGCAGAGCATCGCCAGAGGCGAGTCTCAGCTGTGGATCTGCCAATTTCATCTAAGCCAGAGAGAGCAGGTATAAGCTGACACCCACAGAACAAAGAGGGCATGAAAGCACAATGTGGCTCATACAGCAGTGACAAAACTCCCACAGGTGCATGGGATCCTTCTGAAGCCTCTCCAGAGACACTGTGCCCTGGGGCTCTTTGAGCCTGTGTTACATGCTGGTTATTTGCAGCTGACGGCATACAGCTCTGCCTGTCCTGCACCTCAGCTCCCCACGCAGCCACACTCTGCCCCCAAATGGGAACAGCCTGCATGAGAGACAGCAAGAAAAAGAGAGCACCTCCAAACAGTTCAGGGGATAGCTTTGAGGCTCCTGAATCTCTTGATGGAGCTGCACTCTTCCAGAAGAGCATCAGACTTACCACAACCCGCTGGCAAACAAACAGCAGCGACCCACGTTCAACACCTGGCTCCACTGCGGTGGTGAAACACCCCCACACAGAGGTCTGACTGCTGCAGGGTGCTGCAGTCACCAGCCTCCGGCTGCCATGAGCCCCCCATGTGGTCTCCCACGTTGGGATACCTCCCTACCGCACCCCGCTAGGGCCCGTTCCCATACTCCTGCCCATGCCAGGCCATATCCCCATCCGTCCATTCCAGCAGGAACACTCTGCGGTTACAACAGGGATGCTCCATGCTTCTGTGCCAGCATTTGGCACCTCCAAGCACAAGTTAATTAATTAGTATGATTAACTCCCAGACTGCACGAAGGGGCTGTGTGTAGGCTGTCACGCTCAGCCGTGCCGAGCTGACTGCGTTCACAGGATTGCAATTAGCCCCATTGACCCTGTGAACCACGGCAGAGCAGCCTGTGCTCCGCAGCCAACATGGGAGCTAAGGGAAAATACCAGCATCCCGACAGAGCTCAGACTGGACGGGCAGGTGGACAGTAGGCTCACACACACTGGGACGGGCGCAGTGCATCCAATGCACGCTGCAGCTGTACCTTTGGGTTGTGATGCAGAGCTCTGCACATCCAAAAGCTCAGAGCAAGCTCCCTGCAGCAACTGGCACTAGATGGCGCAGGGAGATCGCCGCCAGACAGGGTTTGCAAATCTTTCTGTCCAGCATCGGGGGACCCACTAACCTCTCCCCACTGCCACAGGTGCTCCAGCCTGGGGCTTGCAAGTTCAAGAGGCAAATTCATGCCCTGCCCAGTGCAGTCACAAGCACCGTCAGCTCCTGTAGCGCCACTGCAGTGGCTGTAGGGCACGATGCAACATTAGCATGGAGATCTATTGTGACCACCTGGTTGGCATCACTAGGAAGGACATGAAGGACAAACACCAGCCAGGCCAGGGCCAAAAAAATCTCTTGCCAGCTGCTAAGTGCAACTTGCTGGCATTGCTGCTTGCTGCTTAGAAGGACCAGACTTCCCCACAGACACTAAGTGGTTCTCTCAGCCCCAGGCAGGCACAGAGCACAGCTCAGTTGATGCACAGGACAGAGATGCTCAGTGGTGTGGATGCTATCACACACCTTTAGACCAAGAGCGGGCAGAGCTTGGTCTGGATACAGGCAGAACCACCTGCTGAGCCCCCTTCTAAAAATCTCACTCCCTCTGTAAGCCAAGTCCCCCAGTTTTGGGGATACGGCTCCTTGGGCAGAGATGCGGCACCCAGTGCCACGTGCTGGCAGACACACAGAGGCTCTTACTTCGCTTGCTCTTGTCCTTGTTGAGGATCTGCCGCAGCTCCTGCTCCTGTTGCCCAGGCTCAGCTTCACGGTGTGGGGACTCCATGGTCACCTGCGAGAGGAGAGGGACATCAGCACCAGGAGACCCCAGCCTCGCCCAATGCAGACCGAAGCCCTCTTACCCCCTCCCCAAGCCCAAGGCATGATGACACAGTGATGGAGCACGTCTGAAATGGTCTATTATGTCATTTTTGGAAACCTGATGGGCAGCCCTGGACGACAAGAATGTGTTAAGTTGTTTCATCACAGCAAACCGGATGCATCTTTGTCTCCAGAGATGCTCTCCCCTGGGACATTGTAAAACTCAAACCAGTCTGTTTCCACTTGATGCCTTTCATGGTGTTTTGACATATCTGTAGCTAGGTCATGTTGTAATACAACAAAAAATAGAAATCATAGTTGACTAAAAAGAGGAAAAAAGAAAAAAATTATTATACTAGTCTTAAAAGTTTGGATCTTGGTGTTTTCCAGAGCTGAGGTTTTCAGAGATGATCCCATCTCACAGGGAGGTCAGAAAGCACAAATGCCTCTAAGCACCCAACAGTCATGGCGGCAGCAGCATCTCAAACTCCCCTTGTGTGGACCAAGCTGGTGCTCAGCCTCTCCCAGAAAGCCTCAGTATGATTCCCCCAGGGCTTCCAGACAAGGTTACTAGGACCAGTGAGCACATTCCACACACCAACAGTGGGGCTGGTGCTCTGAGCAGAGCACATAGGATGTGAGAGAAACGGATGAGGCTGGGCTTGTTTAGTCCAGAGGCAAGGGGGTACAACTGTATCTTCCACCACCCAAAGGAGGTTCCAGAGCAGATGGAGGTGCAGCAAAAGGGTGAGCAGCAACAGGACAGATGTGCCATGCGGGAAATCCCATTTGGATATGTAGAATGGATTCCTGCCATAAGCACGGTGCAACCCTGCGACTGGGACGTGCAGGGTGTGATCTCTGTGCTTAGAGATGGTCACAAGTTGCCTGGACACAGCCCTCCGCAACCTGCTCTACCTCTGAAGTTGGCCCTGCTCTCAGTGGGGGCCTCCAGAGGAACCATCCAAGCTAAACCTTGCTGTAATTTTGTGACAATGCAGTCTGGCAGCAGAAGCTGTGCAGGGCAGGGGTGCTATTCCGGGTGACACTAGAGAATTTCAGTGAAGACTTCCCAGAAAAGCAAATTAGCTTGTAAAGTGAGTAAGCCGTGCCTTTAGGGCAGAGAAACAGCGGTGGCCAAGCGGAGTGGCAGATCACAGACACCAGGCATCCTGTCCAGTCGCTCTGGCTCCTCGCTCAGCACACATGGTATGCGGCTGAAAACATTTCCCTGCTTCGCACATCCCAGGAGGTCCCAGCCCTCCTGCTGGCCTTGGCAGGACAGAGATTTGGCCTGAAAGTAAGACACGAAACCCCCACCTGACTCCCTAACCAGCTTCCTTGTGTCAGAGAGGTCTTCAGGCTGGCTAAAAAGCACTACAAACTCTCCAGCTCATTCATTCTTCCCCTGAAAGAAGGAATTCACCTGGGAAGGTAATTTTGGGGTTGGGATTTCCAGTCTCTTCCTCTTAATCCCTGCCAGAGACGGGAGCTCGGACAAAGCCAGGCCCGACACAGGGCACTGCTTGCAGACATGCACGGCACCATGAGCTACGTGCTTTAGGGGCAAAATTAATTCTTCAAAGTGGCCAGTCCTCATCCAGCTGCTACCAAAAGAGGGTGCAGGCCCCGCCCTGCACCCCGGGGTGCCCATACCCTCACGTGCTGGTGGGCGAGCTGCTCCACTTGCTGTTGGTGCAGGCTGGCGAGGAAGAGCTGGTGTTGCAGCTGCTGCGTGTGCTTCAGGGCCAGCAAGGTGGTGTCAGAGCCGGGCTTGACAACGCGCTGCCCGATCCGCAGGTCCATGGGGACGGTCTGGGGCACCCGTGGGGAGGTGCACGGGTTCACAGCAGCTGTTGAGACACAAAGAGGGGCACAGCTCAGTACCTGTCCGGCTCAGACCACCCTCCTAGGTAGGTAGGGAGAGCATCAGGATGGGGCCCAGGTATATCCCAATGCACAGGAGGGCACTGTGAAGATCATGCTCTGTCATTGAGAAGGGCTTGCCACCTACAGTCTACTGCCTGCAAAAGCCTCCTCCATCATCTGGGCAAAACATCCTGTAAATTATACACCCTTGGAGAGTCTTCAAGGTGCTGCAGGCATCTCTCCCTGACACCACAGCTGAAAATCACTTTGCAAAGTTAAGACGCTCCCCCCCTGCCCGGATGCACAGCCTCCCCATGTGGTGAATCCCCCGTCCTCATGGGAACACCTAAAATAGTCCCAATTACACAGAGCGTCAGAGCACCCACTGCAGCAGGGGATTTTCACCGACCAGCTCCTAAAGCTTTGCTTAATTTATCCTGCACGTGCCACGGGCCAGTGCAGAGCAAGAGCTGGTCGCCTCCAGCTGCAACAAACAGAAGACAAACCTGCATTAGAGCCACCCAGCCATGTGGATGCCCACAGCTGCACTGCT
This sequence comes from Pandion haliaetus, assembly GCA_013401275.1. Taxonomy (NCBI): domain Eukaryota; kingdom Metazoa; phylum Chordata; class Aves; order Accipitriformes; family Pandionidae; genus Pandion; species Pandion haliaetus. The sequence goes on along the minus strand of VYZV01041643.1, from coordinate 171,571 downwards.
CCTGCGGCAGCAAGCAGGCAGCGAGCCGGCCAAGCGCAGGTGAAAAGGGGATGAGCGAGCACGACAGCAACTGAAGGATGCACAGACAGGCCCGATGGGCCCGTGGCATCCCACAAAACAAACTCAGCCAGGTGCAAGGCAGCCGTGGCCACTGCAGCTTCGCCACAGGCATTGGAGCACAAGGGAAGCTGGAAAAAAGCAGGTGGGCAGGAAATTCAGCATTAAAAGACACTGCAAGGGGGATGCTCTTGCAGGTTGCAGGGCCAAGGCCACTGCAGCCTAAGAGCTTACTGTTTTCCAAAAGTAGTTTAAATTAAAAAAAAAAAACCCAAACAAATGCAAACGTTATTTTATAGACAGAGGACCACACCCTGTGCTGTTCAAACCTCAGCCTCAATGGCATTAGGAAGCTTGTGCTGATGACTGCAGTACTGCAGGAGAAATCTCTGCAGGCTCCTGCCCCGTAATGCAGCATTTAAACAGCTCTGCCAGGGGGAAACCCAGAAAACTCCCGCCCAGGCCCACACCTCCCTGCAAGGCAAAGGAGCACGAGCGTGTTCTCCCAAGGAGGGCACAGGGACTATTAATAACCACAGGCACACATCCATGCAGACGACAGGGTGCATGGCCTGGCTGAAACGGGGGCATCTCTGGCTTTCCTGCGTTTTTAAGGCAGGGAAAACTCCCTCTGGTCAAGGGCAAATGCTTCTCTGGACCAGCTCAATTCTCCATGGCAGAAACATCCCCAACCCCAGCCCATGTCAGAGAAGGACCTGATGTTCCCAGGAAACCCCATCACAGAGTTTACTCCATTCTCTCTCCCATCTTGCTGATAAATGCCTGGGATTTAATTGGCTCTAATTGCTACACCCTGCCTAACCCACTGTAACCAGCACGATATGGAGGTTGAGGAAGATTAACAGCCACAGCCTGAAAGCCGCTGAGCTCCTCTGTCCTGTTACACCAAGACCTTGGGGCTGGACAGGGTGCTATGCCATGAGATGGGCAGGATGAGCCCCACAGCCCCCTTTGAGGGTCAGGCATGGCAAAAGCAGATGAGCACATTTCAGCTGCATTTTTATGAGTGAATAAGAGCCCAAGTGAAGTTACCCTAAGCAAGAAGACCCCAAGTCTTCTCTCTATGTGACTTTCAACACCTGCAAGAATCCAGTGGTCCCAAAAAGGCTGACATCATCCACGGAGCTGACAATTCATCCCAGTGCTACCCGAGAGGCTGCAGCGCTCGGTCCCGTCTCCTTGCAGCATTCCATACCTGCCTGCTGCTCCATAAACCTCCCAGCTTCAGCAATCCCCAAAGGGACTCAGATCTTGCTAAACATCAGCAATTTTGAAGGATGCAAGCGATAAGCTGGGCTCTCACCTCCTGCTTCTCAGCTCACGTGTGTGCCCATCTCCCAGTAAAGAGGGGGAGGAGGATGGAGGGATAGGCACTGGCCGAGCCCCTCGGGGATGCTCAGAGGGAGGAAGGCTGGAGGGAGGCAGTGGCATGGCATGCGTAGCACTACCCAATGTGTCAGGCTGCTGGCAGCCAGACAAGGACAGACTGTAACGAGCAAATCTCAGGATGGGAAACGGGGACTTCTGACAGCTCCCAGCCAAGCCAAATCCCCGCCACGTGATGCTGTCTATCTGCAGGAACCTGCTGAAGCTTGGCCATCCCTTGGTCCCCTCCAGCCCAATGTCACTGTCCTGCTGTATACCACAAAGGGGCAGGAGCTGGAAAACGCAGCAGGGCTGCCAGGGGACCGTGGCCGTTGGGCTCAGCTTTGAGACACTGGAAAGAGCTGCTTACGTGAAGAATCATCATTCAGAGGGGAAAGAGGGGGTATGAGGAGGAACAGACCAGCCCACCAAGGCACAGCCTCTGTCCTCAGAGCCGATGGCATCCAGAGAAGAGTTGTCACAGCCTTTCTCCACTTATGATGTTAAAAATGCCCACAGGGAGCTCCCACCGGCCAAAGCTCAGCAGCAGCAGTCTTGATCTCACCTCCCCATCAGCATCCTCAGGCTCAGGAGGGCCTGACGCTGCCCCGACAGCACCTCCCCAGGGCAAAAAGGGGCAAGAGGGTCTTGGGGGCAAAGGAGGGGCTATCACAGGCACCTCCAGGGACAGAGAGGGAGACGCAGACAGTGGCACAGGGCAGAGGGGGAAGGCACTGGCAGGGTCTCTGGGAATCTCTCTACCTCATTTGTTTTAGTCTTTTTAAAAACAAACTCCAAAGCAGCGGTAGAAAAGTGGGAGGGAACGCATGTGCTGGGGGAGAGGGAGGACAGGCAGGCCAGCGGCCAGCAGCCAGAAAAACAACTCCTCACCACTCGCCCAGAGCCAGGAAAAAGGCTGTCGAGCATCCCCATGGCCAAGAGGCACCAGAGCCAGGGAAGAGCTGCTGGCAAAGGCTGCGCAGACCCTCCTCCTGCCACGGCCCCCCAGCTCTGCATATCGATGGCGCAGGGAGCACCCCACTACACCAGGCCCTGCTCAGCTGGGGACATTTTAGCAACATTTTCAGGAGGAGGGAGAGAGGGAAGATGGGATCAAAACAAGGCACCATGGGAGCACAGACGGGCCTGAAGTGCCCTGGGGCGACACGGGCATCCCAGCCTGCGCAAAGCCCCTGACATTACAGCTTTGCACCCAGCCAGTGAGGGCTAAAGCCACAAAACTCAGGGAGGTTTTCCAGAGCTTAGAAACACGACGCTTGACACGCCGAGTGCCAGGGTGGTGAGGGACGAGGACTGGCAGCACTGGGAGCACAGCCCAGACCCTGGGCAGGAGCCTTGGCCATTGTCCCCATGCTGGGACCCCTCCGGCGCGTGGCACCTGCATCTGTCAGCTCCCCTGGGGATGTCCCGCATCCCTCCTGCTCCAGCCCAGGCTCCAGCAGCTCTGGACCCCTTCGCAAAGCCCTTCCTGCCCTGGGAGCTGTTTGTTTCAGCCGTGACCTCCCACTGCAGCTTGAATTCATTTGGGGTTTCATGCCGGGACCTCCGCCAAGAGTTACAGTAAACAACTCCCCTCCTCGGCAGCCTCCAATGCTCACACATGATTCAGGGGGCAGGCAGCCAGGCGAGCAGCTCCTCCTCTTCCCCTGACCCAAAGAAAGCCAAAAGCACAGCCCCACAATGGCTCCTGGGGGGTCTGCCCCTCTCCCCAGTGCCGCACAGGTCCTGCTGGTTCCTAGCGGACCCTCATAAGCCACCAGCACCACAACATGTGGCCACGGAGGGGCTGGGACTGGGATGCACGGGCTGAGTCCGGGATGCTCCGCTGGCCCTGTGCAGCCTCAGGGGGCAGAACCCATCATCCTCCTCACCCGCGTGGCCAGGAACGGGGCTGAATGCTGGGGCAGGGAGAAGCGAGCTGGGAGCACCCACCCAGGGAAGAGGCGGAAGGTTTCTGGGACAGGCTCCTCTCCCGGCTGCATGTCCGGCTGCCAACATTTTTCCGAATTATTTTTAGTTCGCAAGAACATTCGCATGGGAAGGCCGGCGCTGGTGGCAAGCTCATCTTCACACAAGTGCTGGGGCTGGCAGGGGCTCAGCAGCCACCATGTCACCAGCGGCAGCGCAGTGGGACCGGGGCAGCACTTGCAGGGCAAATGGCTTTGCAAATGACCCTGCCATTAAACCACAGCAAAACTCAGCCTCTTTGCAAAGATGCAATGCCTTCTCCCTCTCCTCCCCGCTTCTGCTGAATAATCATTAATTGCAAAGATTATTTCCTCAGCTCAAACAACACAGGGGATATTTAGGGTGCAAAGCAAGGCAGCATCAGCCTCTCTCCTGGGCAGGAGGTGAAGGCAGCCATGGGGATCACTTGCTGCCTTGTCCCCGCTTGCACCACATGGCCCAGCAGTAAAGCACAAGCACCAGGGATGTCCTGCCACTGTGGCACCAAGCGGTTGTTTTTCTGGGTCACCTTGCACAGCCAGGTCACCAGGAGGAAAACATGCCGCTACGCCAGCGCACCGGGAGGAAGCCGAGGCAAACCGCACCGTGGTCCCAGCACGCGGAGGCGGCAGCCTGGGGCTGCTGAGCCCATTACACAAACCGCTCCGCACCTGGGCAGGTAGCAGTCACTGCACCTCCACCCTTCCTCTATGGGAAGGGGAGATTGCAACACAGCGAGAGGAGCTTCAGCACGGAGCGTCTCCCCGGCATGCCCTGGGAAAGCCTTCGGCAGTACAAGCATGAATGCAAGCTCTGTGCTCAACAACCCGGCACGGGTTACCAGCATTTTCCAGGCTGCCGGCATGGCACAGCACAGGGAAAACAACCGAAGCGCTCCAAGGGCCCGTGCGCTTGCCGGCAAGGCAGGGAGAGACATGGAGCAAGCATGCAGACAGCGATGGGCTCTCCACTTTGCGAACAGTCAAGCGCCTCTCAGACTCCTGCTAAGCTTTTGGCCAGGGTGTTATCTGGTGGCAGCAAATTTCCCAGGCTGGCAGTGGTAATCCAGAGCTTGTGTCACTCACTCCCCGAAGGGGAAATCACTAGTCATGCTGCTGCTCTCAGACAGCCAGCCACCACCACCCCAAAAAAAAGCAGCACAGAAATCTTTGCTTTGGCATTTCCTGATTTTTTTGAAGAGGCAAGATCAGCCGTCAGCAAAGAGCTGCACTTATGTAAGTGGGAAATAAAGCAAGAAGCAAACAAACCAGGGCAGGGAGATTATTAAGGAACAAACCAGTTGCATTTGAACTACGCCTTTCCGTGAATCCCTGCCTTCAGCCCTGCCTGCCATGAAGGCAGGCTGCCGGGTTTTGCGGTGCAGTGCAGCCGTGCTGTGTGCCAGCGCTGCCCGCGAGGCGATCGCACACGGCGAAGAGCTTTGTCTGAGGCTGAGCAGCAGTTAAAGGCAGGTTTTTTTAAAAACTGTTTCCCATCTTATGTTGATTAGCTGTGAAAGGTTCAGAGTTCAGCCGGGTTGAAGAATGCGTGTGATTAAAAACATTCCTCTTTAATAAAAGAAAAAGGTCTTCTCCAGAGCCACGCACAAGTAACAAAAATTAGCTGGAGGGAATTTGTTCAAATTAAAAACACTTAAATAAGAAACCACACGAAAAGGACTATGTTGAAATAACATTAAGATCACAAAGCCAGAACTCGAGAAATAGGAAATCCCGGAGTCGGGGTACCTCGCATAACCTCGCCCTGGCCCCTGGGGTGTATGCACCAAGATGCTGGTTTTAATTACGGGACCAAACACTATGCTCCCCTCAAAAGACAAGCAAAAAAAATGACAAAACCAGCATCACCCCAGCATCTCTGCCCAGCTACACCAGAAGTGGGGACACAGGCACTGCCATCGGGTCTCGCAGCTCTCAGGGGCGGCGGGGATAGTGGGAACTCCGAGCCAGTGTTCCACGCACCCCTCTGCTCCCCCTACCTCCATCTGCTCGTGTGTCCCCAGGGGGTTTCCTTGCAGGACCCCGCGAAATCGGAGCGTTTGGGGCATCATCCTCCTTCCTCGCTTTGCCAGGCGGCTGCCAGGGGAGCGCCAGGGAGCTGCCGCACAGCCCCGGGGAATGCAGCTCCGGGGAAAGCCCTGCGTCGCCGCAGCCGTCCCTGAGCGGAGAGGCCGTACGCAACGTCCCGCATGAGCCATAAGAGAACAGATGATGCTCAGGGTAGATGTAATGTTTGGAGCAGTCGGTTGCCAAACTCTGATAACTCTTTATGGAGCATGTTAACTGGGAGTTTCAAGGGCTTTATGAATTGGCCAGATGTGGGTGGATCCCTCTCCTCCCTACCAGACATCAAATTCCTGCTCCAAAACAAGAGAAGGCCGATGCTTCTCCATGAAAAGCCCCCGAGAGCTTTTCCACAAGGGTAAAACTCTATTTTTCTATGCTGATTCTTGCAAACTTTCTTCTGCAGAAAGTTTCAAANTCTCAAAAAAAAAAAAAAAAAAAAAAAAAATTTGAGACAGATGTCGATCAAAGTTTGGCAAAGTCACACATGCATCACAAAACCCTTTCCGCAACCAAAGTCATGAACCAGGATTAAAAGCAACACACCTGAAACCACCCAGACTATGCACATACACCTGTGAGCGAAGCACATTATTTAGGTATGTCAAGCACATAAATCAGAAAATACTCTGTTCGAGCCTGTAAACGAGATCCACATCAGGCCTCGGGAAGCGGATCAGGGCGAGATACTTCCCCTGATTACTCTCGCTGGTTATTTGCGGCTTGTGACCTTTTAGTCAGACATTTAATAGCCCTCCCTGGAATTTTCTCCCCACAAATGTGCGTAGTTACATTTTGAAACTCATGACTCCAGGACCCAAAAATTTCACGGTGCATTGAGGCCAGCCTGCGCTACAGGGACATGGAGCAAAAAGCTTTGTACCTGGATCTGCTGCTATTAATGCTCTCTGTATTTCAACCCACACCCCAGTATCGGTGTTCCCATCCAGGCTCATCAGAGACACGGGACCATGCTATACATTCCCACAACATCCATACAGAGCAGAAGGCAGGACTCCACTGCCAAAGGAAGAGGTCTAGTGAACCCTTCAGGACTAAACAAAACATTAATAGAAGTGGTCCAGCTGCATCCACAGCAGAAATACGGATGCCTGTGCTCTCCCTGAACAGCGAGCCCCCTCCTTGCTGCCCCAGGTGTGCGTGTGGGCCCTGGGCTGCCCTACAGATGCGGTCAGTGGGGTAAGCAGATCCACACAGGTGTGTTTAGGTGCCTGTTTCAAGGCAGGTTTTTAGCGTGCTCTCAAATCCACATGTTCAGATTGGCCTTGAAAGCATTTTGGCTGCAGGGCAAAGCTGGTCAAGAGGATCCCAAGTTAACCCTGCATCACGCTAAATTACGCCAAAGCCCCGAACCTTAATACCAGACCCAAACTTCACCGCAGGCAGTACTTAAACCACCAAACAACTTCGTTCATGCTCACATACAGCTCCTACAGGAGCTGGAGCAACGTGCAAACGTCCCAGGGGCTGAGCTCTCTGGATGCTGCCCTTCTCCCAGGAATGAGTTTTTAAAGCCTTCAAAGCACCCAACCACGAACATGCAGAGGCAAAACCTGCACAGCAAAACCTGGCAATAGGTTTCGAGTCTAAATTTGAGATCATTTGGTCACAGGGACACACAGGTATTAAGCCACAAAGAGCTGGGCACAGGCAGGATTGAATCATGCCACAGGCAGGCAACACAGTGACTGTGGTTTCACAAACAGCTGCTTACGATCCCAGTGTAAGGCATCCCCGTCCCTGCTGGCTGTTCCTCGGTCATGCCCCGATATATGGCACCATCAGCCATGCCTACACGGGCAGGTATACATGTGCTTGTGTGTGTCTAAAGCAAGTAAGTAAATAAATAGTGTTTTTACCAGTTTCTTTGCAGAAGGATCAGGTCCCCACGCCATAAGCGTGGTCAGCAGGAGGTGCAAGGTGGGACCGAAGAGCTCATCTCCTGCAACTGCAGCCAGGACTCGGGACCGGAGGGACAGCAAGTGGGTTCCATCCCCACCACGGCTCTGGCACAGCTGGAAACCTCTGGCAATAATTTCCTGCCGGGAGGTTCCATCCTCCCACCCCCACCAGTCATAAACCCTATCCCAAATAGCAGCACAAGGCCCCTGAGGGAGGATGCTGTGTGGAGGAGTGCAAGGTATCCCCAAGAAACCTCGCAACAACCGCCATTTCCTCCAAAACAGAGGTAAATTCATTACCAAAGGGCTCTGTTGAAGGAAAGCCAAGGTTGCCTGGTGGTGCCTCGTGCTCCCCAGCACAGCGTAGGCAGCTACTGCTCATGGAAACTGCTGAGATTCAGGAAAAGTCCTCCCCTCCCAGAAGGGAAACTTTCCCCCATAGTACAGCCCACTCCATTAGATTCCTTCCCCTCTGACCACCCTCACCTGGTTGCACAGCCCAGACAGGGTCTGCCAGCTACTCCCTGCTCGAGAGCCACCAGTGGCAGGTCGGCATAGCCCCACACATCATGCTATCCTGAGTCATGCGATGGAGAGGCAGTGCTGTTCCTCCCAGTCCTCCCTCGAAGCCTTTCTCCGCAGTGGGCTAATGATGAGCTCCACCGTTCCTCCTGCCCCACCAGCCCTGCAAAACGCACCCTGCGGAGGGCTACTATGGATCTTCACCGCCCATGCCCTCTCCTTGCGGACACAGCTAGAGGAGCAGCCGGAGAAGGGGTGAGGGTTTGCGGTGTGCTCCTGAAACCTTAAATACTGCCAAGGCCTGCAGGCAAAGACGAACGTGGATGATAGGCGGCATCTCCAGGCAAGCAAGTACCCCCACTCTGCCTGAACTGGAACAGCCCAGTGTCTTCGAACAGCCCCATCTTCTCCCTCAACCAGGCTTCTGGCAAGAGGCAACAGTCCAGTCTAGAGCCTCAGCATCATCTCCCTGCCTACAGCCAACACAGATCTTCTTTGGAGAGAGGCTTCGGCACCGGTCCTGGCAAGGTAAGCTCCTCCAGGTCTCTATTCTCCAAGCAGGTAGATACCAACAGAGGCAGAGCCGTGTGGCAGCCCCGCAGCCGCAGCCAAGCACTCCTGGGAAGTGAGTGAGCACCCTCTCGGCACAGGACGCTTGTCTTCCCGCACCGGGTTTGATTACATCAGCACGAGAGGATGCGGCCTCTGTGCCAAGGGAAGCAGAGGAGAGATCAAACGATTACACGAACCTCTCCTCAATTACCAGCCGTTTGCATAAGTAGAGGAGAGCATTCCCAACCGGTTTGGACAGCACACTGATGGACTTGTCAGCACCTCTGCCCCGCACCACACTGCTGCCCCGCAGCCTGTCCAGGGGCCGTTGCAGAGGGGTCCTTGCTGCTGTCACTCCCTGCACGCGCGAAGCCGCTGTTCAGAGCATCCCACCGCAACACGTGCGCCTCGTGGGCATGGCACGGAGCAATGCCTTCATCCACTTGGCTCAAACCTACAACCTGCTTTGCCTTGTGCTGCCCGCGAAGGGTGAGCACCGCACGGGGGCTGCTGTCACCAGCGCTACAGCTCAGCCTACGTATTTATTTTTTAATTGCTGCATGCAACACAGCAAGAGCCCAGCTTGACTCATAAGCCCCCAGGGAAGAGCTCAGGACTCTGAAGCGGTGTCTTGCTTGATCTGGAAGTGCTGAGACAAAAAGCCTGGACTCCCACAATACCCACTCTCAGTGAATGACTACTCAAGGGGACCTGCCCATTAATTGGAGCCTCTCTGCGTGCTGCAGAGAAGGAAATCCCTTTGGCAAATGCTGGCCAAGGTCCAAGGCTGGGCTGGAAGGCAGATTCAGTCATGAAAAGAAAATTTAAAGAAAAAAAAAAAAACAAAAACAAAAACAAAAAAACCCAAACAACAAAAAACCACTAGGCCCAATACAATGCAGAGAGCAGGACAACAAGGAGTGGGAGAAACACCGGCAGCCCCAGCTCTATGGGAATAAAGTGCATCCCTCAGAAAGAGGCACAAATGAAATCCTCTGTGCGGACCTACAGACTGCTCAACCGCCATCAGCAAGGGCATGACTGGAGTTCACCCCAAACCTTGTTCCAGTGCTGACCATCAGGTGTTTGAGCACGGAAACTTTCAAAGCTGGATAGACCCAGCTTTGCACTGCAAGGACAGGCGACAGCACATGGCAGTCCCCAACCACTGCCCGCCCCATCTCAGCGTCCCCTCCAGCCAGCACTGGAGATCACCAGCACACAGAGCAGAGTCGGGTTTTAGGGTGAGAGCTATTTATGTCAGAGGAAGGAAGCCACAACATTTTCAGTTTCCTGCACAAATACGCTTCTGGTATCCTTCACTGTGGGGCTGTCTGGCACTGCCTCCCATACCTGGGTGCTCACAAAGAAGCTAGGAAAGCACAACCTTTGGCTCAAAGTTGGCGCCTGTGCAGCTGGGCAAGGTGCAGGCATCAAATCCTTAATGCAAAGGAGGCCTAAACGAGCCTGGATCCAACAAGCCTCTCTACCCCACCATGGGGACACCAGTGACAGCCACCCAGGGGGGGTAAATCTGGTTAGCTGCAAGCAGCTGGGGGAGATGGTGGGAAGAGATCCGTGATGCTGAAGCCGGGTAATGCCACCTGGGCTGCAAAAGCTACAAGAAATGGCATGGCCAAGTCATCAGCCAGGATTTCTGGGTCTCTGTGAAATCTTGGGGGTGAAGAAATGCAAGGAGGACCCGGTGTCCTACACACAGCTGAAGCCTGCCCGGGGAAAAGCAGGAGCAAACAGCAGTCGGCAGGGAGAAACCTTGGAGGAGGATGCAGGCCAGCTCCCAGCTGACGGCTGCAGAACGCGGGTGCCCTGAGGCAGCCAAAGCGGGGACGGAGGGTGCGGTGGGGTGTGTGCGCTCCGCACTCATGTAGCAACACTGCCCAGGGTGTTTAACCCAGAAAGCAGGGTTAATCCTGCCACTGAGCTGCTCAAGCATAGGGGAAAAAAGGAAAATAAATAAACAAACAAACCCCCAGTGAGCCCAGCGCAGCAGCGTTAACCTCAGACACTGAGGAATCAGTGCATGTGTTGGGATTTGAACCGTCAGCACCTCTCAAGATCAGACCTGGTGTCAGCTCAGCAAAATCACACACCCATCCAGGACCCTAAAACTCACTCGACAATCAAACACACAACAGCTCCTGGATGGGTGCATGCTGCAGAGCTGAACTGGGCCCAGCTCCAGATGAAAGGATGCTCACGGCGCATCTAATACAAACACGTCTGTATAAGGCCCTCTGTAACATCTGCAAGGGATATTCCCACCCATTTGGCACACTCACCTATAGACGTCATCATGTCCCTCTGAGTCCTTGGGGGTCAACGCGTCCGTAAAGCTCAGCCCTGCAACGCGGGCTGGGCTGATGGCATCAGGTGAGCGGCACAACGACCGCCGCAAAGGGCGGCGGGAACTCTCAGATCTTTTCTCCCAGCGGTTGCAAAGCCAGGCGCGGCTGCACACCACACCCTTGCAGTTCTCACGGGCAAGTACTAACCTTGGCAAAGCCTTCAGCTTGCTGGCAGCCAGCCCCATCAGACTCATTAAAAGCAATTAAGCCAGAGTGGGTATTCTTCCCCCCTCCCTGGCTTTGGGAGATATTGCTTTTAGACAAAATAAACAGGGAGGCTTTGCGTGGGCTCGGGCAGGTGGCTGGCACCCAGGCCCCATGCAGCAGCAGGTGGAAACGCCAAGGTCTTTATCAGGGAAGCAAAAGCCACGGCAGAGCAGAGAGGCCAGTCCACGATGCCAGCCCTCCTCCTGCTCCCGCGCGTGCCCACTCCAACTCCCTTTGCCATGGCAGCTGCCAGAGACAAACACAAGACTCTCTCTGCTTTGCAAATGGGAACACGTAATAAGATAGACCATAACAAAGCTTACACTCCAGCTAGCTCATATTTTAAAAAAACAGGGAAAAAAACTTCTGCCCCAACCTCAAGTGGTATTTTGTTGCATCAGCTCCTCCGATACAATTTCTAAGCTGGTTTAGAAAAGAACTGCTATTCTGCTGCGTTGTCCATGCTCACAGCCTCCCTACAACCACAAAACCATGGAGGAGGGAGGAGACAACTGAACCGCGCATCCCCTCTTCCTTCCATGCAACCTCTCCTCTCTTGCGTACCCCACTGCAGGGCGGCCAATGCCAGCCAACACACACAACAGGACACACGTGGCCAAAGTATCAGGAAGGCTTAAACTGCCGAGGACATGCTGACAAGGTCATTACCCCGACCCCCCGGTGATGAACGGTACTTTCACAAGCCTGCAGATCATTCGCATTTTTCGCTAACGCAAAGAGCTGGCTCCGATGGTTGCCAAGTAATTGCTCCATCGCCCTGGCACTGCTGGACACCTCCTGTCAGCAGCGAAATCCGGGAGCTCCCGATATTCCTGGCAGGTCATGCGGGCTGGCCCCAACCCTGGGCTTTGTCAGAAATGTTCGGCAGCTCCAAAGCAGGGTATGGACGGTGTCCCCAAGAACGGCATGTGAGGGGTATCATGCACAGCAGATGCTGTTCGAGGAGGACAAAACAGCCACACTACATCCTGATGCGCTTTGGGACAAGCAAAGAAAGCAAGCCAAAAGGGATCCTTAAAGCTTTTTGCTCCCCTATGGAAAAATCAGCAGTGTTGCTAAGTCCTCCTGGGACTGTCCCAGGACAGACTCAATGGCAGCACACGTGAGATGTGAATTTGGACTCTTCTGGCTGTCCCAGCATGACCCCAGCTGAGCTGGGATCCAGTTCAGCAAGAGATGGGCTTTTCCCAGTTTGGCTGCTACAACCAAGCAACAATCACCCCAGTAAAACTGGTAAAACTCTCCCATACAGTCAAACCCTCACAGATGTGTCACAGGCGATTCCTCCACCTCTGAACGATGGGAGAGGTGTGGCTGCACTCTGACCAAGATCTTTGCTTCAAATGTTTGGGGTTTACTGGTGCTAAAGGGATTTAGCCAGAGCAAATTAAGATCATTTCCCATCTTAATTAATTCTGCTTTCACTTCCTGGCACATGGGAGCCTGGCCTTCTCTGGTGCAGCCAGGAGCCTCAACTTTGTACGGCCACGGCAGTCAGAGCTGTGCAAAAACGCAGGAAGGACTTCACAGCATTTCTTTGTGATCATCAGTGCCCTGTCCACAAGATGAAGAACTAAAAACATCCCCCAAAAAGCCAGAACCCCCTTTCATGACCATACGTCTCCATGACAAAGCAAGAGGTGACCTTCCCCATTCCCTTTCCCCGCTGCACACTTCTTCCAATGCTTTCAAAGGCACCTGAAACCATCTCCGCCGAGGGGCCAGGGATTATCCTCCCATCCACTGCAGCCCCACCACGACACCTCCACACGCACATCCCCCCCCACGACACAGTGCTCAGGGCGTTTATAACATTAGGATCCCACTTTACCTTCCCAAAATACCTTACGTTGAGCACCAGCAGCCTCACGACAGCCTCACCCCACCGCTGGGAATAAGGGATGTGGAGACAGCAGCATCTCCCCTGGCACTGCTGAGCATCATGAGTCTGGCCACGCCTCTGTGTCCACTAAAAGCCACGTTGCAGAAGCATCTCCTCCGATGGAGCTCCAAGCCCCTGCCTTGCACAGGAGGACACGCCTGAGGCCACTGGCTGACAGCGGGGACATGGGACACGATGCATCTCCACTACCAAGACCATGAAGAGGAGGGGAGACCTCAGGGACATCTCAGGCCAAGATGCATCACCCCCTTGACCTGGGCGGAGCGGGACAGTGCTTCAAATAGCGGTAATTGTGCCTATTGCACAACTGCCAGCCAGAAAAATCTTCTCCCCTCCCCTCCCCGCCCACCCCACATCCCTTTGAGGCAAAAAGGAAGAAGGCTGGTAACATCCTTCCTCTCCTCCGGACAATGCGATGGAAATAGCAAGGGAGGAGCGGCAGCGGAGGCAGCCTCGGCTCCGCGAGGATGCGGTGCCTGGCCAGCAGCAAGGAGCTGTGCGCGGCTCCCAGTTTCCTGCCATTGTCCCAGCCAGGGGCCGAGCCTCGTGCAGCTGCACACCCGGGACGGCAAGACCAAAATCACCTCTTTGCCCCAAAGGACCAGCCCCAAAATGCAAACCCGCTGCTCCATCCAGGAGGGTTGGCCGCAGGCAGGGGCTCCCACCTTCACTGGGACCCCCAGGAACAGCGGCCAAGTCTCGGATTTAATCTGAAATCAACTGGCAGCCACCAGCTGCCGTGGCAAAACGGCGATTGCTGTGCGTGGTCCCACAGAAGGGCTGGAAACCAGAGTCTTTGCAACAGGCACAAACACCACAATAAAATCCACTCCTGAGACTGGTGGGATTTTCCACCTCAGGGAGAAGGAAAAAAAAAAAAAAAAAAGACGACACTTTTTCTGGACCCAGCCGGAGGGTGAAACAAAGCCCCCAGGGAGCAAGTTCCACCCTAAATTCCTCCAAATGGGAGGTGCACATGTTCAGGCTCCTCCAGCACACACGTCAGCAGCCAGAAAACTCTGTAAAGACCAACACAAGCCCGTCCTACCGGAGGACGGCTGCTGATGGCAGCTTGAGCAGTTGAGGGTGGCAAAAGGACCTGGCCAGGGCAGAACCACTCAAAGTTATGAATCAGTCCCCAAACCTGGGATTGCGACTCAAGTCGCTGCCAGTTTTGATATTTACCTCCCGTTTTGGAGGGTTTTGCANCATATATATATATATGTATATATATATATATGTAAAAGGCTTGAGATGCTCTTAGGACCTGAGCTGGGACTTCGAGACTGGCACCACCCAAACAAGCATCACGGAGTCAGCAACACAGCCAGACCCACAAACCCTTCAGCACTTCCCACCACCTCTGCAGCCTTGAAGGGCCACAGCAGGGAGAGACACAGGAGGAAGAGAAGGATGGACGATGCCGCATGTCCCTGCTTCTCCCCACCACCAGCCAGCTCTATGACCCCAGAGCCCGGGCTCTGCTGTGCCCATCGGAGCAGGGGAACAAGCCCCATGCAGACTGGCCTCTATTTACCTGCCGAAAAGTGGGGCCAGGCACTCTCAAAGCCCGGGCTGCTTGCTGAGCTGCTGGCGCCGCTCCCGAAGCCTAGCCGTGCAGACAGCACTACGAGCAGAGCTACTCTGCTCCCAGAAGACTCCCAATTGCATTTTTGCCCCGCTGATGTGTTAAAAATAGAAAGCATCAGTATTATTGTCCTGCAAGCAAACATAGAAAAATTACATCCTCACTGCTAAAAATCTATGCAACAGAGGCTTATTCTAAGAGACACATAGGACAGCTCTATTTCTGGAGCAAGAAACTTGGGAAGTTAGCACAACATCCTTAAGAGTATTTGTTAAATTGACACACTACGGCATTAAACACCAGTGCTAAACTTGCCTTCCCCCTCCTCTCCTCGCTTCCCTGGGGTTTTTTTCAGGCTTTTATGCATCTGCTGCAGGCCGCCTGCCTGCGCTGGCCTCCGAGAAGGGTGCACAGGCTTGCACGACACTCCCACCGAAGAACGTACTGCCCCGGTGCTGCCCTCACAGATGGGAAAGCAAGCATGATCCAATTTGGGAGTGGTCTTGTCACCGTCCTCGCTTAACACTTTCCGGCTCTAAATGAAGCGTTGCTGCAGCAAAGCAGTAACGCCATCCTTACAGCACAGGGAGAGGGATTCCGCAGAGCAGGGAGCCAGAGGCAGCCGGACTCTCCATCCCAGGACCAGTTCCCAACAGGTAAAAGCAGTTTGCACGCTCCTTTTGCAAAAGCAGTTTGCATCCTTCCCCCTAACGGGAAAAGCCACCAGTGACCACGGTGGCAGGAGACCTGCTGAGCTTCCCTGTCCCCCCTTCCCTGCTCCTGCCCATCATCCCTGCTGACTCTGGAGGGAGGGGGGCCTCAGTCTGAACCTCATTCTTGGAAAGGGAAGATTTCTACGCAAGCTCGGCCTTTCCATGAGTGTTTGTGCTAACGCACTGGACCGCTCCCACCCAGCTGGGACTGGGCTCTAGATCCAATTTCATTTCTCAGAAAATCACACGGGAGATGAGAGAGGAATGTGTCGGGTAACTTCCAACTCCAGGCAGGAACCCTGGCTTCTGCAAAAGCAGCCCTAGGAGAGAAAAAACCATCAGCAAGGGGATGTCTGTCCTTCCAGCAGCTCCCTGGAGAGGTGCCTAACATGGAGACTCACCACCAGGAGCCACCATCCAACACCAAGCCAGCTCTGCAGGCCATCACACTCCGGACTCGGCAGGCAGGAGCTGCAGCCGGCAGCACTCACCCCTCGCACTGCAGGCGCCCGGACACTGACCCATGCGCAGCACCACAGGCATTGCTTAAGGGATCGCCTGACTCCAGAACAAAACAGCCTCCGGCTTTCAGCCTTCGCCTGCCTCACTGGGGGCAGAAGCACCCCACGGGAGGGCCTGGGAGGAGGCTGGGGTTGAGAGGTCACACCATCATCCCCAATGCATGGCAAACATCTCCCACTCATCACCACTAAGGCAGCAAGGATGTAAATACACTCCTGCAGACACAGCACAACGAATAGACCAAGCGTAACTCACTTCACCCCCCTCCCCTTCTCCCCAAAACAAAACACACACCCAGAAACAGAAGGAAACCAGTCAGGAAAAACCCGACAGTAATTCAACAACTATTTCAAGTGTTTTCATTCCCAGGAGGAGGCTGCTCTGCCCTCTGCCACATGCCCCCCACCATACCGGAGCTGCCCAGTGCCCCTTCACGATCTTGTACCAGGTGCTGGTGGGCCAGTCTGCCAGGGCCGTTCTCTCCTCATTTAATACCGTGTGCATCTCAGCTGGCATTTCAGTGCAAAGGCGATGCCAGATTTCTCTCTGCTGAGCCAATGCACTTGGAAATGCATGACGACTTCAGCAGATTAATTGGAAACACAGCCTGGGTGTTGCAATCCCAGGAATGACTCCAATTTCAGGAACAAATGTTTTCATCTCTAACTGGGAGCAGTCACCCAAGTGGAAGGGCGCATTTTTGTTGCTGTAGCTCACCCCTCCCCTGGTGCGCAGGCGGTGGGAAGAGCGCTGCATCTCACCCTGATGGGGCCGCTGCGCCGGCGCTTGCATCACCGGGGAGCTGCTGCTGCAGGGATTCCTTACACTCCCAGCTGGCACCGGAGAGGGACAGCCCAAGGTTTTCCTACATCGATCTCCTTTTGCCGCATTGCATTGTTCCTGCTGGGGTCTGCAGCCTCCTCTGCCAACAGCAAGAGGTGGGAGAACAGGAGGGGATGTGAGAGTCCCCTGCTGCAAGTCATCAGCTTCCCAGGGATGGCCACAGGGCCCGCAGAGCCAGCACCGCAGCTCTAGAGATCAGCAGCCAGCTCTTCTGTAAGGTCCCGCTGCAACTCCGCACACATCACAAGGGCAATGTTTCCAGCCCTTGCACAGGTGGCTTCCCAAAAGGCCACTGCCCCTACCCAAATCCCAAAGCAGCTTTGCTGCTCCCTCCATCAAGGCTGGAAAAGATGTCCTTTCACTGCACGGCTCCTGCATCTTCCATACGCACACATGGAAACTCTCACCCCAAAGAGTCCCAAGCTTTGCTTCTGCTGAAGGACACGGGCTTTGAGAGCTCAAGGATTCAATTTCTGTGCCCACAATACCTGGAGGTGACTCTTCTGCTCTACGTCCAACAGCCTGGATCACCACATTGCACACACCTCAGCAGCACTGGAGAAGACACTGATGGCCAGCTCAACTCAGCTCCCCAAAGTCAAGCCCAGGAGAAAGGACCGATTCCCACAGCAACAGTCTTAGACTGAACTTGCCAGTGGCTGAAGATAAATCCCCATAAGACCATTCACTCCATCTAGCGGCAAGCCATTCCCGTGCTTCCATTTCCCCCCACACTCTACAGCGACAACTCTCCCCTTTCCAGGAGTTTCAACATCAGTTTGCCATTTCTTTGCTCAGCAGTGTTTGCTGCCAACCTCCCATGCTCTCTTAGGTGGCCCCTCTGCAGCCATCGCAACTCTTGATGTTCTCCCTTTGCTGCCAAAACCAAAAAGCTCTTCAATGGCTCAGCAGCTGTGCAGCGGCTTCCCTGCTCCCAAAGCTTAAGGTGATAAGGGAAGGAGAAAAGCTGGTCTATCCACCCTCAGAGCCCTGGCAGGGAAGTCTGCTCTGATATCCTGCTGCCAGGGTTCCCGCAACCCAAGAAAAACTGTGTGGGCTGTGAAAGGGCATGTGGCTGCTGCTGGAGAAAAAAAAACCAGCAAGCTGGGAGCCCAGGGACAGGCTGAGGGAGCAGCCAGCTCACTGAGCTCTGGCGAGCCTGCACATGTGGGTCAGCGAGCACCCAAAAGGGAAGGAGGGACTGGCTCTGGAGGTGCTGCGGCTGCTTCTACCGATCCCCGTTTCTGCTGCAGACAGACATGGGGCAATGCCTGGGTAAATTCCTGATTTGGCAGAGGTGCAGCAGGAGACTCCTCTACAGCGAGCGGCAGGGATCTGCAGCTAACAGCGAGCAAGCACAGCCCCTGCCTTGTACAGCCTAGATGGAGGCCATGATTTCAGCTAGATAAAAAGTATTTTAATCTTCTCAGATAAATCAGCTCCTGCAGGCCTGATATCTGCCAGCTTCACCTCCTCTCCCAGCTGTTTGGCCTCCCTCTTCAGCAAAGCCCTGACAGAGCTGAAGCCTGACCCAGAAGTGGGTGCATCCTGCAGCACAGACAGCCCCAAGCTGCACAAACCCTTCCTGCAACCCCCCTGCCCCACTCCAGGCTGAAATCCAACAACCCCAACCCCAAATCCAATTCCCTTCTTAGTCTTTGCCTCATAGAGCTCTTTTTTCTGCCTGAAAGCCACAACTCCTAGCCAGACCTTTGCGTTGTGATTTCTATTCCCTGCCATAAAGTTTGAGGAGCAGCAAATGCCACATCTCGCTAAGACACCACCATCCCCTGCTCGTGACCGTACACAGTGTGGTGCTGCTTGCTGCTCTCACCCAGATCTCCCGCTTCCCACATCAGCCACCTTCCAGCCACAGCAATTTCAGCACGCTCCTCAACTGAGACTCTTGAAGACAACGTGTCAAATGGCTTCCCAAAACACAAGTCTGCTGGAAACTATCCAACTGTGACCAAACCCTGGCCTCAAAATCACCTAAGTCATAGCCTTTCTGCCATTAATTTAGATATTCTGACAAAATAAACCCACCAGATTTTGTAATGAGATGCCACTTAGGGAGCTTTGTTCATCCCAGAGCCTGCTGTGAGATCTTTATTTGGGGTACCCTTATCTCTCCAACTGGGAGATCTGTATGCTAATGATAAGTACATCAGAAAAGCAACCAGCAGCATCTAACTGGTAACCCCTCTTCTGAACTGGGCTGTTGGTATCAGACTGGTCGGTAGGTGGGTGAGCTTTGGCAAAGTCTCATCTCCCATTCCCAGGGTCAGGAATGCGCGAGACCTGCTGCAAGGAGATGAATACAGAAGCCACATGGACAGAGGGGAAAGCCGTGGGGTTTTGCAAGGATCTCTGGCCGGCAGCATGGTTAGGAGGCCCCCCCCACCAAGCCAGAAGACAAGATGGCAGAAGGGAGGACATACAGATTTGTGCAGATACAGCACACACCCAAGCTCAAACCAGGCCTAGCCCACAAATCCTTCTGCAAGTTTCTCTGTCCCACCTCCAGATGTGCCAGCACCCCATCCTACACCCTGCACCCCTCCCAGGCTTCTCCTCAGACACACCCTCCACCTTCTTCACTCGCTTGGCACATTGTCCCAGACACGTCCGCGTGGTGTGAAACAGCCTCTCCGTGCCAGCATCCCAGCCTCTCCAGCGGGGAAGCAGCCAAGCGCTATCACTTGTTCTCATTGCTGTCACAGGCTATCATCCAGTCTGGGCTCCTGCAGAAGAGACAGCAAACCTCCACCCAACCAGCACAGTTACTCATGAGTAAGCTAGACCCAACACGACATCCAACCCTGACAGCAAGGTCCCACCAAGGAAAAAAAAAAAAAATCCTCCCAGTTCCCTGATCTTGACAGATCTTTCAAGGGTTTGTCATCATCACTGTTACAAATCCACACCTCAAAACACAAAACAAAAAAGGCAGCCAATAAAACTGACAGGAACCTCAAATGAGACTTGTAGATCTCTGGCCAGGGAAGGAGCAGCAGACTCCAGACGTTTCTCTGGGGACTCCCTTCTACTGTGATTTAACACAAGAAGAGATCAGATGTGGCATTGCTATGATTGTTCACATAAGACAGACAGGGCTAACACAGAAACCACAAGCTAACCTCTGCCTCCAACACATCATTGCCTTGGTCCATCAGCCAGAGGAGCTGATGCCTTGAATCTCTTTTGCCGAGATAACCAGCCTGAGCTTCATCATCATCTCTCCCTGCAAGGCAGATCCTACATTTTTGCAGTTTTGAGTCTTTTCCATTGAGTCACTGCCCTTTCTGCAGTAGATAGTACAGTGCTGGCCACAGCATTAAGACCGCTCAAGAGTCATGAGCTACAGAAGCAATGACATCTCCTTACTCCTACTTGATGCTTCTTGGCATCACTCAAGAAGCACAGACTCAGTGGAGCCTTCAACCCTGTTCAGTTATTTTCGAGGACTTCAGCACAGCCACCATGGCATTGCCTGAGCAGGACCAGCATCATCTCTCTCCTGAGAGCTCAGTTCCTGCTCATGGATATGAATGCTGTTGATCCATGACAAATAAACCTCTACTGGCGAAACCAGTGAGAAGTACACACAGTCCCGCACACGTAGGGAGACAGAGAGCAAAGAATGCCTAGTAGAGACAAGCTGCAGACACATCTTTACTGCTCAGTTGCATCCACATCAGGAGCACTTTGCAGTTACAGACCAATACAGGGCTCCTAGTCTTCAAAGTCTAGAGACTAGTTTATCCTCCCAAGGAAGAAGATTCATATTTACCTGCAGTATTTACAAACAAGGATAAGAAGAAGCACACAGCTGATGTCTAGCTCCCCAACTCTCTGCAAGGCTCCTACCTGTCAGTACAGGGTTCCTCAGGTTGCTGCTCGCCCCAGAATTGGGGGTGCGTTGCAGCAAACTGTCTTGGTGACAGATGAGATGTAGAATCACCGCCCCCTGCTCTGTTACAACCCACTATTGGTATTTTAATCAGAGTAACCACATGGTGCAACCAAAGTGCCAAAGCATGTCTCAAGAGCCCTACAATTAGCATGGCAGGCTGGGGTCTCGTTCTGCAGTGCCTTTACCTGCAACTGTTCAGCATCTCTAAGTCTGCTCATGAAGTACTCCTAACCATATTGGAAACGAGCAGAGGGGTAGTGACGCCTGCAAGCTTGTCCTTCAGGTTGTCCTGTAACCTGCAGTCGTACACTTGCACCATTGTATTTCACGTCACACACTGTAACTGCTGTTGGCCTGTTGGTTCCTCTGCTCCTAAAACAGCACAACTTGCACCAAACCGTAGCTTTGCATGGTCTCAGTAGTCATTTTGCCACTAAACTTCCATTGAGAGACTCAGAAATAGCGCAGAAACGGCCTCTGCAGGATATGCTGGGAGGTATCTGCAGACAGCACACACAGGGCTGACTGTCACCAGAACTCCCCAGCCACCCTTCTCTCATCTGGGATATACGTGACGGTGCCCTAACTATTTGCCAGTCAGTCCTGAAAAAGAAAACTCTGGAGTTTGACTTCAGGGTAAGATCCAAATCCACCAGCTACAGCTGTGATTCATCTGCCAGTGTCGACATTTCAGTGCAGATGTCCGAGCTGGCTGCAGAGACACAAGCAATAATCCCGTCATGGACATCTTAAAACGGTGTGGTTTGTCTGCCCCAGCAGCTTGTGCGGCAACATGTGGTTCAGGCTCAGATGTAAGTGCCGTTGCTGCAGACACCTAAAACTCAGGGCGATAAACCCGATGCATGCCGCTCCCAAAAAGCAAGCAGCAGCTGTTGGCTGCACAGATCTGCTCTCCCCTGAATCTAAGTGGAGCCCAGACGACTGGTTCAGCTCCCTTTACAGGAGTCAGAAAGCAGGGTCTCTGAAACATGTGTTGAAATCCCCCACAAAGCATTCCCGCTGCAGCAAGGCTGTGCCAGCACCAGTTTCATTTGTGCCAATTTCACAACTTCTCCGAGACACGAGGAGTTTAACAAAAACCCTTCCCACAGTTTAAAGGAACTTTTTAAGGCTCTGTGTTGCACATGGAGGCTACCTGAGAGCTACTAGAAAACTGAAGTGCCTAAAGATGACGCCATCCTCCAGGCACACAAAACCTGGGGCGTAACAGCACTTTGGGGTCTACGTTGCTCTGAGTATCTTTGAAAGCTGCAGCCAGCTCAGCCCACAGATGACACCAAACTCTACCTGTTCTCTCTCCCTGAGCATCCCCAGGTTTTGAGGCACCGCACAGCCCTACACATGATTTTCTAGCACAAAAACAGGTCCAGTGCTGGACCGCTGAGTGCCGAACACCCGCATGGCTCAGCTGTGCCACCTCGGGAGGACGGGCACAGCCACGTGGCGGATGTTTGCAGGTGCTCCGTATCCGTACAGGTGTATGACTTGGATGTTTGCCTTCCTGGGTGTTTATCTCTGGGTTGTGTCTGCACACAAACTTATCTCCGAGGGGAGGGGTGTGTTGCTCTTGCACACACTGTTATCTCAAAGGATGTGGGCCTTCCTCTGAGGCGAATGCTGTGTGGGTAAGCTTACCCGCAGGCCCTGCAGCTTGGTACCTGCGCTGGTCTTGGCTCCTCAGCTGCCTGCAGCGGTGCTCCTCTGCATCCCTCCTGCCCTCTCCCTAGGCTCAGCCTCAGTCCCTTTTTCACCACCCAAACAGGTGGCACTGAAAAATGCAGCAGCTCTTAGAAGGAGGGGAAGAGAGGGAGATGTGGGAAAGGCAGACCAGGAAGGAAGGAGAGATGGTGGGGTCCTAACAGAGGAGCCCTGATTCCATCTGGACATGTTTGGGGTCTCCCCAAAACTTCTCTTGACACAACCTCAGGAAGAGCCCCAATTTCTACGTAAACACCTCATCTCTTACCATCTCACCCCAGCTCTCCAGTTCACAGAGGGCACAATTAACTCAGCCATTCCTAACACTCACTTAATGCAGCCAAACCCTCCAGAGAAACCTCCCAGCACATCCTCACCACTGGACCTGTCCTAGCCCATAGACCAGATCTGCCTGCTGCAGTCCAAGGCCATCACCTGTCCTGGGAAGGGAATAACTTGCTCTCATATCACTGCAGCATCGTTTGGAGACCTCCATCTCAGTCTCCTGTGCAGGCACTGGCACTGCTTGGCTTCACGGGGTCCAGCCCTACCAGACATGCTCTGTGGTCCCCTCAGCACTTCTCAATCACTCCATGCCTTTCCAAAACACCGAGAACAAGCTGTGGCAGAGGCTCCTGCAGCACAGTAGGGGGAAGGATGGCTCCGAGCCTCCCAGACAGTGCTCTCAGCAGTGCCCCGGGACGTTTGCTTTTTTCACAACACCAGGATATTGAGTCACGGTCAGCCTCCCCACAGCCTGCACTCGCCCATGCAATCGCCCAGCTGCTGGGGTGCACGTTGGCACTCATCTTACCCAAGACAGGGCTCTGCCTCCAGGCTCCCTGCGTGCACTCGACCCTCTTCCTGGGCTCAGTGGCTCTGAACCTGCCGAAAGGAGGAAGCTGGCAAACTCCTCTTCTGGCAGAGCTCCCAAGCGAGCACAGCTTGTGTATTCATTGCCTCAGATCTACCTGGTCTCCTCTAATTTGCCCAAGAGCCCCTGGCCTCTTAGGCCCGCAAGTTCAGCTGTCATGGGCTGTGGGAAACCTCAGCTTTGGAAATGCTGCATTTACAGTGATGCAACTCGGGAGACATTCGTCGTCCAAAGTTGTTTTTAAGGGGGCGAGGTGGATTAACCAGCCTGGTTTAGGAATTGACCCTTGATGCAGATGGCAGTAGCCAACTGCCTGCCTTACAGACTACATGAGCTGTAATCCTACCTCCCTTCCTCTCCCTCCCCCACAGCCCCGGTCCCTTTGCTCACACGGTTCCTGCAATTCCTGGCCCTCGGCTTCGATGCGTTGCACAGCTTCCGCCACCATCTGGGCTCCATTTAGGGGAGCTGATGTTTTTCACAGGGCTGTAATCTAAACTTTGGTATTAAGTTTACATCTTGCATACCAGCGTCTCACCACTGAGCTTGGCCACGCAGAAGGGGTGTCTCAGCTGCCAGGCTCTGTGCTACCGCAGGAGGATGCGGCATGTCGGCAGCTCCGCGTACCTGGGAATCACGCTGCCATGAATGCAGAAGATAGATCAAGAACCAGGGATACATACGCACAAACCACCTATAGATCCAGTGAGGCACTGACCCTGCCAGTGGGTGCGAGCTGGGAAAACCCAACAAGCTGGGAATCAGGTCAGCTTCCCCCAGGAGCCCCGGGAGGGTGCACATGGGAGTCAAAGCCCTAAATCAGCATTATCCAGGCTCCATCCCTATCAGCAGTAAATTCTCCTAATTTTTGGCCATAAATACTACACTTATCCCCATCCAGACACTGCAGAGTCTTTCAGAAGTGTCAGGTCCTGCAAGCAGTGGTGGAGGTTGCTCTTTGGAGAGGGGCTTCTTTTGTGGAGGCAGGGAACAGACACCAAGAGCCTCTGGGAGCAGAGAAGCATCCAGTGTAGCATCACAGGCCTGCTGCTGCTCTGCTTGACCCAGACTGAGCAGATACTGCCTTTGAAGCCAAGTTCTACCTCTATCTCCACCAGCTGCAGTCTCAGACTGCCCACAGTCTGCTGCCTGAGCCCCTGCAAACCATGCCTGTGGAGCAAGCAAGGAAAAGGAGACACAAAGGGACAGTCCATTCCCACCACTACCTCTGACCAGCTGGCACAGAGTTCAGCTTTGAGCTTGCCCTTTTGATGCATGGGCATGCTTGTCCTCTGCAGCTGCAAATGGACAACCCAGATCATGGCTCCCAACCTCTTCTGAAGCAAAGTTTGATTATAAATTTGGCCGAGTTAAAGAAGTTTGAAAAAGCACAAGTGTCCCCCAGTTATGCATCACATCAGATCATGCCATGAGCAGGTCAGTTGTGTTAGAGCAAATAACACATCACCTACCTCTTCACTGGGAGATGGAGGTCCCTATCACCCTGCCTCCTCTTTGCATCACGATTTCTTACCTCCCATACATACCATAGGTTCCTCAGCTCTGTCCCTACAGCCCTAGCCGGACAGCAGGAGTCCAGGCTCATGCTGAGCTCCTGTGGGTCCCAAGTCCACTTGCCGAGGCACCTGAACCCATGCACCATCTCTAAGGACTGGAGCTTATGGAGGAGGAGAGCAGATATCCATTTTATGTTATCTCTGCTGGCCAGCGGGGAAACCAAGTTTTGCAAGGGCTGTTCTGGGTGGAGGAGAAGAGGTACACTTGGGAAAGCCTGGGGAGCTGCAGATGCAAGCATAAGAAGCAGGAGCAAGTTGGGGACACGGATGCACAGTGGCTTACACATTGCCTGGTCCACCACTGCTTGCATTCAAAACACAGCACAGACACAATCAGACCAAACAGTCCACAAGCTGATGAGCTGTTCGGAGAAGGAAGTGGTCTCTGCTGAGCCACAGCCCAGAGCCAGGGGTCTTTCAGCAACGCAACACGCAGCACCACTGAGTTTGTAGGCACCTGCTTTCGCAGCAGCCTACACGGCAGAGGTGAGACACGTCACAATGTTTCAGGCAGCAAGATCTGTGCTCCCAGGAGCACACCAGGACACCTAGTTAGACCGGGCTGCTACCAGACTGCTCTCCACCCTCTTAGGCTCCTGCTCCAGTGCATATTAAACAGACATCAAAATGCACAAAGAGTCTCTATCACGGAGCTGCTCAGAGCTCTCCTTTCCCACACCAGTGCCCTGTTAAACCTCAGCATCTCCCATCTCATATCCACCTATTCCCTACGAACCGACAGCAGAGTCAATCAGCCAGGCTGCAGCAGGATGATGGACCTACCACACAGTTCAACAAGGCTCCTGTGCCAGCTCCAGGCAGGCAGGGCTGCCTGCAAGCAGGCAACGACTGGCCACCATCTCAAGACGGGATGTCAGAGCAGCAAGCAAATGAGGGCACCACACAGAAACCCCCAGCTGCATGCAGGCCCCCGCCATGGAAGTACACATGAAAGAAAAGCCAGCTTAAAAGCCAGAAAATGCAGGCAAGGTGCTGCGTTTGCACAGGGACTGGCATGACAGCTCCTCTATGAGACACCGGCCCGGCTCTCCAGCCCCCACAGTTATTTATGAACTGCGAGGGCTTGCAGCCGCAGCACCGCCCTCCAGCCCTCCTGCCAACACACTTTGCCAATGGGCACAACAATTTTTGCAAGAGTGCTGCTAGCGGATCCCGGGCTGTAAGGCTGGTCTGAGTGCTGCCGGGGCAGCAGCAGCCCCCACGCACCCCAGGCCCCCACCTGCCCCCTGACACGTCCGCACCAGCCTTCCTCCACCCTCCTCCGCCAGCTGCAAGGTGGGCAGAGCCCCAGCCAGCATCCAGAGGGGCGGCTCTGCTATCCTGCCAGGCAGCCAAGATGGCTCGAACCCAGCAATCCACGAGGCTCAGCCAAAACCAAAAAATAATGTTTTCATACTTTGACTTTTCAGGCAGGATTTAGTCATTTGTGGACACGAGGGCTTGGCAGGACTGCGCTGCCTCCACTTACCTACTCCAGTAAGCAGCTGTTTACGACAGCAGAGCCTTGAAGATGGAGGGAGAAAGACTTGTGGTTTAATCCAGGTGAATTATTCCTGCTCCCTTTACTGAGCATCCACCTGGTGAGGAAGGGGGGATTCGGCATCTGCGCACACCCATCGCATCCGGTGCATGGCCAGGGACAGACCCGCCGCACAAGACAAGGCATCGCAACACAAACAACCTCCAACGGCTCCACAGTGAGCTGCTTGGACAAATCCAGCAGGGACTTTTGCCCCATCTACCTAATGGCTAAAAAATTAGTTATAGGCAGAAAAGCCAAACCCTCTCTGAGTACACTTGCTTTAAAGAGGCAGAGTGGCTGAGACCTGGTCTGTTATACTAGAAAAGCAGGTTCCAGCCCTGGCTTTGTAAGGGTTGTACAAGCCCTGTTTGCTTACCCCTGCACTGGGACACTCAGAGTCTGCCCAACATGGGCAGGGAGACCAGAAGTTAAGTGGTAATCAATACAGGCTCATGGCAGCTAGCTGGGGAGCATCCCTCAGAAATCCTCCATGCACGGATCCATGGGTTTGGCCCCAAACTGCCCTAGCCTGGGCTTGACAGACAGGTTACAGAGCCAGCCTAGTGCATAAGAAGCTTTCAGAAAGACTGAAAAAATCAGTTTTAAAAAGAAACTGCGTTGGCTGAGGAGTTGGCGCTGCTGTGTCCCCCTGCCCTGGCTTTCCCTTCTCCGGCACCACATGCTCGGTGCCACCTTTGTTCTCTCCTCCTCCACGCCACAGCTCTTCAAACTCAGAGCAAGACCTGCCCATGTCTTGGGAGCCAGTCTTTGTGTTCATAATAATGAGGTTTGCCTCCCTACCCCTCTTTCAAGACCCCTCTCCCACCGAGTCCCTGGGTCCAGCCACCCCGTGATGGAAACCAAAGCATGGAAGAGGAGCCTCCTGCTGATGACCGAGCTTGATGTGCCACCTCCATGTCAGACAAAGATACAGATAATAGCCAAGCTCACCATGCATAGTGTGGCTGTACCACCTCAGCATCCTGCAGACCTCCTTCAAAATTCCGTATTTAAGGTGGAAAGGGTCTCTGGGTTATTCTTCCCAACCCAAGATACATAGCCCTGCATCTCCCCACTCTACTGCAGCTCCCAGGCCAGGTCACAAGCACAGCCGGGTGCCTCCAAGCTCCAGAGAAGAAAGGGATGCAGTTTATCCGTCAGGGTTTGCAGGAAACAGTTCACATTGAACTAAGGAAACAGCTTCTGCCACGACATAACCTTATTCTGCACCACTGTTATGAGCACCTGTTTGGTTCCTCACCCAGGACCTTACCTTAGTCCTAAAATCACTTCCAAGCATCCCAAAAGCCTTGGCCATCACCACTTCAGAGCAAGCCCAGCTCCAGGGAGCCCTAGGGAAGTCACCGACAAGGCAGGAGAAGACCTTGCTGACAAGCCACGATCCTCCGTACACCTCAATATACTCCACAGGAGCTAAAAGCCCAGCTTTGAGCAGCCAGGACAGCCTGCAGATCTTCTACAGAGAAGTCAAAGTGCCAAGAGCCCTTGCACTCAGGAGTCAAGGCCCACTTTAATCCCCTAATTCTTCTTATCCTGTCAACAGCAAGGTTTGCTCTTGCTACCACGGAAAGGATAGAGCCATCTTCACCTCCCAAGGCCTGGCCCACCGGAAAGGATGGACTTTTGTCTTGCAAATGTGTCCTCAATGCCTTACCTAAGCCACCACGTCCTCTCGATCTCAACACACGGCCTTGGGTGTGGGATGAGACAAACTAGGAAGGCACGTTATGAACACATGAAGGAAGCTCCACCAACACCTCCAGTCTGCAAGAGCTTGGTGGCTCCCAGCATCACAACAGGCAAATGGTTTATCCAGCTGCAGAGCCAAAACCTCCCTGTAGTGTCTGTGGAGGGTGCGGAGAGACAGGCAGGCTCTGTGGCACATATTCTCTGAAGAATTTAAAAAAAAAAAAAAAAAAGGGAAATTGCAAGAAACTACGAGGAGTTTGCCACCATGGTGTCACGTGTCTAAGCCTGCTGCTTCTTCTGATGAGCTCTGACGACTGGAGGATGCAAGCTGGGAGAAGGACTAGGCTGCAGGAGGGCGGGCAAGGCTCGCCACACACCGGCACTTCCTCTGAACCACTAAACAACACCAGATCTGTTGGCAAGACCTTCATTACGGTTAGACAGGGTGCCTCTCCGCACCCTGTAGAAAGAGGATAAACCACATCTAATCTAGAGTGCCAGAAGATGAGGACAGCAGGAGGAGGGGAGAAAAAACTGTCCCGTTCATCTCAATTATTAGCTCTGGTGCAACTCCCCACCTTAGTGTCAGATTAAAACTTTTCAAGCATGAGCCCAAGGCTTACCTGCTGCTCCCCTCCCTTCCCCCACATTCCTGTTATTAAACCAACTAATGCTACTTATCTACAAATCCTGCCTCTTAAACCATCAAAGCCACACCACGGTTCCTGCAGTGTTGACACTGCACCGTGTCCGTTTGCTTAAGTGGAGAGCTCAAGGGGATGCCAACAGCTCACTCCCCACAAACCATGTACTGTCTGCCTTCAAAGCTTATCCACTACACAGGTCCCACCACGATGTGGTTCCCACCATGATGCTCTGCAGCCAGCATCTGCATTTTCACGCGGTGATCAAACCACTGAAAGCATCCCGAAAGCCAAATTTCCACAGGAGCCTATAGCAAAGCTGGCGTGGAGCAAGTCTTCAAGGAAAAGGAGTTATTCCAGAGTTGTGCTTCGTAACCAAGCGTGGGATAAAGCTGAAAGAGGCACACAGAAGAATTCACTGAGGCAGTGCATGGATCAGCAGCACAAACCCATTAAACCCTGGCCACTGGCAGAAGAAGTTTTTCACGGAGGAGCCTCTGTGCCCTCCAGGCAGACTCCACGCAGAAGTTGTACAGCTGTCCTGAATTTGAAAGACAGATAAGGCTCAAATGATTCATTCAGTGTAAACCTTTATTTGTTCTTGCTTACCCAGAGGAGCCAGCAGCTGCTAATGCTAAACTGGGCCAGCTCCCAAGCACAGACAAAGGCCTGCAAAAATGGGTTTAAGGAGGAACTGATTGTTCAAAAAGCAATCCTAGAAGAGGGAGTTAGAAAGAGGGAGTGCAGCGCAGTGCAGGAGGAAGAGGAAGCCAGAGAGCACCTAAAAATAAATTTTTAAAAAAGCAGTCAGGCACAGGACAAAGGCCTCGTCTGCACGTGACCGTTACCCGCAGCGTAGGCAGGATGCGAACTGGGTACACAATACTCAGTCCCCAGCAACCCCACGTACAGAGCCTCAACCACCTCCCAGCACACAGCAAAAGCCACGGCCAGCACCTTTCGCCCCCAGGACAGGCTTGTTTCTCCTGTGCCATAAATCCCTCAGGTGGAGGATGCCGTCCCTGCCCCTGACCTAACTCCAGCATGCTGTGCCTAGTCCACTCCTGGGTGGAAATCCATCTAAGCCCAGCAGAGCTGGCATCAGACAGCTTCAACAATAGTTCAGAAAAGTTAAAGGAATTTAAATGAAGCCTGGAAAACAAGATCTCTCCCAAAATGCACTCTCAAAACCAGCTAAGTCCTGCTGAAGCACTAGTGAGGGGTCCCTCTGCATCCATCTAGGTAGCATCTTCATCAGATCTGAGCAAGAGCTGGTGGGTAAATGGTGAGTTCCCAATGAAACAGCCAGAAAAGGCAGAGCAGATAACAGATGAGCCTGTCCTGTGTTTGCTGGTGCGACTGGCACTGATGCTGTCTGCTCCCCTCCTGTGGCTATGGGGCTGTGGAAAGCTCCCACGTCGGCACCGAGCTGGGACCCTGCGTACCGATGATGAAAACCTCAAACCCCTTAACCTGCCCCAGTGGGGGCTGTCTCCACCAGACGCAGATTAAAGCTTCAGTTCAGGCCCGTGTATGAACCATTCTCCATGTGCCGTACAGAAGGATGCTCCCGTGTACACTTTTAGCCAGCCCACCCAACCAGTCAGGATTCACAGCTGTGCAAGGAAGGAAAAAATCCCCCAGGGATGGGAAAGACACTTACAGGACGGGCTGAACATCACCAGTGTGGTAGATATCTTCAGCCTCGGTGCAACACTCTGAGAACATCCAGCTAGTTCCGCTCCCGGGAAGGCACCACTCCGCATCTCACATTCACTTCTGCTTCACTCCTGCCTCGCACGTATCTGGTCATCAGTGCAGCAGTAAGACACATCTGATAAGGCTGCTTGTAGATGGGTCAGATGCAATAGACCACTTAACAGACGCTCGTATACTGAGTCATCCCCGTCTTCTGATTTGTCTGCCTCCTCCAGGAGTATGTACTGGCTCCAGCAACTCTTATTTCATACTCGCATACATGTGGCTCTCTTTTTGAGCACACAAGTCTGAAGCTGCTGAGTAGGACTCTGCCCAAGACGTCCCTTCAAAGCTGCCATGAAATGCAAACAAAACTCCTGCATGGCATAAGTTTGCTAGTCTTCACCCTACGGTCCTTGAACTCATGACTACTGAGTAACGCGGCTTGCTCAGCTAACCAGCAAGCTAAGAATAGAGACCTTGAAGTGAAACCTACTGGGATTGGCAGCTATTTTGAGCACACTCAGCCGGCGGGGCAGCGTGACATAAGAGGATATAAAGAGGAAACTCTGCACAACAACTCTCACCTCACCAAGAAAGATTTGGGTAACAGAAGGTAGAGCCACCGCGCGTGCTTTTGAGGCAAAGCAAATGCTGTGATGAATCCCCAAGGCCATCTCCACACCACTTTGCCAGCTCATTCCTCAAAACCCAAGCCATGGCATCTGTGTTTGCAGCAGTGTGATACCAAGCAGGTTGTCCCCGGGCACAGCACCAGCCCTGCGATGCCCTGAGCATCCCCAGGGCCAGATGAGCCCACCAAGAACTGCACAGCTGGACCCCAATGGGCAGCAGCTCGGTGTGGCCATTGCTTCTCCCCGCCTGGGATCCAGCAAAACCCCAGCAAACCGCCTCCCGTGCTGCCCACACCTCTGCTGCGCAGCCCATGTCGAGCAGAGCGTGTTTCCACAGGTTCAGCCTGCCCAGGCACCTTTGTGGAGCAGGGCTCCCAGAGATCCTGCTGCGTCCAAGCACTCACAAGCAGCCAAGCCAAGCCTCAAAGGGAGCCGACACAACCAAAGCAACCAGACAGAGCACCCACAAACCCCAAACCTTGTCTTCGCTTTCTGACCTCGAGCAGACCCTTGCAGCTCTTCAGCATAGCACACACTGAGAAGAAAGGGTTGCAATCGTACCCAGACACCAGATGTGTTTAGGAAAGATCTGGTCTCAGTTAGCAACCAACATTAAGATTAATATAGGGAAATACAAATGGCATTACTCGGAGCATATTTGATTTCAACCCTTAGATACTGGGAAAACAAACATACAAGCTACAGTTTCTGGAAATCAAACTCACCACCTGAAACAGGTCCCTGCAGCAGGTCTCTGCTAGTTCATAGCGTGTCCATCTCATCAGCATGTGCTTTCGAATACTCATGACGCCAGTATATTCTGCCAGCTTACTCAAAACCAAGAAATGTATTCTCTACTGGTTTTTGGACAGGAGTAAGTCATAAGCAGGGACTGACAAGAGTCTACAGTGCTAAATAATTGAATTCCCCAAACCCACCAGCTTAGTCTATTATAAAAACATCCTCCAAAACTTACACAGGGCATCTGAGAGAACACGACACCTCCAATTCCAGTCATCATCCAGACAGCAACTGCTTATTAAGGCCTCTGTCAAACCATCTGTATTAAACCATGGTTTCAAAGAGGCTGAGCACTCTGAATAAAGATCACAAGCTGCAGATTTGCTTAACACTGCAGTTCAATTATTACAGTGGCGTGAGCCACCACTGCTGTCCTCTCTGCCTGCCCCATGCCAGCAGGTGACAGCCACATGGCTGCAGGGATCCAGACAAAACCCAACCACCCTGGGCACTGTGGCAGGGGCTGTCTCCCACCATGGGGATCCCCTCTGCTGGGACACTGACACCTCCAGCTGGTGGCAGCTCTGTTCTGCAGCTGTGCTGTGGGGACAGAAGTGCCACCAAGGACAAGGAGGAACCAGCCTGTCTCAGCCCCAGTGCAGAGGCAAGCAGAAAGGCCAAGAAAGGGACTGACCACAGGCACAAGAGGCGTGCCCAGTAGTTTCATCAGGCTTCGATGCATCCCTGAGCCATGGAGACCTGCGTCCATTCTCAGGCTTGGTCTCTGTGGAAGCAATTTTCAAGGCAAATGGACCATACTGCAAGTCTGCCCACCAGCACCTCCACACCCTCACGTGGGGACCCCTCTACTGCTGCAGCAGGGTGTTGGTGCAGTCTTGCAAGAAGGAAAAGGAGGAGGCAGGCTTGATCCTGAGCTCAGCAGGAGCCGGGAGATGAGCCCCAAAAGCAGAGGCTTCTGCATCCGGGTGCTCTGTAGTGTCTGCAGAAATAGCCAACCCTCCATCCTCGATATCCCTGGGACAGCAAGGAGGCATGTGCCTCCTGGAACAAGGACAGAGAGGCCAGAGGACAAGGGGTGAGCCCACATGAATGACAAAAAGGACACAGCAAAACCTGTGACTGAGCAAGGCAAGGTAAGCGGGAGAACGGTGCTTCTCCTCTGCTCTGGGCTGTCAAGGGGAGGGAGGGAGCAGGGACATGCTCCCACCTCGGAGACAGCCTCTCTGCTGTGAATATTCCCACCCTACAGGCATTAAAAAGATAATACTGGAAAGCAGGTGCTTTCACTGGCCTCTTAAGCGTTGCTGAAGGCAGCTAGATGAGGAAAAGAGTCTATGGCAGGAACAGAAGAGACTATTTTCACTTGGTAGTTGTACCCCCAGGCTATGTATGGAAACATCTCCTCTGCAAGGTTAAGTGCATCAAGCAGTAAGCAAACCTGGAGAATTTACATAAGCCTTGAAGTTTCAGATACGCATAAAGGAAGAAATTCAGAGAGCAATCCTTGCTTTGTCTTGAGCTATTGCTAGGAAGTGACGTTCTCCACATTTTCTGTGCTGCCCAAGGCTTCGCTCTTACGCAACAGCGGCTTTTGAAAAAGCAGCCTCAGCATCAACACTGTTTTCTCCTTGCTTGCGTAAGAGATTCTCCTTCCCTGAAGGCTCAAGAACATCCCCCCATGAACCACTCCCAGCACCACCTCCAGACTCCTTTCTGCAGCATGGAGTCCACTCCTCCCCAGAGGCTGCCCCAGTGCCCTGCTTCCACCCACCGTGGAGCTGAACTCCAAGGCACTTAAAGGACCACTGGATGCTCCAGAGGCTCCTTGGACATGCTGCTCTCTTTCGGAGAAGCAGATGACCCAAGAGGCAAGCTGATATCCTTCCATCTACAAATGGAACACAAACCGGATCTTCCTATTTTATTTCTATAAAAGCCTACCACACTCCTCACAAAGGGGGAGTTGCAGGAGAACTGGGTGTACTCGAGTAAAAGGGAAGGTGGAGAAAGGGAATAAAAGAGGCAAACTAGGAGAAGAAGATGGGAGAGCGGGTGGACAAAAAGTCCAGGATCACCTAATGTGACCCAATGAATCAGTACAGGCAAGAGCAATCTTGTCAAGAAACCCAAATGCACCAGGAAACCCTACCTGCTTATTTCATGCCTTGTAATATCAGTTGAGTCATTTCTA
The DNA here is from genome assembly GCA_013401275.1 of Pandion haliaetus. NCBI lineage: Eukaryota > Metazoa > Chordata > Aves > Accipitriformes > Pandionidae > Pandion > Pandion haliaetus. Next base: position 137,648 of record VYZV01041643.1, on the reverse strand, counting down.
AAATAAGCAAAGCTTTGGGTCTTAGTCTTGAGGTATTACTTTAGGATAGCTACGGTAAACCAGTAGAGGTTTTTTGATCCTAAGTTACACACTGCGGTGCACAAAGAGCCCAGAAGAGCCATCAGCTAAGAGTGCCAAAAGCTAAGAGCCATGTACAACCAGCAGCAACTCCCACTTGCTGGGTAAACACTGGAAGGACGCTCCAGGCAGGCACTGCTGATGGGGACATCCTGCACATGTAAAAAATTTCTCCATCAGCAGAAATGAGTCTTTTCTGGAGGCCAGTGTGAGATACTCTCCATTTCCAGCTCTTCCCCCAACTACCGCATCTCCGCCCTCCTGTTCCCTACCTTTAGCACCCACCTTTCCGGCGCAGAGCCTCCATCCCCCTGAAGCACATGCTGTCATTTAGTTCAGCACAGAGAGGCCGCAGGGTGAGCGTGACCGTGTGCCAGACCAGCAGCAGTGTTTGTTTTGCACTGATGTGAGCAGTATTTTGATCCAACTGTGCAATGCAACCCTGTGGAAGAGCTCATTCTCCTGCTGGCATGCGTTCCTACTCCTCAATACAAACGCCTCACAGGATGAAGCCTAAAGTATCTGCCTGTGAGTGAGCGATGTGGTTTTTTACTGGGCTGAGGTGCAAAAAGCAAGACAGACAGCCACCAGGCAAGACTCCTGCCTCAGAGACACCTTCATAATTCTTGCATTGACAATAGAGAGCACCATCCACCACACAGCCTTGAATGGAGATGGACTGAACTTTTAGGATGAGGGAAGACAAACAGATATATGTGATGGATGTGCTAAGGTGTTGAAGCATAACAGACAGCCACTATCTTGCTCCAGCCCCTCCTTGGCATCAGAACCTCCGTGGAAGTCCTCACTTTCGGACATTCCCTCCCTGCTGAAGACCTCTCTGGGTGACAGCATAGCACTGACTCAAGGCTCTTTCCTCAGCATCCTCAGATATTGCCCAACAAGGACCACAGTGACATGGACATGTGGCACTCATACCAACTCTGCCACCTCATCAACTAATTTACGGGTACTTCTGCATCATGCTGAGCATTCACTGCCTTCAACCCCGCTCTGCCAAGGGCTGATGTGCCTTGGCACGAATTCCTCTTCCAAGGTGAGTCTGGGAAATTTCCAAAGTCAGTTCAACAAGCACTTGGGCTCTGTTTGCTATTTATAGTTTGACAACTGGGACAATGCCACCCAAGCATACTAGCTTCGCTTGCTCTGGCTAAACTCAAACCCAAATGACTGAATCCTGCACAACACAGCAGCCTCAGAGCTGCCCAAATTCAGCACGCATTCATTCAGCGTTAGCAACTGCTGCTATATCTGGAAGACAGTTTCAAGGGAAGACGGAGCTCTCCAAGGCAGAGAAAAAAAACAAATCCTTTGCCTGTATTCTGCAGGACAGCAGTGCTCTCCTAAACTTCCCTGGCTCCGCTTAACAAGACCCAAGTTTTCTGCTAAAAAGTTAACATAACAGCATTAGCAACTCACACCACACCCCACAAGCCCCTATACACCTCCCGAACTCTGTACATCCCGTTGAAAACTTCAGGACACCATCACATCATATAGCAAATGTACCAACTCAGACCTTCTCTGTGTGACAAAATTGTCCCTAACATACACCAGACCCAGCCTTGCTCTTCGGGGAAGGCAATTGAGCAGAGCAGCCCGTATACATCCAAAGAAAGGGAGCAGGGTGACCAGAAACAAACCACTTACATTAAGGCACCAACAAAGGCAGGAAAACATTATGGCCATTCAGCGAGGCTGCTAGACTGTAAGCAGCACAGGCTTCTGCAGTATTTTTAAGTCAGTCAGAGTGGCAGATGAGAGACCAGCCGTGCCAGCCAGGAGGTGAACCGCACGGGGCTCTCAAAGACTCGGTCACAGAGGGCTGCTCGTCTGACACAAGCCCACCCAGCTGCAACCAGACTGTTCAAACTCAGCAAGGCCAGGACACGCTTCTCTGGCTGTCTGTCATCTCCCCCATTTTACTAACGACACAAAAGTCAGCAAAGAAGCTGCTAATAGGAAGCCGACAAAACCTAAACTGGGGAAGGATGCATTCCTGCCTTCAGGGAGCATAGCAAGGTAATGAGACACAGACATTGGGAAGGACTCAGCAGCTCACAGGACTGACTCACCTACCCATCCTGTGCTGTCCCGTCCCTCTGTAGCAGAGAGCAGCTACAGGGCTGGATGGAGATCAAAAGGTAATAAATCAGATGAGAAAAACTAAGGTCTTGATGTTCGAACCAGAGATCGAACAGGAGATTTGCACACCTCTCCTACAAGAGTCAGGCAACAGGGGAGAAGGAGCTGCCTTGTTTCGGCGCATTGCCAACACGCTTTGTTTTTTCCCCTCCCCAAGGTCCCAGCTGTTAAATACATGATTGCAGGATCTCACAGACTCTTAAAAAAGCACGTATACTATTGCATCCCACTATTTGAACAGGAAAAAGCCTGAAAATCTGAGCCACAAAGACTCCAAATACACAACATCTCCTTATTACTGACATTTTCAAACCTCATTTTAATTTCAACAGTTTCTAAATGGTTAGGGTTTTGCAGCACCGGCTTTCGGCCTCCCAGGAGTTGTTTCTATCCCAGTGCCCCATGGTGGGAGAACTTTGGCTTAAGCCACGTATCCCAAAGCTATCAGTGCCGCCACTCACAACCCTAGTGTCACCTGCCTCAAAAGACTTTAAGCAACCAGCCTCCGTTCCCAACACCAGATATAACCTGGGTCTTTACTCCAATCCACAGCCCAGTGAAGTGTGAACACAGAAACCAGGGCCAGAGTCATGACACACATGCTCCAGCCACCGCAGGCCTGAATTCCCCATCTCTGCCACAGGCACAACACAAATCCAGACCCACCATCTCAGGAGGACACAAAGTTTATCACTTTGCTAGTCCAGATATAACACTGTGTCGCATTGAAATACCTCTACCAGATCAGAACGGCACTGGACAGCACCCAGCACCAACCCAAAACATGAGCCTCTCCCTGCCCTGGGGAGGTTCCTGTCCGAGACCCAGCAGGATGCAACAAAGCCGTTTAATCAACTGCAGGAAAAGACACACTCACGTGCACCCATCCCCATTCACCTCCGTCCTCCTGCTACACTGTCCCAGGACAGGATACACACTTGCACGGACCTGCCCTAACACTGTGATTTGTCCGTTCCCAAATGACACGTCCAAAAGGTTTAGGACCCTGTTCAGGACTGGTCTAACCTCATTATCATCCCACGTGCTTATGCCTCTTGAGCTTCCAGCCTTGCTGCAAGCACTTTTGCTGCCATTTTCATGCTCCCACTTCCTGCTCACATCAGGCAGCCGAGTAGGAAGTGCTGAAATCCTCCGATCCTCACTGCAAACCAGGAAGCACCAGAGATCTCCTGAGAAAGGCTGTGATTTCCAGGCTGAAATCCTCTGCAAACATCTGGTCAGAGGTATTGCATCCGGACCCACAGAGAACGGGGCCGACCCTCCCCATCCTCCCAGAGTGTGCTGCTTCGACCGTGTGCTAGAACAAACACAGGGCAGAAACCACTTAGAGATCATACAGTTGGGCAAAAACTACTGCACAGCCCAAATCCTCAGGCCATTCGCTTCCCTTCCTCTCCCACGACAAGCGACACCGCGTCTCTCCTGCCCACTCGCTACCGAGCCAAATCCAGCGCATCTCAACACCGCCTCTGCAGGAGGCTCCCAACATCCCATTACTCAGCAGAGCCTCGTAACATGTCCAAACCCCAGATAATACCTTTACCATGGAAAAAGGTGTGGGAAGATCTGTTTTTCAGGAGCCCGGGGATTGCCAGCAAAGGGCAAATCTTGGACGACTCACAGATCTGTGGGCTGCATTGGCTCGTACGCTCGCTCAGTCTCCAGACAGATTGGGCTACTTGGGGTATCAACAGCTCTTTTCCCATTGCAGCTGCTCACATTCTTTCTCAACAAGGTGTTCAGAGAGAAAGAGATGCCATTTCAGTAAATACACCCAAGAAGGACGCAACCCAGCAGAGCTGTTAGTGCTGTCGCTCCTCCGCCCTTACAGCCTCGCTCCCTGCAAGCACCAGCTGGCCTTCAGGAGGGAAAGGCGACAGGATTAAAACAAAACGTTTCAACCAACAACAGGCTCGGGTTTACCCTATCTAAACACCCACTCTCAAAGGCGGCCACAGGTCTGTGGACCTCATTCGATCCGACGACTCAGGGACTCACGAGCCTGAAGTCTCTTCCTTGGCTCTGGCAGCTTTTCCAGGCTTGCTTACACCCACAGCCATACGCAGGCATTCGCATGGCACACTGTCTCCTCCTGGGCTTGATCAGCTGCTCTCAAAGCCACCAGGACCTGATGTTTCCCTGGGTACCAGCACCAGCCCAGGCTCTCCGCTGCAGCCGGGATCATCGTCGGATTCTCCCTCGCCTGGCGCCTGGCACGCCACACGCTAAATACCGGGGGCGACAGCACTGCCAGCAGCTCTCATTGATATGGGGTGCACCACCACCCCCAGCCCAGCCCTGACTGGAGGCTGTGGACCCTGAGGCAGGGGCTGCAGGGCTCCAACACCCCCGGGAAGGAGACCCCCCACTCAATCCAGACTGGCCAGCTCCATGCTGCGGAGGGGGCTCATCGTTCCGGGTGCCTGGCTGCAGGGCACCCCTCCACAGGAGCCCGCCAGCCCCACGGGGGGGCTTTGGGGAGCGGGGGCGGGTGCAAGGCCTGGGGAGGGGGACGAGCAGAGCCCTTCTGGGGGCTTGGCCGGGGCTGCCCCAGGGGGAGGCATCTCCCCCCCTCCCGGGGGTGTGAGGGAAAGGGGGCCAGGCCTGGCCCAGGGGCGGCCTCTCCTACACGGGGTCGGGGTCTCGGCCCTGAGGAGGCCTCTTACCCCCCTCCCCGGGGCT
>VYZV01041643.1:68484-132437 GCA_013401275.1 Pandion haliaetus | reverse complement strand
CACACACCCCCACCCCGCCCCGGGGCCCGAACCGCGCTCGCAGCCGGCATCGCCCCTAGGGGCTACCGGGGTGCACGAGTGGGGCAGCGGGGGGTGCGTGCACCCGGGACCAGCCTGGAGCGGTCAAGCACTTAGGACCAGCCTGGGCTCCTGCATTTCTGGGCGAAACCGGGATTCACCAGCTCGAGCCAAAACGGGGCTCCTTGAGCTGTCCTCTCCAGCCTGGCATGGGTGTGCAGAGCCCCTCAGCCGGTCCCGTTGCACAGCTGGGCTGGAAAAGCACCTCCTGCACACCAGGATCCCCTCCCGCCCCCCACCGCTCCATGGCCTCGGCCTTGCGCCAGACCCGGGCACTGCCGCTCATCGCATCACTGTGGGATGCTCCATGGTGCCCGGCCACTGTTCTTCCAAGGGGCCGTGCAGGCACCCACAGCCTTCCCTGGTGCTTCTCCTGCAGTGCCTGGTGCCATCGCACAGACCAGCAAGCAGACGCAGGGCAAACAGAAAAGCAGAATCCGTGCCACGAGGAACAGCGGCACAGAGCCCCAGCGACAGCCCGGTGGGATGTAAAACCCACCACCAAAATGCCTAAAAGCGTTTGCAGTTGGCGGCTTTAACTGCTGGGGCTGCTGCCTTTGCAATGTCGCTCTGTCCAAGCTGTGTTTTGCCTGGATACGTGATGCCATCCTTGGTTTACATGCTTGCCTCAAATTGAGATTATTTCAGTTCTATCTTAACATCTTACTTTTGTTAACATCATAGGAAAGTTGCACAGTAAGGTGCTTGCTGAATTTAACCTCCGCGGGTTCAACAGCTCCTCCTCGCCAACCATACTGCGTTCGGTCCCACTAAGCCAATCCCGCTGAGATCAGTGAGCCACAGAGAAACTTCACTACAGCTTATAAATCCCAGATACAAAAAATGTAAGGGTCGGGTTGGTGACATGCAGCAACCTAAGAAACTTGCCTATTGCAGCAAGAGCTCTTCGGTAAGAAGCTCTGCCATTAATGCAGCTTTTTATGTCGCTTCCCAAATCTGCTGGCTCAGGCAGGACAGTGCTCTTTGCTCAAGAGAGTCCGGTACAATTCACAGACACATTTAAAGAGGAAAAAATAGGAACTGAACACTTAAAATCTCTTGCAGCTGGACCCTGAGCCCAGACTTATTCACTTAATTAAGTTTTGGAAAAGACTCTTCCACCGCAGATTTACTTACAAAATCTGAAATCCAGTGCAAGTCTGCAGTGAGAGTTGTATGGCAGCGCAGAGGACGCAAAGCTGAAAACACAGGGCTGTCTTTGGCAGATTGGTGCCGTTTCCTGCCCGTTTCCTTGGGACTCGGTCACCAACGACAAGTCCTTTCAAGTGGTCACATCATTTGGATTTGATGCATCCGGCTGGTAAAAATAAGGGTGGCTCCAGAAAGATATGGGATGTGCAAGCAGGAAGGAGCCATGAAGCTTGCCAGCCTTTTCTACTGCTATTTATATTAGTCCTAAGTGTATTCTCTTTGAAAATTAAATACTATTAATCCAGAATATTATGTGGATCACAGTCCGCCTTAAATTTAAGCAGCATAGCAGCTCTTTAATTGAAGTTGAGCCAAACATTCCTTTTCAGAGCAGTATTTTCAGGTTCTCTAAAATCCATATGAATATTTAGGTTGTCTTTAAAACATCCAGCATATAGCATCCTGGGTTTTTGACACTCCAGTTAGGCTTCAGTACCTCCCATCTCTGCATCCCATTGGGACTGGGTGATGTTTTCTTTTTAAAACACCAGTCCTACAGCCACCCTGGGACAGGCATATGTCTCAGGGGTTGGAGTGTTGGTGGGAAGGGACCTCTGGAGGCCCCAGTCCAGCCTCCTGCTCAGAGCAGCACCCTCCCCAGCACCGCAGCAAGGTGGTCGTGTCTTTGCCTCGCTCAGGCTGGTCATCTCCAAGGATGGAGACCTTCCACCTCTCTGCCTGTCTACCCCAAGGCGGCGAAAGATCTCCACTTGTCTAGCCTGTACCAGCCAACTGCAAACTGTCCCAGATGCCTTTGGTTGTAACATGTGGCACCACTGGGAATAGGCTGACTCTGCTGTGTTGTGCTTGCCCTCAGGTTGCGGAAGGCTGTGGTTAGACCTCTCTTTCATCTCCTCTTCCCTACTCTAAAACAGAGCAGCTCCCCTCACCTCTCCTTGTAGTCCCCTCGCTCTCCACCCTGACCACCTCAGCAGCTGTACCACAAATGCAGTGACCATTAGAGGAAGACCCAAAACTCAGGTTGCTCACCCATGGGAGCACCCAGGAGCACCCTCCTCTCCAGGAGGAGGGAGCCACACTGTCTCATACCCAATAAATATGTTATTATATAGAGCAGACCTGCTTCAACAGGAGGGACTGCGAGCAGCTTGTTCCAGCAAACCCTCAGCTGAGTGGTTAGAAAGACCCAGGGCAAGTGGGAAAACGGTTCAAATCCTTGTTGCTAGAAGCCAAACTTGACCCTGAGTCCCCTCCATCCTGGGTGAATGTCCAAGCCACCAAACTGCTGAGAAAAGGGGCAGCAAATGCTCTGGCAGAATGCCCTAACCTGAGGAGAGCTTTGCAAACCTAATTGGGGATAGGCACTTCCGCATAGCCCCAAGTAAAATTCCTAAATTGCACAAAATTGCAGGCTTAAGACATACCTTTCTCCTGCGTGTTTCCCAGTGACTCACTCTGCTGTCGGGGCTCTCCCATCACCCCACTGCAGGAGCTCACCCATGGACCCTCTCGGGGTCATCAGGGCTGAGAAGGGGCAGTGCCCATTGCAGCCAGACACAACGGGGTGAGGAGGGAATGAGCTGAGGGCAGGACAACGGGAGCATCCCCACACAGTGCACGGTGGGGACCTAACACCTCAAAGAAAGAAAATGAGCCCAATGTGGAGCAAAGGAGGTGGTGCTCAGAGGCTTCAAATCCCGTTCAAAGGCACAGTGATATCACCCAAGATTTCCTTACTGACCACAGGGTGAACAGCCTGCCGCGGCGGTTATTTGGCTGCAGGTCCTCTGCAAAAGGACAGCTGCATTTCCAGGAAATCCAAAGCGCAGGCGATTCTCTGACCACTGAATTACACTTCTCTTTTCCAAAGAAGAAATCACTTCAGATGCAGAGCAAAATGCTGCCTCATCCCAGAACGAGGAGACCTGGAGGAGCTGCTGCTCGGCTGCAGCGCCCTGCATCTCCAGAGGTGAATCAGTGCAGATGCAGTGAGATAAACACCGAAACATGGGTAGGCAGTGGCTGTGTTTTTGCTGAGCTATTTTGCTCATTCTTACGATACCAGAACAGAATATGGGAAGTTACATATCAAACATGCATGGATGCACACAGGCTGGCACACAGTTGTAAGCCTCAGTTACCAAGAGGTTATTTTTGGCACTCTAAAGCTGGGAGACTCAAACTGCAGCCACTCATGGTGCATCTCACCTTTGGGGCTTTCTCTTTCCCTTTCATTTATGCCAGTTTTCTTCCAGACCAGCCTTCCAAACTGAAGCTTGGGGAGATAATAAGGAAACCTCAGCATAGGTGTCAGTGGAGGAAGCTGACCGGTGGGGGAAGAGGTGTTGACGTCCTTGATTTCATGAGCTGCAAAAGCACTGGCTGTTTCCCAGACTGGGGAAGAAGCCAGTGGGTGTGTGGGGGCTGCTGGAGGCTCACACCCCCGCTGGGAAGGGGAATCCGTGTACGTGCCAGCACGGGCTGTGCTTTGGGACCGCGGGAGAACCACACTGCAAAGCAAGAGGGACACAATGAGGTGCAAAGCCTCTGCAGATGCATGGGCAATGGGAAACCAGGAATATGGGGTAGGTGAGCTGCCTTGAACCCACTGGTGAGCACCAAACAGGCCCACAAACATCCCAGGGCTACAAGGGCTTGACTGAGCCTTGGGTGCCCAGCTAGGGGGTCAGCACTTCAAGCCCACTCTGTCCTCACCTTGGGCAGCCTCACGAGGTGGGACATTGACATGCTCCCAGAGCCCCAACAACACCAAATTGCCATGACAATGTTTTTATGACTAACAGCTCATTCTGAGAACAGTTAATAACTTCACAACATAAGTCCCAGCAAACCTCACTCTGCATAAATTTGCATATTACTCAGTGGAGCCAACCAAAGGCGTGATCGGTGGGGACCATTCTCTATGGTTTACGTTAGGCAGCAGCAGGAAAAAGGTTTTCATCCTTCCCATCTAGCTCTTTCTCCTGTCCAGTGCACTAAATTCCCTTGAATTCAAATAGGTTCAAACACACCGGGAAGGAAAAACTGGGACTTGGTCCTCCTGAGCTCAGCCAGTGCCTTCATTCCTGCAGGTTGCTCCCCATTCCAGTATAATCCATGGAAATCTACCCCAGGGCATCCTGGAGGAAGCTGGTGTTTTTCTCTTACAAAATAACAGCTCAAAAGGTCAGGATTGGGGCGGGCTAGAAAACCAGAGTTTTTCTGGTCTTTGTACTCAGCTTTGAAATTTGTGAATTTTTTTCACATTCACATTTTCAAAAAGAAGAAGCAGCAGCAGCAGCAGCCTGGCTTCTCCTGTTACAACCCCATTCAAAAATTACCTGCACATGAAGAGCAAAACCCACCTATACTAGCAAAAAGATCCCACCGAGACCTTCCTCCATCCAGGTGGCCAAAGCTCAGACTGAAGTTATTGGGGAATTGAACCAGCCAAGCAGCCTTGGAGCATGGGGTCAATTGAGATCATTCAAGCAAGATTATTTTGGAAGCGCAGCCAGTATTTTTAGCCTGGAAAGCAAGGCGCCGCTTCCCTTTCTTGAGTCTCTCATCCCTTACAGACCATTGCCAGCAAGGCTGCGGCTCTGCTGCGGCTGGGCGGGGGGACATGTGCAGAACCCACTGCCGGTTGTGAAAGAAACGTGCTATTTTGATCGGCAGAGATGAATGTGCTTCAGCCCCACGCATTGTGCAACCCTCAGACTGCCGGCGAAGGAGACAAAGACTCTAAAGGCTGCCTGGGCTCGTCTGAGCTCCCCAGCAGCCGGCTCACAGCAAGTGGGGACATTTCCCACAGCATCCCTATACAGGCTCAGCCCCGATGCTCAGGGTGGAGGAGAGCCAGAAGGAGGTCTTGGTATGCCTGGGAGGGGGAAGGAGGGTGGGCAATGGTGGCGGTTCCCCACTGAAGCCTTTGCTGAGCGACTGGATGTGTTTTTCTAGTTCCCACCCATTACACCACGTTCCCAAGTCATGCAGCAAGCCAGAGAGCTGGAAAATGCAACGATAAGGCTGGGAACGTCTCCAGGACTGGGGATGCACTCCTGACCCCCCAAATGGCAGGAGCCATACAGCTGGCCATATGCCCCGGGAAGACCTGTGCATGGGGGGCATGGGCTGCCCTCCTCTCAGCAGCTCTCCCAGCCTCCGTCCCCCATCCAAGGGCATCTCTGAGACCCCCAGCCACCACCTCCTGCCCGCCTGAGCTCAGGACCACCATGCTCCCCTTCCCATGCCTGCTGCCTGCAGCTTCTCTGCCTGCTGCAAGCGGGAACATCTGGAACAGCAAGAGGCCACGTAGGTGGTGGCTGCAGCAGGTGGGGAGCGACGGCGGTTTCGATCAGACGAGAGCAATGCTCCCCGGAGGAGAGCATCCTCTGACGTGCGCTCAGCTCCCTGGCCCGCCCCGGTTTATGGAGCCGTGCTGGGAACCTGGGCTGCAGCCAGTTTTCTCCTGGCATGGGGCTGTCCTAACTGGAGCCCTAGGAAGAGAAAGCTGCCCAGTGTCTCTACAGCAGTGTGCAGTGGCAACTGGGCAAACACCTGGCTGTTGCCAGCATTGGGAGGGCTGTGTTCAAGCATTGGGGATCCTGCTGACCGCAGGGAAGAACCTGGTAAAATTAGGGAACGGCAGCCAGCAGTCCCCAGCCAGAACTGGTTGCATCCCCATGGCTCCGTAATTACCTGAGCAAAACAAGGGCCGCGCGAGCGTAAGAGTGGGAATGCACAGAGCTACAGGTGGGATTCACAGCCTCGGGGACAGCCCAGCACCCTCTACCCTGGCTTTGTGCTGATCTGTGTCGTCCTCCCTCCATCCACACGCTCTCCATCCTGAACACAGCTCCTCCACCTGCCTGTCCTGCAACCACAAAGCTCTGCTCTCATGAGGGCTGGTCCAGGGCTGTGCATAGTCTGGACCTCCCAGGTCATCTGTGGGCTTCACAAAATATGAAGAAATGACGGTTTCTCCCATTTTCTGGGGAAAATGTGGTGGTTCTTGTCTCAGATATATTTTGGCCTCCCTGGGCTGCAGCAGGAACTCACAGTCTGGTGGTAGGATACTTTAGCCTCATTATAAGATGCTGAAAATCACTGTTCTCACTCAATAGCTGCAGATCTCCTGCTCATGCTCCAGCACAGTGTCTGCTCCAAGCATGCCCTTATCTTCCACCTGCAAACCAAGGCAGGGACATTACCTACCCCACCGGGGTGCATAGCAGGGGAGATAAAGCTGCCTCTGCTCCCCGCGTCTGCATAAGCCCCATCACGCCAGAGCAGGGCCACAGCTAACACGGCACCCAAGACAGCATGTCTTGGCACTGGCGGGTTTGGAGATGTGATTGGAAGGGAAACCTGCTCTGTTTCCTCAGATCCTATCTAAAAACCTCCCTCCTGCTGGCCTCGACTCCAGCCTCGTGCCAGTGACAGGAGAGAGCCCTGCATGGCACTGTCTGGCATCCCTCTGCAAACAGCTTGACCAAAGCAGCATGCAGCTACAAATGCATCAGAGAACCTGCCTGGTGCACAAGCAGGGATTAAAGCATTCCTCCCAACTCCTACCGTGTTATCACTGACTTTCTCCTCCCCCCCGCCCCCCATTTCTTCTTTGCTGGGGATTGAATTTGAGATGCTTGGGAGGGTTTGAGGCCAACCTGTGGAGCCTGCCAGCAGCAGCGGGACTAGCTGACCCAGCAAGCAGGTGGGAGAGTTGCTGACTTGGGCACAAGAGTGCTTGATGCCTTTTTTATTTGCTGATGTACGATACGAGACCAGCAACTCACGCCCTGCATTGGGCAACAGGCGGCTGGGCTGGGAAGGAGGTGCTGAGCGGTGGTTTGGGTAAACAGGCAGTGGGCGATCAATCAGGTCTTTGGGATGCGTGCTGCGCACTGAAGGGTTCGTGTTTCCTATCTCAGGCTCTCAGTTGTAGAAGTGAAGGAAGCAGGGCCAGAACACGGGCTGAGTGTGTCCTGGCCATGCTGGGCAAGCGTTAGCCCACTCCTGGTGCAATTTTAGCCCCGGTTGCATCCTGCCTGGAAACACTGGGCATGGCTGAAGCAGCTCAACAGAGCTACTACTCAGCATGTAAACTTCTTGACTTCCATTCAGGAAATGTAAAACTAGTCATATTTGAATGTGAAATGCTGGGAGCATGCAGACACTCTGCATACAGGAACTTGTACAATAAATAGTTTTTCTCCTCCACTGGCCCTTGTCTTGCGCTGCCTCTGTATATGCCGCAGCAGGTCCACCCTCCGTACGTATTGAGCTGGGACTTAGGCTCCGAGGACCCTTAGACACCTCACAGCGCCCATCAGACAGCCAAAGTGGCAGAAGCCCTCAAGGGGCTGCCACTAGCCGGCCCATTTCCCCACAAGCCCCGTCCTCCGCCTGTGCTTTTAACTGAACAATGACATTTACTTGGCAGCCCAAAAGTTTGTTTTAAATAGACACTCCTTGAGTAGGACCTACAAAAATACCTTCACCATCCTGCTGCTGAGCATGAAACCACAGCATGGTAAAGAGGAACCATCGACTTTAAAATAAATAAATAAATGAAAATAATCACACTTCTGCCTGCCTGTTTCACCCTCCCGCTGTTGTTAGCACTGCCATGCATTGCGCAAAGCAAACGGCAATTGGAGGGAAGGGGCGATGCCAGTGGGTGGGTTTGCTCTGGGTCTGCAGCCCCCCCCGGGAACAGCATGACCCTGCGACCACCTTCCCTTGCCGCTCTTATGGGGCTTTCGTACAGCCCCAGGGGAGAGAAAAACATTTGTTTTAAAAACAGGAAAATGTGATTGTAAAACCACAACAATGGGCTGGGGAAGGAGCTGGAGCAGCTCTGAATTTAGCTTTCGAAACAACCTTCGAGTTGACTAAAAGTTTCTGTAGCAAACCCTGTCTGCGGCCCCACGCCGCACGCCCTCTCCTGACTCTGGGAGCAAATGCAATAACTCGGTGGCTTTGTCATCTCCCTTATAGCTGGGTGCCAAATATGCACCTCCAATTTCAAGCCTCTCTGATGGGATTTGCAAGCACAGAGACAAGCCGGTGGGTTCCTCACTGCACGTTCCCTATGAAGCCCAACATGTACAAGGGGTTCTATAGACTTCTGCCTTTTTAATATAGCCTTAAAAACAGCTCCGATGTGGCAATTGCATGAAAGCCCATCGCATATATATGTCACCTGCTACCTGCTCTTCTTTGCCTTTTTCATTAGAGAAGCTCAGGCCAAACAGTTTCACAGAAAGAGGCTGTATAAGTTTACAGCAGTTTGCAAATGTCACCACCTGAGTGACTGGAAATTGTTTATTTCCCTTCAAAATGCCTAGAGGGTTTGTTTCCAGATAAAGAAATAATAGCCGGCAAAACTGTGTTTTCCTAAACACCAGGAGAATGAACAAAAGCCTCCAGCACTCTCTGGGCACTGCTCTGAGCTTCTGGGCATGTTGGCATCAGAGGCTGCAACCCCTCTGTTACGGCATGACCTCCTTGGCCACCGGTCTGGAGTCCACCCCAGGTACCCACTGCCCGCCTGTTCTGCACCTACAGAAAAAAAATGGCTCTTCTTCTACCCTCAAGGTGGGTTTGGGGACCACCCGAGCATCCTGCGCTCTAAAGGTTAAAGCGTGGGCTTGGTCGGGGGTTACAGCCAGCTGGGAAGGGATGGGGGGTGCCACCGCTGTGGGTCCTGCCCTTGCCACCTCCCCTGGCCCCTGCCGCCTGTGTGTCCCCTGCAAAAAGCTGGGGCCAGAGGGTTCCCCAGCAGAGAGGGGGTTTGGGTGGCTCACAGGTGGCTTTTCCTCTCCAAAACATTCAGGCACAAAGCAGATCATTGACTGTCAGGCCACAAAAAAGACAGTTGCATCTCATCTTAAAGCTCTTCAGAGCCAGCCTGGGCACAGGAACCACACAAGTTTACTTAAACTTGGCAACGACTGCTAAAAGAGAAATGGCAGTTTCTTAACCTGACTCAGGGACCTGTGATTTTCTCATCAAGCCAATTAGAAAAAGGAAATACTGATCTGAAGCTAGCAGCTTGCCATAGGTTGGCTGATAGAAAACACAACCAAACTGACCTAGGAGGGCAACTTTCCATGGGCACCGTATCAATCACACAAGTGAAAAACCACACGTGAAATCCCTGGGCAGAGCAGGTATAGTTCATCTCCAAAATAGCCCAGATGACTTATGCCCCAGAAAAGCTGTTCCCCTCTGTCAACTTTGAAGTGATGCTCAGGTGAAGGCATCTAAAGGTAGGCGAGATGAATTCACGCCTTCAGGAAGATCAAATCTACGTATTTGGCTCCTCCAAAGCCTAACACACCTCTGAAGGCATGAGGACTGACCCCAGCTCTGGCACCTGCCCTTGAAGAAGGACGGTAAGACATCACAGCAGGTCAGTAAAGATTCAGAGTCTGTATGCCCTGCTGTGCAATGAGAGGCTGAAGAGCACTGTGTGCATCCAGGGGGAGGTGATGGGATGAATGAACTGCCATCAGAGGTATTTGCAAGGAGCAATATTTCTCAGTGCAGAAAGATCTTTCTTGTCCAACAGCAGAGCAAGATCCAGATGGAGATAAACAGATTTCAGTGAGAAACAAGGAGCATTTAAGGGATGTTATAATCCATCCAGGGGTAAGGTACTTTCTCCATCAATTCAACAGCTTGAATCAATACCTGCTCTCCTATTAATAAGAATGTGTAGCTCACCCAAGTGCTCCACTCCTGGGATAGGAAACACTATGTGGTTGGAGTGGGCTAGAGAGGGAAGACCAATATGTTTTAAAGCTTTGTCACAGCAACCACACTGTCCCCTTCCTGGACAGGATCTACTTAAATGGCCAGAGAGCTGTCTCCAGACTCAGCAAAGCACCCGCGCCAACAGACTAGGCGGGTCTGCAGGGGAAGGTGGATTCCTGCCTTTCAAAAAGGCTCAGAAAACACATCAGGAACGACTGTGCTAGTAAGTCTTTCCGCCCAGCAAGCTATGACCTCAGCTCCCAGCCTGCCTGCAGAGGCTGGAGGCAACACTCAGCTCCTCGGTGCCGGTTCACCAGCGAATGCGTCGGCAGTACAAATGGGCGACGTGGAACGGATTGTATCATGCTCAGAGCTTGCTGAGAGAAACAGATTGAGAAAGCCAGGAGCTGGACACCCTCATGGTCAAGGAGGTAGCTGGGAGGAAGACATGCCAGCTGCTGCCAGGAGATGGGTTGAGATGCAAGAGCATAAGCACCAAAGTTCCTACTATGGCCAGAAAAGTTGTCATAAGATCATAGGATAATTCAAGTTGGAAGGGACTTCTGGAGGTCTTTGGTTCAGCCTCCTGCTTGAGATATGGACAGCTATGAGATCAGAGTAAGTTGCTTCAGGCTTTGGTCCTGAAAAGTTGAAGGATGGAGCCTGCACAACTTATTCCAATGCTTGCCCATCCTCATAGGGAAAAATTTCCTGTTCATATCCAGCCAGAACCCCTCTTATTTCAATTCATGCTCATGGTTCCTCCTGCCGTGCACCATGGTGAAGAGCCTGGCTGCAGCCACGCAGTGCAGGTACCCAGAGCATCACTGCAGAACGGTCCTGCAGCACAAGTACCCAGAGCAACACCACTACAACTGACACCAGGTCACTCCCTGTAGCATAACCTAATCTGAGGATTTGAAGGCTTCTTTCAAAAGCAGGTCAGGCACCTCACCTGCAGTACCCAAGGCAGACACAGTGCCACCAAGTGGACATAGACACACGTACAGATGCCCTTGCAGCTTGCTTGGAAACATCCAGAGCTCACTGTCCCTGGCAGAGAATGTGAAGAGAAGTGCCTGACCCAAGATTAATTCAGCCAGGCAAATAAACCCACCAGCTCGGGTACCCCAGGGGTTGCTTTCACCCAGCCACTCCACCTTCTGAAGTCAGTTTGGGCACCAGCTCTCCTCCTCTTCTCCCCCCATTCCCACAAGGTCTTACAGCAAAACTTTTGTCAATGCCTCGGCATCTCTGAAAGCCACCGAGGAGTCCAAACTGACTTCTGACAACTGCAGAACGAGCACATTCAGAGAGCTAAAGATGACAACCAAAGAGGCAAATATAACGAGTTGTGAGGATGGAGATGTCTAAAACCCCTGGGCAAGGATGTGCCCAAAGGCTGCTGAGCAACCACATCCTACCCACAGCCAGGCCAGTCCTGGTGGCTTCTGCTTTTAACTCATCCAGATGTCCTTTGGGAGGGAGACTGTTGAGAAGAACAGCTCAGGCTGGCCAACACAGCACTGCCAGTGAGCCTCCTGGCAGCATAGGCTCCCTGGGGCCACCATGAGTGGGGCCAAGGTGGCAGCCCCGCCAGCAGCCTCACTGCAGAAGTGGCCAGACCTCCAAGCAAAGGGAAGTTTTGCTCTCAGGCTGAGGTCATGTTTCCATTTTGTGCTTGGCAGCACTGCTGGCAGCCTTTCCACAGCCTCCCAGCTCTCTGGATGCCACAGCAGATGGGCCAGGTGGGCAGGGGACTCCCCGGCCGGCTCCAGGCTACCTTCTTGGCTCAGCCCTTCCTTCTCCCAGGACATGCCCATATCACTGCTATCCCAAAGGAGACCTTCTCCGCTGTGACATTGCTCAAAGCAGCTTCCAGCAGTGGTAGACAGTGGGTACAAAAGCAAAACCTCTGAGTGCAGGGACATCCCTTATGGCTTGGGTTTCCTCCTGGAGCTGGGACATGGGCCAGCTGTGGTAGGAGGAGGGAGGATTTCTGGGTGCAGCTACACAAAGTGCTCTGGAGGTGCTGGTGAAACCCCTCTGTCATGGGGTAGGATGGAGGAAGATGCCAGCAGAGCCAAGGGGAGCAAGCCATGACATCTAGATGAGCAACCCAGCACTGCTCACATGACAGATCACAGAAATCCCAAGAAAGTGAGGGGACAACCGAAGACGTGCATGTGCCCTGGTCAGGGGGCTGGCAGGGAGGGTGGCCAGGAGGCAACCAAAGCTGCTCTGCAGCAGCTGGCAGGGACCCAAGCCTGCCTCTGGCCAGCTCCCTTCCTCCCGGAGAGTTTCTGGGACAGACTTTAACACTTTGCTCTCTAAGCCATGGCTTTGGTTGCGGTTGATGGTATCTTTGAAATGGCACTACTAGCTCCAGTGGGTTTTAATCTTACGAGGGAGGTAAATAAAAGTTGGAGGAAGGAGGCTCTGGGAGAGACATCATGGCCAGATGCCTATGAATTTTTCTTGGGACAGCCATCAACTGGATCCCACCAAAAACTCCTCATCATTCACACCAGCCTCTTCAAGGGCCACCTTCCCTTAGAGGACAAACCACTGAGGTCTCAGCCCAGCTTGGAGTTACTCGCCTTGGGAGCAGCTCCTGGGCTGCAGCCCTGTGCTGCCTACTCACCCTGCCCACTGCTGCTGCCTGCACCCCGAGCCCTTCATAGCCTCTTCAGCTTTGACTCAGGGTCCGTTTCCTCTCCATCATCTCTTGCCGAGAGCTGAGAGTTACTTTTCCTCTCCTACAGAGCTATCCCAAAAACAAGGAGCAGAAAATCCTACCCATGCACGCTCCCACTTCCAACACACACCCTGGGTTTTCTCTGCTAACCTTCTTTGCTGTAATTGCCCATGACGGATATGAACTTTTCAAATAGAGCTATTTTTAAAAACCAATGCTTATACAATGAAGCCATCTAGTTTGAAGTTTCATTGAGCAATGTTTCAGCATATTGTGGTCCCCATTATATGGGTGCTGCCCTCATACAAGCTTTGAACACAACACTCAACAATTTTTAAGGCTTCCTTTTAACAATTGTAACCACACCATCCCCATGACCACGCGATTACTCATCCTTCAGATTCAGAGTAATCGGTTGGAAATCATCCTGTTTGGGTTAAAAAAAAGCCCCCTCAACCTCCTAATAATGACGTGTGGCTCATTCTCTGCCATTGCTACAGGGTTTGGCTCTGCCTGTGATTGCAGGGCAAGGAGCTGGGTTCACCAGTGAGGCTTTTTCTAAACACCAAGAACGATTTATCTAAAATCATCCTATCCCTATTTCCCAGGAAACACAGGGAAAGACCAGGTGAAGTGGACTGGGCATAAAGTTCTGAAATTGCCACCAAATGACCTTTTATTTGTCAAGTCTGCATCTTTTCAGGTTTTCTTTGCCCAGTGTCAGCTCAAGGCTCTAAGTTCACGCTCAGCCCTAGAGGGGCTTTCTCTGACACACGGGATATCAGCCTGTCAAGAAACAGTAAAAGAGACCTTTTACCCTTTTTATCCTACCAGTAGGGATCTTTCAGGTTTTTGATACAGAGCTCACAAAGACCCATGGTAAGAATGACCCCATCTGCGTGAAGTGAGCTTTAACCACCAGGATTCCTCGCTTTACTGCTGTAAGTAAAGTGGTTTTAATAACATTAAGTACAACAGCCTAGCCACTGTGCATGGCTGTGCCTTCAACAGCTCTGCGAATTAACCCTCTTCAGCACACAGAATAGATAAATTCTGCTTCTTTTAGGTATTTTCAGTCATTAGTTGAAGGCATTTGAAGTTTTCCTCCCTGCGAAGGCTGTGGGTGCCTGTGCTCTCTCCTGCTGCGTGAAGGCTTCCCAGCCACTTCTTATCAACTCTGTTTGCATTTTCACAGTCCCATCCCTGGAGTTTTCACATTTTCCATCACTTTTCACTTTTTCTTCATTTTTCTCATCTCAGGCTGTCACTCACAGGCTGCTCGCCCAGTGGCATTGCCTCAATTCCCCATCAAAGGCCAGTTCTCTCTTACCCCCCACCTCAGAATTTTACTGCTTGAATCAAGACACACAGCCCAAGGTTTTATTCCACAAGGTCTCATCTCTGGTCCCCATCACCATCTGACCATGAACTACAGAGTTCACAAGCCCTCTGGAATTGCCCATCGGACTCAGCACAACCAAAACTGTGATGAACGCCACGAGAGCCTCTTTTTTTGAGTTCTTACCTGAAACCCGTATCCTTCAAAAATTTCAGTACTTCTGAGGACTGCACTGTTATCCAAGGGTTTGCACCAGCATCTGATAACTCAAGTTCCGCCTGTTAAAAAAACCTTGTGACCCCTGATACAAAATTATTTTCAAGCAGCTATCTTTTACTCATTTTGTCCCCTGCAGCTTTCCTCAAAGCCTTCAATTACCCTGGAGCACCCTCAATGGCTTGGTGCACTTTGGCACTTGCCTTGCAAGAATCTCTAGCTGCTTTTCTCACTCAGCTCCTTCCCTCTCTCCTCCAAAGAAGCATTTGGCCTCACTGCCGTAGGCGGGGAACAAAGACAACCCCAAACCAGAGCTCATAGCTGATGAAGATTTAATACAAGAGGAAAGAGTGGGTGAAGGAGAGGGTCTACTGCACCTCTCTCATGCTCCTTGTTAACCGACTGTAATTGGCTCTAATTTGCACTAATTGTTAACCATGGTCAGGTGGTGCTGTCAGGCTGTAGAGAACAGCCCTGAAGGTGTTTTCTTGGCCTGAAAGTTGTTGTAGGAACCCTGGGATTAAAAGCTTTCCTGCTGTATGAGCCCTACAAAGTTCCACCGCTTTCTTCCCACTTCTCAACAGCATCCCATCATGTGTAGGGCTCAGTTTTCCTTAGTGCTGTGTCCTCTCCCTCTCCTTTCTTTCTCACTATCAAAGCCAGGAGATGAGGTGCTTGAAACAGAGTTGTGCTGCCAAGGTTAACCATCCAAAAGTCACGTCGGATGCCTACAGATCATGAGATAGCTTTAAGGGTCCTGATACTTTAAAAGTGTCAGCTCTTCCAATTTGTGTCCTGGTTTCCGAAACTTCTAGGGCACCCTGAGCATGTGCTCAACTTTCTCTGCAGCCCAGAGAACCAAAACCAGTTGGTTTTAGTTGGAAATTCCCAGGCTGGGGTGTGGGAGCGTTATACCAGTTTCAGCACTTTTGAGGGAGGACAAAACTCAACAAGTTCTTCCATCACAGCCTTCCTCCTCCTAACCGTGGTGTCATGACCTGCACATTTCTATCTTGACGCAATTTCCCAACCTATTCACAGAAGGAGAGCAAGGAAGTACCAGAGAGTGCCAAGGGAAGAGAGAAGAGCTGTAATACCTTTCTGGGGATGAAGAAAGTGAAGAGATGCTCCCCTTTTCCTGGCTCCAGTCACTTGGTCCAGACCAGGGCTCTGCAAGGCGAATACTGGTGTACGGAGAAAAAGTCGTTCATGTAATGTAAGCAAGTGCTGCAGCTATTGTATACCATCGTGGTTTAGCACCACGGAGCTAGTCTCAGGTTAGCTCATGTCCAGTAAAGCCATCCATGCTGGGGGTTCATACAGCAGCACAATGTCCACAGTGCAGCGCACACAGGAGAGTCTTGAGGAGCAGCAATGAGAACTTCAGGCTTTGAAGGTGAAAACCTGTAACTGAGCATCTAGCCTGGGAGTTGGAGAGACCCGCAAGAGGTCCCGCAAGACCCAGTGCTGTTTTCTACCATGTTACACCTAACGCAATGCCTTTCTCACCTGAAAGAGGGGAGCTATCCCCGCCTGCTAGGAGATTGTCATGTGCTGTATGGTGAGCAACCAACAGTGAACATGAGCAAGGACTACCTGCCCTGTCAACCATTCCCTTCCTGGCTGATGTCCACCAGGAGATCCTCTGTGTTAAGCCCTTTTCTACGCTCTGTCCATCAGAGCATCTCTCAGCTACTTAAAATACAAGAGGCTGTACCAGCTGGGGGGATGGAGACACTGAGCTAGGGCTATCCAGGCAAGAGCAGTCAGGAATAACACAGTACACACCACACAACAATGGGTCAATTGGACTAAAAATCCCTAACTCCCTGCGTGCTCTTGGACAGGGTATGGTCTGGGTCACAAGGTGCCGGAGCTACGAACACAGCACACACCGACCGTACTTCCTGATAAATGCTACCCAGGCTCTTGAGCAGGCTGGCAGCTCACTCGACAGTAAACAAGACGCAAACACAAGCTTTAACAACTGATTGTAGCCTCCTCTTCTCCACACCTCACCATTCACTCCCCTCCACCGCCACATCTCATTTTCCCAAGCAGCTCAGGCCAGAGGATGCCTAAAACCACCCATGCAGTGACAGTGGCAATCTCAGCAACATGACAGAGATGTTCAGCAAAGAGCAGAGGATAAAGAAAGCCCAAAGACACATTTAAACACAAAAGATGGGTTGGACGAGAGTAGCCCAGACAGGACGAGAGTACCTTTGTTGTCAGTGCTCATCTGCCCGGTGGGAGCTGCCTCCTGCCCTTTAGGTTTCTGTCTCTCTTTTGCCCCAGTGCATGTGACAGTCCCCAGGCAGAGCAGCTCTTTAGTGTGGTCTGCACCGTGTGTGGCGAGGAGCCCGAGCCCTGCTCTCTAGCTTTCTTCTCGGTGCAGTTTCCATGCTTGGTTTCAGAATGACGACCTCTGATGCTGCGCTGCCTCGGGCAGCGGCTCACTCTCTCGCACAAGTGGGTTTATCTTGCATCCTTTCATTTTACTCTCACACCCAGCTGGGGGCCAACCAGTTTCAAAATAAAATGAAGCTGCCAGAAGCTCTTGGGACTCTACCAACCTTTTGCAAACACTTTGAGCTGTCGCAGAAAATGGCCTGTTTCCATGAATGCTCCCGCTGGCATAATTGGTCACCCGGGGATTCCCGGACAATGAATATCCCAGGAGCAGATGCAGCAAGATGCCCAGTTTTATATCTGGGTGGTGCGGGGAGACTAAAATTGGAGCCGCTTCGGAGCCACCCACACTCACCCAGGAAGGGAAAAATCCCTCCCTTCGAGAATTTACAACCTAAAGCTCAGATTTCCAAATGGCAGCAGACACCTACACGAACGAAGGGCCGGTCCCAATTAACAAGACAGACGAAAAGAGAAAGGAGACGCTGTCCCCCTCATTCTGCAAGAAGGGCGAGCTGATGTCCAAGTGTAATGGGCTTGCTCAAGGACAACAGGGCAGTCTATAACAAAAGCAGGAATTGCCCCAACTCTCCGTTCAGCATCTCAGAGCACCGATATCGTCCTCCCTGTGCTTGGCAGCCTGTCCCTCCAGTGCCATATTTACTGTGAGCTGGCTGTTTCCACAGTCATCCCTGCCGGGCTGCGGCTCTGCTTTTGCACTGGTCGAGAGCAGATGGAGGAGCCTGGTCCTCCACTGAGCAAATGAAGCTTTTTACATGGGCGGCTGTCAATGGAAAGGCCTGGAGGTATTGCTGCTGCCGTAGCAGTGAGACAGCCCATGGCGGGACTCCAAGAAGGAGGCCAAGAACAAGAGGGCAACTTCACAAACTATCGTCATTCAAAATAGCTGGAGGCAGAGAACCTGGACTGGTTCTTTTGCTGGGAAGGATACCGCGGCTCAGACAATGTAGCAGTGTCTTTCTCCCACCACGCTGGTGGAAATTAGTTTTCTCCCTGTAATTGTCCTTCTGTTCACAAATCGCTAATGTGCGCTTTTCGTCTAAATAACTTTTATTTTAGGTTAAAGGCAAATGGCAAATCAGGAGAGAGCCTAAGAAGTTTCCATGAGGCAGAAGACTTGTCTGTCTCCCCTGCCATGAAATGAACTGACTCCCGCTAAGTGACAGCTCTTACCTAGGAAGGACCACGGGACTGGAAGTAGTCCCCAGGGCCATTAAGTCCAGGGCCAAAGTCTACATGAACTAAGTAACATGGTGCAAAATTGTCCACAGCAGTCCACTCTCCACGTCCCCACTCCTGGAGTATTCCCCAGTGAGGTATTTAGTGCTTAAGAGCAAAAGCCACCAACTATAACTCAGTACATTAAGAGCGCAAGAGAAATTGAGGGCACACGCAGAGACGGAGCCTCTGTTATTTTTTGGGGGGATACAACTAGCAAGGAAAAGTGGGCAGTCCCCTGGGTAAAGCTCAGGAAGATCCAAATCCAGCACTGCCTTTGAGAAAACTTGGGGATTCACTCTCATAAGTAAGATAACCTGAGCCATGTAGTTTTCCTTCCCTTTACATCATCAAGGTATCAGGCATGTGAGAGGTGGATAAAAAAGTAGATGTTCCCCGACAGAAAAAGTTTATAAGAAATATAGGGTCAAATCATCTTATGCAACGCCCCTGCAACTTATAAAGCTGGAGGACATAAATCAACCACTAACTGCCTGGGGTTAAAGAGAAACTTCCTCTCATAGCAACCTATTGCATAAGTGCCTTTTAACGGGAGCTCCTATCTTCTCAAATCTCTGTTAGAAAGAGGTTGACTGGACTGTGGGGCTGTTGGGCTGAGTCTTTATGATCCTTTCTGTGCCCTTTTGCTCTGATCCATCTTATTGTCTCTTCCTTAAGCCAGCGAGCATCAGGTGCAAAGCCAGCAGCTCCCTGCTTCGTGCTCGGGCTACTGCAATGCACAGCTCAGCTCAGGCTGAGGTTGGTTCCACCACCATCGTGTCCCCGTTTTCTGAGCCCTGCTCTAACGACCAGGGACTTTAGCACCTTCCCCTTCCCAAGCTCTGACTCAGGTCCTGGAAAATTTCATAAAGGATTAGCAAGTGCTGCCAACTCTTTTTCACATGCCATCTGTTCCTGCCAGCCACTTTGTTGGTGCTGTCCCGGAGAAAGGCTGGAAAAGGCTCTCAGGTCGGGCAGTTGCTTATCCTGGGGATGCAAGTGGGAAACCACAGCAGGACCCTGCTCAGAAATGCAGAGCAGCGTTACTGAGACCACCCTGCGGCTGCCACCGCTCCACCAGCCACAGAGAGCTGAGCGGTGCTGGGGGGCTGGTTCCCCCCCGGCTGTTGTGAGCATTTGTTTTAAACCCCTCTATGACCCCAGGCCAGGAGGTCCCAGCGGGAGACGTGTTCCCAATACAGACATCAGATGAGAAGCAGCAACTCGCGCCGCTCCTCGAGGCTGTTCAGCATCCCCCAGAGCTGGCTGCAATGATACCTGCCTACCCAGCTGCTGAACGCCAGCTCCAGGTCCACAGCTGGCCAGCAAAGTCCCCATCCTCACAGAGGCTGTTCCTCCTTTGCTTCCCGTCCTCCACAGCTTCCCCCAGCCCATTAGTGGGCTAAACTGATTTCCACCAGCCACTTCTGGCTCAAACTTGTTTTATTTATATTTTAACCCTTGCCTTACTCCCCCCTCCCACTAAATAAACCAGAAACAAAGAGCAATCACTGCAAGTCGCAGCCACCAGCCTTTGTAGCACCACATTATGCCAGAAAAAACCCGTGGGGATAGGGAAAGCCAGTGCTTTCGGTGCCCCTCTGCCTGCTGCTCCCCCCGTGCCATGGGATATGTGAGATCTCGGTGCCGGGGCTGGTGTTAACGCGCTGTTTGTTTGGTGACTGTTCTGCTACAGTTATTTTTAGCCAGTGACGCCTGGGGTATTTCGCTTCAGGATGTCCGGTCTGAGCCTCTTTCTGGGAATCCCATGTTCTCTAATTGTAAACAGCCCCATTCAGTTGCTTGCAAGTGTGAGAGGCCCCGACTTATGCAGCGGGACTGTCAGGTGTGAGTCAAACAGGAAGCCACTGCAGCACAAGAGAGCGAGGTATTAGCCATGAAAAAGTGCCCTCAATTAACTTGCAGGATCTGGCCCCACAGCCCACCCCATGCCAAACCGGTTTACCCAGCCAGCGCGAGGCTTCGGCATTCAGGATGCTGCCCATGGGATGCTGCCCATGCTGGGGTTTGGCCCTGCACCTCCTCCACGTCAAGGGTTATTTGAAGGCTCAGTGTTGCCTGTGCCATCTCCTCTGAAAAACAAAGTCTGGGTAATTTTGAGGCCCCAGCTGCTGGTTTTGAAAATGTTGTCACCGTGGGAAAAGAGCTCCGGAGCATCGGAAACCTCCTTGTGCATGGATGCAACGCTTCAGGGACACAAAGGCATCGGGGTCTGGATGGTGCTGGGAGTCTCTGGGTGCCTGAGATGGGACTCAGGAGGTGTGGGGGCATAGGAGGGGAAAGTCTGCAGCTGGGGGGCTGGTTTCAGTTCCGCCCCCCTCCCCATGGAGCTGGGACAAGGCACTCCATCAACCTGACCTCAGAAACCCTGCAACCAAGTGATTTGGTCTTTTGCTAAAAGCGGCAGCATGCTGCTGCCCTTGTGCACAATAACCAGCCTGGGGTGACTCAAACACATGGCCCACGTGTATCGAGGCTGGGGCAGAGGCTGTAGTTAAGTCTCCATCAACCCCAGAGAAGATGGTACTGGGCAGAGGGCAACACGGGGCTGGTGTGACCAAGATGAGCCTGTAACCCCATGAAAACATGGGCCAGTGCCTTGAAGACTGTCAAGAGATGATGGAAAGGCAAGGGACATAAAAAGTGTCCCATGTCTTTATGTTCAGGTGTCGCTGGGTGATACATGTCAACAGAGGTCCTAAAAGCGACACCAAAAAGGTGCCACTTTGTTCCCAGCCAGCGTTGGTCAGCCCTCCCTGCCAGCGGGCTCTGAGAACCCAGGCTGGAGACATGGGTCTCACTGGATTTCCCTTTCAGCAAACAGCAGTAATGACACTGTGTGCCCCCCCAGGGATGGAGCAGGTCTCCTCCCTTTACAGCTGCTATAAAGGTCTCAAATGTTAGCAATATAACAGCGGTCGCAAGTGCTCTGTTTATCCCATTAGCAGTTTATCCCCATTTTCCACCCTCTTACATCCGGGAGCCCAAGGAAACCTTGCAACAGTAGTTCTGTTCATACAACCAGACCTTACCAGTGCTTGTTCAGCTGAAAGAACCTGTGACCCCCCCCCAGCATTTCCAGACCATGGACTTTGCTACCTGCAAACTCCCCTGTGCATGGAAGCCCAGCTGCCTGGAGAGCAAAACCCTCAGGGACAGTGAAATCCTCACTCATGCTTCTCTAAAATCCAGGGATTATGGAGCTTAAGTTATGCAACCTCCACATCAGAAGCAATTATTTTGCACGTGGTAGAAAAGTTGGGGTGACGCCTACCCGGCCCTGAGGGGTGCAGTTGCATCCCAGACGGCTGGGATGCCCTCGGAGGCTGGTGCTTTGCAGCCATGCGGGTCCACTCAGGGCACCCATGCTCCCCTGCCACCCCTTTGCGTGAGCAAAAAATACAAGTAGGAATTGAGCCAGGTTAGAAAATAACTCTTTCGTGACCAAGCCACGACGGATTAATGGCAGAGAGCAATGTTTTCAAAAGGGGCTGAGGGTAGGATGCTGTGAAGTATCTAAATCTGGTAGGAACATGAGTCATACTGAGCATCCATAGGGACTGTGGCTTCCAAGGCACCTCGGCATGGAGAAAAAGTTCCCCATGCACAGAGCAGCATTGCCAGTACCGGTGAAGTAGGGCATGTGCACGGTTGTGCCCACCTCTTATCTGACTCATTTCAGTGTCTCAGGGGAAACCCTGGCATTGATAAACAGCTCTCTGCTCCCTGCCTCCGCATTTACTAACCGAAATCTGGAGTCTATTTTTAACCCCAAAACACCCACTGCAAGCGGGGGGGAGCCTGCAGTGCAGTGGGTCGGCCGGCACCGTCGGGTTGGGACTGTGTCACTGCCAGCCCCGTTTCTGAGACTGAGCTGGCTCGTGCTGTTATTTACCGGGGTAATTTGACTGTGGTGTTGGCAGGTTATCAAGCAAAGTGAGACCAAAACAAGTCACACAGGCACTTTCCATGCTCAATGCCGGCACCGTGCCCCCGGATGGGGTATGCAAAACTGAAAGGCTCCAACTTTTTATTTTCCAGCACATCCCCCAAGCGAGCGTGCTGTTTAACCAGCTCATCACCACTGTTTTCTGGGCGTCTGGTTCAAAGGGACAGCGTGGCAGAGGGGCAAGCAAGCTGGAAAACGCTCCAGGTTTGAGATGAGCTTGCACTAGGGAGTGGAAACCAGATTCAGGCCACATTGCTGTTTAAGGGTCATTTTCTTCTTGTTATGTACTTCCCTCATGCTCAGAGCTGCGGTGTACCTGGGCACACACCAACCACACACTAACCAGGACTAATGCAAGCGTGCACAGCAGTGCATGCGTGTGCAGTCACACGCATGCCTGCGTGCACCGCCCAGCGCAGCTGCGGGATGCAGCAACATGAAATGGTGAGACCTCGAGGCTCTTTGGGTCTCAGACTCTCACATTACAGCTCGTCCATCCAGAGACACTCAGCCGCTCTGTCTGGAAACAGCAAGAGAAGCAGCATTTTCGTTTCCCAGCCAAACCGAGAGCAGGAAGGGCAGGGGCAAGACGAACTGTGTCAAAGCCCAAGCTGCTGCAGAGCCGTTGCATCCGAGGTGACGCACGTCCGAGCCTGGGTGACGATGTGAATGCTGGCCCTGCTGCAAATTTGGAAGGGAAACTGAAGCCAGGGTTGGCAAAGCTACCGGCTGCTTCAGGTGTTCACGGGAGCTTTTTATGCTCCTGCATGGAGGGAGCAGATCCAGCCTGGCTTTGCAGTCAGGGCAGGACACCTCGTGCTTTCTCTGGCCTGGTTTTGGAGAATCCAGGCGTAAGGCTTCCAGCCCTCCCTCAGGGAAACACCTCCACTCCCAAATATTGTGGGAGAGAAGAGAGTCTGGTTGTAATTCCTGCCTAAACAAAGGCTGCCTTGAACAGCAGCGTCCCATCCCTGCCATGGGGTGACACCTCATGTTTCCTCTCCAAAGCCCCCACACTGTCTGCAAAGTCTTTGCTAATCATCGATTCTGGGACAGTTTTTTTCTGGCTTTAGGAAAATTTCTGCGGCCAAGGCTCCCAAACACCTTTGCTGTTCTCCCTGCACATCACAGCCCCCGCAAAGGCAGTGTGAGCCTGCAGCTCAGGTGGGAGACACTTTTGATCGCCTCCAACTGCTCCACTCAGCCAGGAGCCCCTACGGACCATTTTCTTCCATTTTCTGCCTCTGCTCATTCTGGTGCAGACTTTCTGTCTTCTCCCCAGGCAACGGCTTAAACACTTCAGGTTGCCTCTCCTCCGGGGCCTTTCAGACCAAAGCAGAAAGCTCAGCAGCCCAGAAATAACTCGGGAGACATAAATCAGCCTTGCAACCCCAAGAAATAGGTGCCCATTTCCCCATCGGAGAGGCCACCGAGGAGTCACACACCAGGCAGCCCATGACCAGGGTGGGTTGTGCGCGGGTCCCCGGGCTGCGGTTCCTGCTCCGGCTGTTTCTACTCCATTGCAGAGATGTACTATAAAACCTTCATTTCCTGACACACATGGGATGAGGCCAAAGGGTCGTGTTTTGGACAACCTGGCTTTTCCATGGCAACTGGCAATGATGTCATCGACGTGCAATGATCAGAAGGGGCCTGGGGAATGGAGAGCTCTCCAGGAACGAGGCAGGAGAGGACGCTGAGATGGTGGGGGACACGCTTGCAGAGATCCAGGGCCGCATGAGAGCAGCCCGGACAATGTTTTCCTTGGATGGCCCTGAGCACAAGCCATGGCCAAACTGCATGGGAGCTGGAGCCCGGTGCAGTGGCTGTAGCAGAGACCATCCTGCCCTCTCCTTCCTCCTCCTCCTCCAGCTCCTCCTCCAGCTCCCATCCCTCTGTGCATCCCCCCACCGCCGCGCTTCATCCCCCTGTGGCCGAACGGCAGCTGCTCTTGCACAACACTGGCTAAAACCTCCAACCACCTTCTCTCCCGTGCACGGGCCTTTGCAGGATTAATCCCTCCCGCCCTTCGCCTCAGGGGGCTGTGAGCTGCTCTGCTCCCCCTTCCCCTATCATTTCTCTCCCCCCTTTGTTGCTACAGCCGCTCTTCTTCCCATCACAAATTCCCTCCCTGCAGGGGAGCCCCTTTACGACAGCAAAATAATTAAAAACTCAGGCAGACAAGTATGCGTGGCACTGACAGTAGGCATCTGTTGCCATGGGGCAGTTTGAAAGCTCTCATGCAGCGGTGTCCGTCTGTCTGCCCGGGCTTCCTGTGGCTGGAGTCATCTGATACTGCAGTGCTTCACCTCTAGGCATTGCACTGCAGTGAAGCCCTATCTGGGTTAGCTGCTACATGCTACCAGGACAAACACGCTGAGTAAAAACATCCCCGTGTGCAGGGAGCTGCCAAAGAACTGCTGTTGCGCCTGTCTGTGATATGACAGAAAAGCCTAAGCAGCTCTTTTCCACCCCAGAAACACCTATGCAGGTGTGAAGCATCGCCTCGAACCCTGTCCCTGACTCCTATCTGATGCTTCATGGGACTGACCTG
Organism: Pandion haliaetus; assembly: GCA_013401275.1. Classification (NCBI taxonomy): domain Eukaryota; kingdom Metazoa; phylum Chordata; class Aves; order Accipitriformes; family Pandionidae; genus Pandion; species Pandion haliaetus. The sequence goes on along the minus strand of VYZV01041643.1, from coordinate 107,995 downwards.
GACACACGGTTGTAGTCAAGAAGGGAACAAGGCTGGCGGGGTATTGCAGAAATGAGAAATGAGCTGCCTGTGCTTATAAAGGAGCTGGGAAACACCATCCATTTCAGCCACAGTGGGCACAGACCGAGAATAGCGATCTATCACAGATTTAATTGGTAATTGGCAATAAAATTTTCACCTGCTGCATGCTCAAAGTATTCATCTGCCCAAAGGTCCTTCCAGCACAGCAAGCAAACAAGCAGGCAAACCTGGCAGATTTGATCCAAGTCTCTGTTTTAACTCCTTGCTCATGTGCCGAGTCTTTAAGTGATGCTGGGCAAGTTGTGTAAATGACCTGTTACAAATACACCTTCTTTGACAGTAAATGGTGTCCCTTAAAAAAGAAAAAAAATTTAAAATTTCACAAGGCACACATCAACAAAACAACAGAGACCGGCGAGCCTTGCAAAGAAATCGGGTGCTTGTAGATACAGATCCGCACTGAGTGGGGTCCACAAAAGCACAAGGAAGATACACTTGCACTGCCCTGTGGTAGCACACAGCTATTGTCAAATAACTGTCAAAACCAAATGTGTTGAGTAGCAGGAGGCTTGGTGGTGGTGTGAAGACAGCACAGTGACTGTCTTCCTTGCATTTTGGACCTCACCAAAAGATTTCAGCCTAAAAGGAACTATTTTCAGCAAACAGCATCATCCAGCATGCTCAGCCCAGCATGCGTTGACTTAGGGCTGTCTCTACACATCCTTCCTACAGAGACCAAACACCACCAGCACCACTTTGGGGGGGGAAGAAAAAAAAAAAAAAAAAAGAGAAAACAAAACAACACCACGAAAGACCTTCCAAAAATGTTGCACGAAAAGTGAACACTCAGCAGAGCGAGGTTTCCTGCGCAGTGAGAGTTGGCCAGCGAACGAACAGGAAATCACTGCTTCCTGCCTGCAGAGGAAGCGCCTATCTAATGCCTGTGATCAAAAACAAACAGCACTTCAATTAAACAAACAAAGGACCTAAAACTTCAACAGCTCGCAGCCTGGGTCAGCTCCAGCAGTAGGGAAATGCGTCCAAAAATAAGAAGCTTGTAACCTTGAAAAAGGCCCTCATCCTCTTCCCCTTGCAGTGACGCTGCTCACGCTACATGTGCGGAAAGCAGAAGGGATTAGGCAACCTCCTGGCTGTGTCCCTGGGTGGGTGCTGCCATCCCAGGAACCAGCCACCCTGGGGAAGTGGAAGAGGTGGCCTCCAGCGATGTCCCCGACTCTTGGGTTTGGTGAAGGACCACTGCTGACAGCCTGAGCTACATGTCAGCTCAGCCCCATGCGTCCCCAGCGCCCGATGCTGCAGGTGAGGCAGAAATCCCAACTTCCTTAAAAAAAAACCCTGCTGCTCCAGCCTTAAAGGCTCTGAAGAAGAGTTTGAGAAGCATTTGCACAAGGACAGCAGCAGTAGCTCCGGTGCCTTCTGACCCTCCGCAGGAGCTGGGAACCCATCTCTCATCTCCCACAGCCTTAGGGGCTGTTTAAATCACTAAGCTGGCAGATAGCACCTTCTTCCTGCCCAAGACCCATCTCAGGTGTCTGTGACTTTTTAAACCAGGTCCCTGTGTCTGGTCTCTACTTTGCTTGTCTCAGTTTTGGTTTGAGATTTAGTTTCACTTATAGGAATGTTTCCTTTCTGATCTGCTACAGAGATTTTCTTTTTGTTCTAATGCAGACTCACTTGTCTTAAACATAATGAATTCAGGAAATGGGAAGAAGGATCCTTTCTTATTACATCTGAGCAGAGCAGGATTTATAGTCCCTGGACTATAAATCATTCCTAGGAGTTGCACAGAAATATGATCTTGAGCCTCTCATAATTTCAAGGTTTCACCTCCATAAAGAGGCCAGAGGATGCTGAGGGCTGTGAAATGCCCAGGAATCTCACAATGCTTTTCCAACTTGCTGAAAACCTTTTGTCTAGGCAAATCACAGGGAAGAGATTGATCTGAAAAGTCAGCAGGATTCAAGAGCCAGGTCCTCCCCATCCTGGTGTGTACTGTCAGCGCTCAGATCAGCCTCTGTGCCAGCAGAAGCAGACTTTGCTGCGGTATTTATCGAGTGAGTTATAAGGTCTGGGTCTCACTGAATGAAGGACCAAAACTGAACATGTGCTGTTTACCAGATTTACAGCACAGGCACAAAGAGATGGAGGAAATAGTTTTGCTCCAAACCCGAAGCTTCAGGATGCCTCCAACTCAGAATCTATCTCCAGAAAGCCTATATTCCCTTCAAAGCCACGCTCTGTCCCCAAAGCCCAGAATGACCCCTTTCCTCCCCTGTGAGACTATTTGCCTGCTTACAGGTCCTCCAGACTGGTGCCTGTCTGTCCAGCCCGCTGTCCGTCCGGCCAGCCCAGGGTCCTCCAGGCTGAGCCCTGAAGCTCCGGCATTGCTCATTCTGCACATGTCTGGGGCTCTGGGCTTTTCCAAAGCCAGGCTGGCTGGAAAAACTGCTCTCCCAGCATGAAAGCGAGCACACAAAAAAAAAAAGAAACAAAAAGTCCGGGGCTGTCCTGGGACTTTGTGTTTGAAAGGGAGCACTTTTCTCCGTCTTGCTGAGCGCGCCTGACGACGTGGTGAGAAATATGGTTCAAGAACAAAGGACGGCGAGCAGTTACCAGGGAGGAGCAGGCTGGCATGAAAAAAAGGCTAAAGCAGGCTGAACCGCAGTGTTACCTGTATCCCAGCCTGCTGGGGACTAGCAGAAGCCACGGACTGGCAGCCAGACCTGGCGACCTTAGAGAGAGACTCTGTCTCCTCCTGTCCCACCCTCCATTCCAGGGGTGCAAGCTGCAGCACCTCAAGTCCTGACAGACACACTCTGCTGTAGGTTTGCACCAATGCTGCAAAGCTCAGGATGGGTTTTACAGACCCACACACATCTGCCAGACACGGTGCAAAGCAGAGCACAATGATAATTTTTTTTTTATTTTGATGCATTTTGCATCTGAAAGATGCCAAAGCAACAGTAAACTAGATCTGACTACGGGCTGGTGGAATAACTATTCCAGAGTCATCCATAGCCCTGCAATCATCTTGGATAGCAAATTTCAAGAGTGGGGGAATGTGTGTGGCCACAGGGTCTTCCTGTGTGGCCACCACACAAAACCCCATGATTTAGCAGTTTGTCTGGTGATGTTATAACTATCAGGTGCAGCCATCACAAATTTGCTAAATGCTTGCAGCTCAGACAAGATTTTTTTTGCCCCACCCGACTGACTTGTTTGGAAAAAAAGAGTTTACCAGTTTCCTGGCTTTATAGCTGCTCACTGGTTTTATTTGCTTTTAAAGTAAACTTCCTGATGAATTAACCAAGCCCAATTAATACATATTTAAAGTGCATCTTCCTGACAACACAAACAATGCATGTGTCTGTCCAGGACAAATACCAAGAGGCAAGAGTCACTGGAAATAAGGTCACCGCTTGGTACCTGTCACTTCCTATCCCTGTGCACCACGAGGGTGGTCAAACACATCATGTATCACCTTGATCCCAATTTACCAACTGTTCCAGGTGGCCATTTCTAACAACTTTGTCCCAGTTTCCCTTCCCTGTGTGACAGCCCCCGCAGAGCAACCCCAAGCTCAGCTTCACCAAGGGAATGGGGCCATAAAGCCAGATTTTGGCATTCGTCATCCTTCGATAGTCCATCAAGACGCCAGGAAGTTTCATTGAGTGGGACAAGTGTCGGCAGAGCAGCACTGCCATCCCACCAGTCCCTCCCTCCTTTGCCCAGTCTACCCATTTGCCTGCTAGTGTGATCCTGGGGCTGTCTGAGGGAACAGCTGGGGCAGGGCAATAAACGTGCCTTGCCAAAACATCCGAGCAGGGACAATAGGTGAGGGCCGAGCGCCAGGACACGGTCTGAATACAGAGCTCCTGTGCTGAAGGAATGGCCTCTGTGGGCATTTGTGCTCTGAAAGCTCTCGTCTGAGTCTTTTCAAATAATGTCTCGTCCTTCCTACTGCAGAATTGCAGTCCTGGCCTGGCAGATAAAAGGGTTGCTGATGCTGTTCCATCCCTTGCTGGAAAATACATGCAACATCCCTGGAAAGTTGATTGCTAATATGGAAATGCTGGCCAATTTCCTCATTGTGTAAGTGCCAAGAACACAGATGAACTCCTGGAGGCTGCTATGGAGGGGACTATGGGCACCGAGGTAGGGAAGACTTTCAGTGGCAGTAAAGTTCTCATCTCTTCCTGAAAATCAAGGGAACACAATTATGCTCTGAAAAGCTCCATTAAATCTGAAGGTTACATTTATATTAACACGTCAGCTCTGGCTGGAAAAATGCCGGTCCCAGGCAGTAGCACAACAGCTTTGGAGGTTTCCTCCTGCCACAGACCTGAGATCTGTTCAATATCAAGTCTGGAGATGCTCATTTCACCTCCCTCGTTCTGCTACTTTAAAGGCCAATTTAACCAACTCCTTCAATGTAGTCAATGGGATTTAAAGTGAATGTGACTGCTTCCCTTATGCTGATAGGCTCTGATCCTCCCTGGAGTAATCCCACATGTCCGTCCAGCCTGGTGGCCATTCCTGAGCCATCTCTACACACAACTCCTAGTCCGTTTTCAGAGATACCAGAGTGCTGCCCAAAGTTGCTGGATTTAGTAGAGTTGTCTGGCTAAGAGCAAATGGCACAAACACAGCTGCACTGGGATGAAGGGAAAACACCTGATGTTGTGTTGGATTAGAAATGTCATTTTAAGGAGAGAAAAGCTCAAAAATGTATCTAGCCTACTCTGACTTTGACTACACAGGCTTTCTAGGTGATTTTTGCAAAAGCCGCAAGTTCTGCAGGTCTCCTAGAAAACTTCTAGTCATGTTTTGAACAGTTTATATGTTGCAGAATGCAAGGACAGCTTTTTGGTTGTTTATAGCGTTAAGAACACTCCATGCTGCAACAGCTACCTGAACTGACACAGAACCCCAGATGGGCTCAGTAATGCTTTAATGAGTAATAAAAGTGTTCTTTTATGCCTTCTTTGATCATTCTGTGTTTATAAGGCCCAAGATCATGCTTGTTTTCTCAACTGCCATATTATACCAGAAACAGTACCAGTGGGTTTCTTCTTTCAAGGCCTCCTATAGCCTCTTCAAGGCATTGCTTCCTAAAATACAGCTCCCCATTGCAAATATGCCCTACATCTACACTCAGCAGCATCCACATTCCTATTTTCCAAAAAAAATTAACTCCAGTTAATTAAACTCCAGGGATTAAAACATAGTAAGGACAGAGCTCTTAATTTTACCTGCCTAGATATCACATTGGGCCTTATGGGAGAAGTGGAGCATGTCCTCCTGATTACCCAGAGTTATGGCCAAATCCTGGCCAGAGTTGGTTTCCTAGAATAGATCCGGCAGTCAGCATCTGACGTACTTTCTGTGTTCTCATCTGTAGTCTTCCAGTGTTTTCTAACACAAAATCACATTGTTTGCACATGCCCAGGTTTACCCTGTTAATCTGAATTTCCCTTTGTCACCTGTCTTTCCTCTGTTCTTCCTGTCTTTTCCATGTGTAAGTCATAGGCTGCTTCTCCGAAAGCCCCTACCAGGAGGACTCAACTTACCCAGACCAAAACTGCACATCAAATATCTACCTTTAGCTGAGATGAACAGTCCCCAGGAAAGCCTAGTCCTCCTCCCCTCTGCCTGCAAAGTGAGCCAAGGCTGAGCAGCTCAGCTGGGTTCATCCACCTTGACTCGGATGAATTCCACCTGACAAGCCCATACATGGGATGAAGGAGACCAATAAAGCCATTGGAAACCTTCCTAACTGTAGTTATCCCAGACTTTCTTCCCCGTTCTAGGGCAGAAGACAGAAATTTGGGAAACTTACCTGTAATAAGGCTTTTAGGAAAATTTATCTGAGGATCAGTTATTATGGCAGGGAGGCTTCCTATGGATTTTCAGGGACCAATCTTTTCCATGCCCCATCCCAAGGACCTCAGATACCCTGTGGTATCTCCTAGGCTAAGATACTATGTCCTGTGAATCATATTTCAGCGCAGGCAACAGATACTGGACACAGATGGAGATGAAGAGAAACTCAAAGCGGGGGAGGGGGTACAGACACATGGGGTCATTAGATAACAGCATCTGGGCTGTATTTAGTTGCATGCAGTTGACTCCTCAACCTGGGAGTCATTCCATTTCACAGTGTCTTTGGCAGTGAAGCCTTAAGGACTTTCCACCGAGGCCATTTGATCCCACCAGCACGGCGCACTCGGCAGCAGCATCGCTTGTGGCATTGTATTGTTAACCAGATCACTGAGCTAACGTCAAGCAACTGAGGTTAAAAATAAACCTTTAGGGCCCAGTTTAACCACTCTGTAATCACACGAGTTCAATGGCAGAGGTGAAGGGGCAGCTGAGAGACGCGAAAAGTGGCAGAACTGCTGAAGCACCTTCCCCCAAAGCAGCTACCACTGCATGTCACTAGTTTTCCCTCCTCTGCTTTTTCAAACTCCGGTGGTTCCCAGTCTGAGGAACACAGCAACATTTCTCTTAAGCATGCAGTATTTCCCATTTGCCAAAGTACATGTAGTACCACTGTCTGTAGCCCATATTTTACGGCAGGTTCCTGCACTGCCATGCGGCCCACATGCATCACCACCACTTTGCCCCCAGTTCCTCTAAGTAACATGAAAGTAGGGAACGCATTGCAAGTTATTCAGCAAATAGAGGAGCCGATACAAGTGAGAGAGAGGACTTTTTGACCTCAGACATCCTTCAGAGTCAGGGACCCTGCTCCTTTGTTCCCATTGTCACCTAGGCACTGCAAGCAAAATAAGTTTGCATTAACGGTGGAGGCAAAGGGAAGGACTGCTACACCAGTGAGTACATCAGAGCATGCGAGAGCTCAGGGAATGCAAACACCTTGAAAGGAAGAGTTCATGAGATGAGTGTATTTTAGCTGTTTGCAAAGGCCTGCCAGAAAGAGCGGCGGGGAAGTGCCAGGAACACAGAGATGTTTTGGTGCACATCAACTAGAGCAAGTGTCCTGGGAAGCTGCTCTGGAGGAGGAGCTGGCAGGTTTACAATGTGGTTTTTTTGCAGCGTGCAATCCCTTGGGAAGATCTTAAAGATATATCTGCGATAGGCCTTCTTGTCTGTCACAGTGTCCCATGTGAATCAGTTACAGTTTCCTGGGAGGGTAAGACTGGGATCTGCTATTGGAAGTTGCACATTAGGCAGCAGCTTCATCACTTGTCCCGAATTCCCTTAATTAACATATCTCACACTGCTGCTGAGGTGTCCTGTATTTTGCCTCCTGCTTTTTGTGCACAAAACAATCCAAACAGATCTCTCAGGCAAAACCAGACTCCGGATAACACTACGACAACACACGCTGCTCCTCTACCTGCTTTCTGCGGTCCCCAGCACAGACCACAGCGAGCCCCACCGGCTGCTCTCTCCCTGGGATGCAGCAGTTACAAGTCACAGATCCCCCGCGCTGAGTAGAAGTTTCCCTGTTCTCCAGCCCACCTCTGGCTTCGCCATTTAAAACAGGCTGGAAAATTCCTACGAGGCTGTTGAAGGCAAGAGAGCAGAAATGCCACGGACACCGGCAGGAAGGTCTGCAGCATCCACACGACGCAGCCCTCACCTCCAAAACCAAGCGTCCCTGGATCACGGAGGTGTCTCCCACCCAGAGCCTTTCCGAGCTCCTCTTTCAGTGTCGCCCCTGGATTGCACAGCCCCAAAGCTGCAGGGAAGATTTCCCCCCCCACAGCCCTGCTCAGAGCCACGCTTGATTGCATCATATTTGTTTTTCTTTGCCTTTGAGATCAGGATTCTTCCCACCTTGCTGAGAGCCCGGTTTTTGCCCAGTCTCCCAAGGAGGGGAGCCAGCGGGTGACCCAAGTCCAGGCACACAGCTGGGTGGCAAAGCCTTCTCCAGGACGCGCGTCCGATGGGGACAGCATCCGATGGGGACAGTGTTAGCGCTTCCTCGGGCAGCGCTGGGTTGGGTTTTGAGAGTTTTAAGGTTTACAGCATCTGCTCTTGTGCTATACGGTACCTCGGCAGCCCGAGAACAGCGAGAGGACCCCGACGCTGTGGGGACGGACGCGAGCACCCACCAGGAACAGCCGTGGTTGCAGATGCGGTGACCGGCAGAGTCACTAGCAGGCTACTCACCCTGGCTTTGTCCTTGCATCCAGAGGAATTAAAGCCCTTGGAGAAGAGGTCTCATTGTTCAAGATGTGCTTAAGGGAGGCAGCTGCTTTCTTTATATCTCAAGATTCACTAAAGTTCAGGAAGAGAGAGAGAGAGAGAGAAAGAGGGGGGACGGCAAAAGGGGAGGGACTGAGAGAAGGGCCCAGAGGCCGTATAGAATGACAATGGAAGGAAATGCTTTATCAAACCTAGAAAGCCAACCCTGTCCTGGGAACACAGAGGGAGAAAAAAAAAAAAAAAAACTTGCAGAAGAAAAGCGAGTTCAGCTGCCCTGGGTTCCTCCCTTGGCAGCATAAACCCTCCTCCCCCAGCCCCTCTCTCCAAACACAATGCAAGCCGGTGAAAGTCGTCAGGCTCAAACACTTTTTTTTCATTAAACAGAAAGAAGTTTCAGTTCTTTAAAAAAAAAAAAAAAAAAAAAAACACCAAAAAAACACAACCACCAAACCCTGCCCGGGAATGGGAATGTGACGCTCTTCCCCCTCCCCCGGCTCCAGCCTTCCAAGTTTCTATGAGTCAAACGTTTGCAATGTGTTACCGAAATGTTACCAAGCTGGAATGCAGCATCTGAGAGGGCTTAACTAATAAAACTTTTGTTTGTTGGCTGGGAGAAAGTGTCACCGGCAGAGAATTCAGTTGTTCTTCTTTTGTCTTTCCCATCTGTGTCTTATGCAGAGAGGGTTAACTGGTTGCGCGATGCTGACACCCTACGAGGGTGGCATTAACCCAGCACTCCCTGTCCGAAGCAAAAAGGGAAATTGCACTGTGAAGTGAGAGACCAAGGGAAACGGTCCATCTGACAGAGCAGGTGGGAAACAGAGGGCCAGAGAGAAATTAAATTGTACAGACATCCTCGGGCACAGCAAGGGACAGACCTCAGCGACTGAAGCACAACTCAGACACAGGCTTTGGGATTTTGGGGTCAGAAAAGCACCATTTCCTCATCTGACAGTCCCCAGGTTTGTCCCAAGATAGGAACTTTCACCCGAGACAACCAGTTACTGGGCCCAACGTCTATAGCGTTTTCCAGAAGCATCTGCTCTGGATTTGCACACAACAAGCTTCTCAATTTTTTTCTCAATAATTTAACAGGCTACCAAAGAACACTTTTTTTGATGATGGTAAGTCACCACCAAAACCAGTGTCTTTTTTCTTGTTTGACTGCGCCTGGCTTTAACTCCTGGAAATTGATGATTGTTAAGCATTTTATCACTTTCAAATCTAGTTCAACCCAGTATTTTCCAGTGTCACTAAACACACAGTGGAATAATGGATTGAGAAGCTGTTGAGTTTTGATGTACTGAACAGATTAAGTTCCTTCAATAGCTTACTGCAAGTCACACTCCTGTTCCTGGTCCTGTGCAATGAGCTGATCTCTGCCCTGCCTGAAGCCATCCTTCCCTTCAAGGATTTGTCTAGGGCAAAACATGCAGATTTCAAACACAGTCAGCTGCAATCAGGAAAAAAAGGTCCAATCTGAGGATTTTATTTTGAATGTGTTCAGAAAAGTGAAGCCAGCTGCACTCTAAGGTGCTAAACACTGTTATAAAGCTGGGTAAAAGTTTCAAAAGCACAGAACTCATTTAGATGCCTATACCTAATTTTCACTAAAGTTTTCTGCACTTATGAAGAAAAGTTACAAGAGCTGAAGAGAGGGTTTCCTCTCTGGTCATTCAAGAGAAGGTCTCCAGGGTGAGATTTCATTGTTTGCCTATTCTTGGCTCTGTTCCCACTGCTGTTCCCCCAATCCTCGAGGATCTTGGTCACATCATTACCTGCCCTTCACTCCTCATTTCTTTTCTTTGAGGAGAAACCACTGGTGTTTGTGCAAAATGCCAGTGGGGCCTCCTACATGCTGAGGGACGCAGATACAGCATCTTCCACTAGATCTGTAGGGGGATTTGGACCATAGCACAACAGTTTTGCAGCTCTGAGCTTTTGAGCATCTCACCCTCATGATGGGAGCACAACCTAGTCCAAGAAAGAGTTCACAAGGATGAATGCAAGGAGGAAAGCAGGAGAGTAGGGGACAAACTAAGGGATTGTCCTTCTTCAGTACTTGCAAGCCTTAGTCTTTCCAGGAGGTGGCTCCTTCCACCTGGGATTCCCAGCCCTAAACCATTTCCACCGCTTGTAGCCTTCACCTTTCTGGAGGACCTTGTCTTCAGGGTTCAGTTTCAGGAGGAAGATAGTGATGTTCTTCCTGCCTCACCCATTGCCACCCCAAGCGTCCCTTTCAATAATAGCAGTTGGCCTAATGCGGGATGCCTGGCTTCAAGTTTTGCCTCTATCTGAGGGAAGGAATATCTCCAGCAGCCAGGAGAATCCTCCCAGGAGCTTTGCAAAGGGATGGACTCCACCTCTTCCGCTGAAGTTGCCCTGCTTTGTGCATAGAGCACACAAACTCTCCTGAGAGTGGAGTTGGGGCTCCCCACCCCACGCCTGGATTGGAGAATCATAGTCAACCTGTCCTGGCTATTTTCAGCCCAAGCACAAATTATCCTTTAACGCCAACTGGAACAGTGTCAGTGGAAAAGAGGAAGCATGGTCATCCTTCTCCCACCTCTAAAAACCAAGTGATGCCAGTCCTGCTCTAGCAGGTAGATGTGATTTCCTGAGACTGGAAACAGCTAAAGTCTTCTCAAAAGCAAAAGTTTAGTTTTGCTGTCACAAGGATGAGGGAGAAAATTGCTTATTTTTGTCCTCACAATTGGCAGCAGCAAAATTCACTTTCATGGCAACGGCAGGGCAAGTTCTAGCAGGGGGCTGGGAGGGATCCATCAGGCTGCAGAAAGCTGCATCTGAGGGCTGCTTTCTCCCCCACATGAGAAGTCACATCCCGGGATGTCCCAGGCAGTCCTGTCCTGGAGAAGCCCCACAGGTAAAAAACTGTTCTTGGGATTTTTCTGACTCTGTTCTCTGATAAAAAAGCCTGATAACCTGAAGGAGGAAAAAAGGAAAAATAAAAATAATGGTCAAAGATCTGAGGGGAAAGGAAATGGCGTTGGTAAAGATGTGCTTAGGAGAGAGTTTGGCAATCAGCCATGCAGAATTCCGTGCCCTCAAACAGAATCACTCCTGCTCCGGGTCTGAGCCAAGTTTTTATAATGAGTTACAAACTTTTACCTAGTTGGATTATTTGCATCATTTGCATGATAGGTGTAAGGACACAGAATGAACTGCCAAAAGCAGAGTTGTTTAAAGGCCAGGCAGAGATAAGAGATACTGCCTTGTTTAACAAAGAGACATTTCCATATCTAAGGAAGTGAGGCAATCCTGTCTAATTAAGAAGACTGACCAAAGTCTCCCAAGAGGAAGAAAGAGGGTGAAAGATTAAAATCTTTGTGTTTCAAAGGCAGAGGCGACCAGCCAGGAAAGCTCATGTTCTACCAACAGGAGAACCCAAAAGACATTGTGTAGCAGCTTCAGCACTGAAAGTGGTTGTGATGGTGGATCTAAGGAGATTCCTGAAGGTGTTTGCGATAGGAGGTGTGTCTGAAGGGTTGGGGATGGCCACCCAAAATAAATTCTGTCCCAAAGAAGTTCTGTCTCTATCAGAGGCCCCTGAGGCCAAATGCAAACTCTGAACTCTACCCTGCAGACAGGCTGTCAGCTGGGTAAAAGAGAAGGATTTTGTGCACATCTGCACCCCAGCAGTCGGAGGGAATATTTGCCACAGTTGTTGGTTGGAAGGACCCTTGTCTGAGGACCTGAGGTGCACATGGCTGCTTTGGCACAGGAGCAGCTGGAATCACCTGGAAGGGTCAGTTCTGCCCTGAAAGAAATACGGAGTAAACAAAGCCTGTACAGAGCTTTCGGGGTATTTGGGGGCATTGTTTTTTTGGTGCCATGGGGGCTGTGAGCACATATAGACACCCCTTACTGCAAAGGTGGGTGGTGTGTTCACGCTGTAGAAGGAGCTGGAAAGTGGCACCCCGTGGACTTTGAGTTGGGAACACTGAGACCCAGGGATGGAACAAGCGGTGAGCAGGGCTTTCAGAAACCATGCCGTGACCCATCCTCTGAAGGAAAGCATACGCCCAGCTCCTTTGAACTTCCACAGTTGTGCAAATGCTAAGCCCCAGTGCTCTAATCAGTGCTGGCATTTTCCAAGAGCGCTTCTTCAAGGCTTTATCATGACAAAAACCAAACCTCTACACATTCCAGCAGGCTCCTGAAATCCCTAGCTATGTACACAGCTCTCTCAAAGGGAAATCTTCACGTAGTCCACAAGTGCTTATTTGCGATTCATACAGCTGCCTTGCGGGTAGACCCTGCTGCATTTAAGGATGTACATGGTAAGGAGGAATTTCAAAATTTCGGGAAATTTCAGGGGAACTGTAGACTAGCACAGAGGAACATAGACATACATGGAGAGCACTCACACAATGTGGGAATGATGTTCCAGGACACTCACAGAAGAGGCTGTGCATACACACAGGCAGCCTGCAAGCTTTCTGCAAACTTGCAATCTGCACAGCAGATTGCTTTGGGACTGGGAATGAAATGGAGGGACTACTTTGGCCTTGTTCTGTGCTATCCCTCCTTTCTGCAGATGATAGTCCCAGTTAAGCCTGGGATGCCTCCTCTCAGAGTATACCTAACACCAACAGTCCCCTTCCTGAGCCCTGCATGGCACAGCCCACCAGACGCAGTGGCTCAGCATAGACTAACTTGTGCAGTTCTTCAATGCAAGATTTCCCCTCACTGCCATCTCCCTGATGCTGGTACAGCAGCCCAGTAAAGAAGTCCCAGTGTCCCAATCAGTGGGAGATTTGGAGGCATGGCAGAAAGGCATGGTGGCACAGCTGTGCCGCATTGCCTTCTGGGGTCATGTGGCAGAAGACTCAAGCAGCTCCAAGGGCAGTGTTTGTTGGCAGATGCCATGATACCTGCTGGCACTGGCTTTTCCCCTGGTATACTCTCAAGTGAGGCATGGTCACATCAGTGTGGACAGTCAGTTCATTTAGAGTTGGGAAAGCCGAGGCAGAACAGGGAGGAGAAGAATGGTTCTTTAAATTGCATAGATACAGCCAGGCATTTCAGCAGCCTTGTCATCCAGAAACTCCTCAAAGGATGAGTAACATTCCTTTCATATGCTGGAAAACTTCAGGCTACTATTTCTGCAACTAATGAGGCCAGGGCAGGTCTGAGATAGTGTTTAGGAGTAGAAAGGGACAGACGGATTTTGAAAAGCCTTTGGGTAACAAACAGCTTTGGTGAAAAACCTACTAGGTGCCTGCATCTCTGTGTGTTGAACATGCCTCCAGGACCTCATTTCTTCTAGTTGAAGCACAAAGACCTAAGCTGTGCGGCTTGGGTCCCAGGGTCTTAAGCTGTCAGATGCATCCCACTTGCCCTGGCATGCTTACAAGAGCTTGGTCTTTACTTCCAGCAGCCACAAGCCTGCCCTCCCATCACTTGAGATCCACCTCCCTGCCTGAAAGGTGAGCAGAGGAGGGGACTGCCAGAATTGCCCTGGGACACTAAGCAGCTCATCAGCAACTTAGAAGCTGGAGGAGCAGCAGTGTGGGTGCAGGCAGTAGATGTGCGAGGCAGGGGGAGGAGAGCTGCTCAGAGCCACTTCTCTCCATAGAAGGCAGGAAACAAGCAGGTTTGCTCCTTCAGGAGAAGAGTTACATCTGCAAGGCACGCCAGCTAAAAATACTGTGAGCTGTTGAGGACCAGGGTGTATGAAAGAGGTTGCTTGGGAGAGCACACCACAGGGTGCTGCGTGCCCCATGTCTGGAGGGAAGGTGGCAATGCCACACGTGTGGCACTATGGCCTCCTTACAGCCTCTGCAAGGGAAACCCTGGGGTGGTGTTCAGCATACCCTAGGGGTGGGATTGGGGTGTCCAGGACCCACAAAACTGGATCTTGTCTGAATCCTGCCCACATACTTTGGTTCTTGTTTTCGGCTCTGAAGTGAGCACAGCAGCCTGGCTCAGCCTGTTTGTTAATAATTAGTACACAAAGTAATTTGAGCCCCAGCTATGCTCTGCAGGTTCTTCCCATCAATATTGGGATTGTGCAGGGAAGAGAGATATGAACCCCCAGGCAGGTCACCCTAAGGGGACTTGGTGCCCCTGCAACAGCACAGAGCAGCACCCAACACAGGGGACACCAATGAGACTAAAACTCCTCAGGAAAGGGGGCAGCTGTATCCAGTCTCTATCCATGGGACAGACAGGCAGGATATCCAGCACCAAGAACATTTTTGGACACCTGACATGATAATGGGTAGGGGACACAGACTGACAGACCCTCACACCTCTAACCCCAGAGCAGACCTTCCCACTGGGATGCACTTATTGACTGAGAGCAACTCTTAACAACCATATTCCTCATGGAGTATTTGCATTAGCAACTGTTCAGCCACCACCAGCCCCAGTGAAGAACAAGGGCCAAGTTAAACTCACCCATTCTCCAGGCTCCAAGCTTCTAAGGATGGAGAAGGTGGCACATCAGCATGCATAGTGCCCTTCCACATCACACCAGCACCTCCCTGGAGACCTCATCCAACAACAGACCTACTTGAATCATTTCACATCTTCTCAAGTTTCAGCTAGCAAAAAGACATTCGGAATAATTTTTCCCCTTTTGAAAAGACTAGTCCCTTGTGGACAACTCTGCAGCAAGGGCATGAGGAGGAACTTGCCTGGCCCAGGTCCCAGTAAATCACAGTTCAGACAGCTGAACTCCATTTTGTGATTATTAACCCCAGCCCTGCTCCATTTATTTGGCCTGTCTGAGGCTATATATAGTGATGGGAGTAGGCATGGCCAGGGGAGATTTGTGTGCAGCTGTTAAGCACAGCCCTGCACCTTTCAAAAAAAAAAAAAAAAAAAAAATCAGCAAAACGGGAAGACTATGGCTGGGAAATGAGAAGCAGCTGTGAAGAGGAGGGATGAGATGTCATACAGGGAGGCCTGACTTCAAAACTTGCAGGAAATGTATGAGAAATTTCACAGCCATTTTTTCTAATCCATCATCCCACCCATGTCCCATGGTGGCCCTTGGCTCCGGTGGCAGGGTGTGAGTGTGAGAGGTAGGAGCATCTCCAGGGTGGACTCAGCAGGAAGACCTACAAAAATGGCTCTTTGCTCTCGTATTGCCATCAACAATCTCTTGCTGTGCCTTTGTGACTGATTCTAATCACTACAGATAGATTAAATGTCAAGAACAGGCAGGTGCTGAATCAAGGGAGCTCCAGTATTGATTCTGTGCATACCTGGTCATGAAAAGCACAGTAGTGGTGAAAAACTCTGAACATACACATACCTACTACCTAACCTAGGTGCTAAGGGAGTGAGGGAGAGGACCAGGATGAAAAAGCAGAGGTGGAGAAATGTGGAGGTGCCTTGCTGAGACCACAGTCCTCTTTCCAGCACTCACATGAGCCAGTGGCCTCTTGGCATAGATGAGCAGAAGATGCTGCTGCTCCTCATTGTGATTCATTTTGGAGCTGCCAAAGAGGTATACACCAGGCAAGATGATGCTGCATTAGCTGTCTGCAACCAAAAGCTTCCCTTTGGCCTCTGCATCAGCCAGAAAAACACCTAATGATTAAAACAAAATACTTATAATAGCATCCAGGGTTTTGAACTTGTAGTGTCAGGCATAGGAAAGATTCTTTTCAGGGTGCACATATAGCAGAAACCTGCTGGAGCTATAGATCCATTTAGTTTGGATATATCCTGCTCTTAAATCAGTGCCAGCATTTTTACAGAAGTACAAGTGACCCGGCTTTTGCTGGGTGTGTGTTTCCTTAGGCATTTGTACTATTTAATATCAATTTATTTAAACTAATAATTTTCCCCTCTAGACTTACCCTGGGCAGGTATTTCCACAGTCAAGTGTCTCTCACTGCAAAACAGCTTTTTATCTGACTTGGTTGCATTTTCCTGGGCACATGCTTGCTCCTGTCCTCTTTCCATCAATGTACAGATAGACAATCCCTGTCTCCTGTGACAATAACTTGCAATAAGGGAGCCTCACAGACTTGAGCCTGAACCCCCTTAGCTATGGGCATGACAAGGTGGCCATCCCTCCTAGATGGACTTATTCCATGTTCCTGGAGGAGTTCAGAGGTGGAAAGAGCATTGTGGGGGAGGAAAGATCTTCCCTCTCCAAGGGAGGATGAGTTACTCTGAAGACCTGGTAGCAGCCAGTGTGGTACTGGCATGGAGGAGACTTATTGCTGGCCACTAAATTCTTGGCTTTTCATCAGTTTTTCCCCCTGGCTGTAACGGCAGCTCTGGCAACATCCGATTGCACCTGAACTGCTGCTCTGGCAGATGGTGCATCAGTTTAACGTTTTTGTCTGAAGACAAAGCTCAGGGAGGGGAATGCAAGTGCTCAACTCATCCCCTGTTTTGGATACAGATGTCAGTGTATCAGCTGGCCAGGTAAACCCAGATGCACGTGTTTACCTGGAAAGCATTTATTTCACTTCACTGCAGGTGGTGTCTGAGATATGTTCCTGGTGTTACCGAAGAGCCCGTAAGCTTTCTCTTCCACCCTTGCTTGTAGCTTCCTGTTTGCCAGGAGAGTTTAGGGTGAGAACAGCCTGATTCAGTTTTGTTTTCATGCAGCACAGCCTTCTCTTGAGCGAGGGAGAGAAAGGCTGGCTTCATTCAAGCTGTGGTTTCAGCAGCTGCTGGCACCACGCACCCCACAGTCAGGTGTGCTGCTCTTGGGTGACCACACAGGGCTGACTCGGTGAGAAGGAGAAGAGGGGGGAGCTGAGATCAAGGTGTTCATCTGCAAAGGAAGGAGCTTCCAACCGAAGTGCTGCCTGCATGGTAGGCTTGTGGCTAGCTAGCTCACTCCTCCCTATTGAGGCTCAGAGAGCTTCAAACTCGACCTGACGCTCTTGTTCTGCACCTGCTGCCGCTGAACTGCTCACCCTATGGAGAGGTCTCTTTTTCTTCTTTTCAGAAAAACACAGGCAAAGATCTGGGATGAAAATGGGAGACCTTAGAACATGTCTCAGGCTTACCACATTTTTCATGCTTCCAGGATGATAGGAACCGTCAGTCTCCCTCCCATGGGCCCTCGGGAAAGGGTGCTGCAGGCCAGGTAGAGCTCATAAAGGCTATGCTCCCTGCCCTCATCTCTAGGACACCCCAGTGTCCTGCTTCGAGTCTCTTAAGTCCAGCTGATTTTCCTAAAGAGGAAAGGATGAGCAGAACACTCAGAAAAGTCACCCACCCCAGGCAAGGATGTTTCATGCTCTTTGATCTGTTCACTCCATCCCTCTTAATGTGCTACTCGGATGCAGCACAGAGCAGTTCATTGGCAAACAACCCAGAGAAGCTAATTTAGGCATGAGAGCTGCCAGGAATTCCTGAAAATTACCCCCTTTACACTCAGTTTTGCCCCTGGCTTTATTGTGCCCGTTTTAAGTGCTGTATCCCATCAGAGCTGCTCAGTCCAACGTGCCAGAGAACGATCTTCTCAAGCTTTCTTCTACCAGCTCCCTCTGCTCTCACCAAACCGTTGTACCAATCCCATTGTAAATTCCTGCTCCAAAACCGACTAATTCCTCTTGTGAAACTGGGCAAATGGGGACTCTTCTGAGCATTTTCATCAACCACAGGGGAAGCTGCATGCCTGTAGGGTCATTGGATGGCTTGGTAACAGGACATTTCTCTTTTGAAAGCTCAAGTCTTGTACCACATACTCTCTGCACAGGGGGCAATAAAACTTCTCTCCCTGTTCTGCCTGCTTCAGTAATGGACATTTTTCCAGCTTCCTCTGAGTCCTGAGAGCTGCCACACAGGCACAGGCATCTAGTGGGATGCAGAATATATAGGACAAAATCTGGGTGGTAACAGGAACGTGGACCCAAGAGGAGTGAGAGGGCAGAGGAAGGAAAGGCTCTCAGGAGAGGTCTCCATGAGTTCCTGGTGGACCCAATGCTCCCTGAGGGGCACTGATCTTGATCATTCACAGATTGAAATCTGACCATTAATAGCTCATATTTTCCCTATCAACCACCACTTCTTCAGGGCTCATTTTCTGCTAGCTGCTCTTCATCCATCTTAGCCAGGCCCTTGGAGAGCCGGGACAGTGCCACAGACCTTGAGAAACTCTGGCACTGTGCAAATGCATTTGAAACCCAGAACTTCTTTTCTGGTCCCAAATTTGCACCAGCCAGTAGGGATTTAACCCCTTGTTGTTTTGTCGATTCCATCTTGATCCTGTGTACAGGCAGGAGAGGGAGAATGGGGGGAGAGCATCTGACTGATTGTGCAAATCCCTAGTCAGGAGAAGAAGTTTGATTTACTGAGGCCAGAGGTACTAAAGAGCTTGGACAGGAATTTGCACTAAACCTTTGACACACAAGACATTTCCCTTTCTCGCCAAGACAAACAAAGGAAGGAAGTGTCTGGGACTTTTAAAGCAACCTAGTGGGGACAGGTGAGGGCAGATAAGGGCTGAAGGAAGAGTGGGTTGGGTAAGGGAAGTATCTAGTTTTCAAGATTTGTTTGGGTCCTTAGTATTCTGCAAATCAGACTTAGGGGAGGCGAAGCTGCCTGAGGAAGAACTGCTTACAATGGGAGAAACAGGCTAAACATCCCTGAAGTGCTGAGTACAGGGCTTCTATTCGCCTTCCACTTTTTCTCTTTTTCGACATACTTTGCAAAGTTCCGTGTCCAATGCTTATCCCATGACTAAGGCTTACAGGATTTCAGTGCTAGTTAGCTGACCACCATCAGGCTCTGTAAAGTCTCCTGTCAAATGATGCTGGGCTCAGGTGCCTGGGTGATGTCTGCCTGTACCATTCCTGTTGGATCCTATGATTTCTCAGTTTTATTGCTTAGTGTAAAAGAGTATTTGCCCCTTTCCATCACCTGTTCAGGTCCTCTAATAACAAGAACAGCTGGAGCTGTTCCTGCCCTGCAAAAGGGAGAAAAACACTATATGATGGAGCGATTGAAAAAACCACACATGATTAATGGAAGGATCAGCTCTTCATTACTGTTGTTCTCTGTCCCCATACAACTTGTATGGGGGACACAGAGGATCCTTATGGTTCCAGTTCTGGGAATGGGACCAGCAAGGAGTCTTCTGTGGGACGGCAGTCAGGATGAGGCCTGGCTCCTCCTTAGCCATAGCATCTCTGCCTGACTCCGAGAGGGCATCCTGCACTGTTGGCTGCTATGGGAAGCCAGGCACCTCTCCAGCCTAGAAGCAAACAATAAGTACCTTTCCCAGTTTAACATCACTGACTCCTCATCCCTGCAGTAAATGATTGCTAGAAGACTGTCCCTGCTGACACGACTTAAAACACAAGGGTTAACCTTGCCCACATAGGGTTAATTTTCCTCTCGGGGTTTCAATTTCTCCTTGGAGTTACCCAGGTGGTGACTCCACAGGTGCCCTGCATGAATCCTTCCATTAACATTTTGCTCTTTGACCTCAACTCTTTCCATTCTCCACAAAATTGCTCCAGTTTCTTTTTAACCCTTTTTCTCACTCAGGATGCAACACAGCAATATTGAGTCATAGCATGGGAGACTGCTGTTTCTGTCTAGAGTACTGCAAAACACAGTATGGATGGAGGATGTATTTTGGCAAGATCCAGGGACCAGAGGGAGCAGGAAGGTTCTCAGTGCTGTGCCCACAGCACTGTCATGCCACAGAGTCACAGATCCTGCTCCTTGGTTTTATCCTGTTGGGGTATTTTGCATGCTGTGAGTCATTAAATAAAATGCCTGCCCAGGGACTGGGCTGCCAGGGTTCAGACAGGCACTCTGCTGAGGTTCCTCCGCACATCCAGTCCGAGATCATGAAAACAAAGCTGCTGCTTTTTGGGTTATTTATAAAGCAAGCTGGACAAATAAACTTTTCCTACTCAGAATGGTCAAGGTTATGAATCCATAGTTCTCCTGCCCTATGGGGACCTTGTTAGTGACTCATTCCCGACAGCCACTCGGGGGCTTCCAGTCCATGAGCTGGAAGCGATGAGCCTTTCAAAGCAAGGCATGGTTTGGCAGAGGCATCTGAAGGCTCCCTGCAAGGACTGAGCCTGGTCCAACCTCAATAGTTTATTACTATTAAGCAAAGACCTGCACAGAAAAGCCATCTGTAATGCAAGCAAATTCTTTTAAAAACCCAGAAAACTGGCTGGAGCACCATCTTGAGGCAGTTTCTGGAAGCTATGGGCAGACTATCTCTTGTAACACCTTTCACTGGGCTGGGGCCGGGGGAGATGAAGATGTGGGTGTCCCTCTGTGACCATTGCTTGGGGTAACATGCACACATCATCGGAGAGCAGCTGCACAGCCTCCAGACTGCAGCTGGATCCAGCCAGGCTGAAAAGC
Organism: Pandion haliaetus; assembly: GCA_013401275.1. Lineage (NCBI taxonomy): Eukaryota > Metazoa > Chordata > Aves > Accipitriformes > Pandionidae > Pandion > Pandion haliaetus. The sequence continues at coordinate 87,439 of VYZV01041643.1, read as the reverse complement.
TCCTAGCCCACCAAGAACTACCAGGATACAGCATGACCTTGCAATTCAAGGTCTTTGAATAGCAGGTCATTATCCTATTCTTCCTTTCTTCAGCCGGGTACCCTTGGACAAAGTCTCTGTTACTGGATATTCTGCCATGTCATCAGCTAATCTGGCAGGTGGCCCTGAGATGAGTTTTTTTTCACAGTCAGTCTCTCCTGTGACCCTAGAAACTAGGAGGGAGTCCCTTGCATCGTGCTTTTTTTCCTCTGCTGACTCTAATCCCTGCATTTATGTCATCTGTGACCACGGTCTAACTTTTTGCCTATGTTTCTCTGCTCTTCGTTAGTACTTGTCACTGAAACGCAAGTGGGTCTACCTGAAATTAGGAAATGCTTCTCTGCCACTATTCCAGAAATACTTGGTCTGTTATTACTGTGCTTGATTTGTTATTGATTTTTCTAAGATTTTCTTTCAAGAACCAGTCTGCCTAAGAGTCTGTCTATAACTTCTGCTGGTTTTGACCACAACTTTGTTATCCCACTATTATCTTTTTGGTAAAATTTGGACAGTGCACAGCACTGCTTCTGTTTGCTCTCTGGAAGTGGAGACTATTGTATTTTTTAATTCCGCTGATGCTGAAAAGAGCTCTTTTTTTTCTAAGAAAGTGCTCTTTTGCATGCCCTGACAGGTTTCACGACTCAACACCAAGTAAGCTGGGCTCTGCAGCATTCAGTGAAGAAGCTGGAATTGGGGTTTTGCAGGGATTTACTTTCTGTAATCTGACCATTCAGGTTGTTCACAAAGACAACTTGAATTTTCAATACACACAATTCCGTGATCAGCTTTCTCCATGGCTGGTCAAGGTTTCCTGCACAACAAGTCGACTCTTTGTTGCCGATTCCTGAGGAATTCTTACCAAATACTGCACAGGCATAGAAAACCTTTAGCCTCACTGCGCGCGTCCTAAGCTCCAAGGCTGCTTTAGGGATGCTTACCCTTGGCAGCAGTGGGTTAACAGCTCAGGGCGTATGTTTAAGGGTGATGCATCTTGAAGTGTTGTTTTCCTCTATATGTCCTATGTTCACAATATTAAATACTTCCTTCCCCTTTGGCCCTGGAGGCTGTTCTGAAAGCTGGAAGCCCAGTGTCTGTTTGAGCAGGGCCTCTCTATCTCCAGAATCTGCTTATCTACAGCTCAAAGGAAATTCTGCTTGGCTGATGTGTTCCAGCTCCAGATAAAACACCTCCTGCCTGCACACACGGAGAGTTTCATAAGCAAGGGGCTGAGATGCTGTGAGCTGCTGCGAGACTGCTTCTCAGGAACGCTGTCTGTGAAAATAATCAGGGGTTCTCGTTTCATGCAGTCAGCGATTGCAGGGCCAAAGTCGCTGCTGGGATCATCCAAGCGCCGAGGGACTCATTCAAAGCCTTTAGGGCAAGAGATTTCAGGACTTCAGCACTTTAGAGAGAGAGGGGTTGAGGGACTCAATAAATACTTACGTGGGGAGCAATGTCTGGAAAATGAAACATCAAATAAAATCCTGTCAAATGAAATACAATCACAAAGACTGAATTAAGCCACTAGAAAGGCTGGGCAGGTTTAAGAGCTCACTTCTGTTGAAAAGGGGGAGGTTTATATTTTCAAGTGTCTTCGCATCACCTAACAGCATGCCTCAGGGCACAGGGCGTGCTCTTGATGCCTGCTAAAAATAAACCACTCGGGGAAGGCTCTGACAGCCTTCTCAGTGCTTCAGGTACTTTGAACTGAGAAAGGAAAAAAAACCACAAGAAGATAAAGTCTTTGTGGGCCACCTGCGTGCCACATGACCCTGGAGAAGGCTTTGGCCAAGCAGTAGACACAAAGCCAGTGTCCACCATGGTTGTACCAAATTGTGTCGCCAAACATGGGCTACAAAGATACTATAAAACATGAGTACCACACGTTTCTTCTTGTCTATTCAACATATATTTGAAGTCACTAAAACAGCTGGTAGGGCAGTACTGGCAGATACACACAGCACCATGTCTTTGCCACGCACCAGTGACAGTTGTTGGCTGAGATACGTCCTGGATGAGAACAAGCAGATGAAGCAGAAGCAAAGCTTCCAGGAGATGCTGTTATGAGCAGCTGAAAGCATGTGGGAAAACCTGCTGTCCTGGTGAGATGTCTTATACAGGATTAAGCCATTAAACTTGCCTGGGTGAGAAATGGCTGTCTTCAGCTCTGCTTGATAGAGAAGTAAGCAGGGAACTCACTGGGTGGAAATTATAGTTTATATAAAACAATTTCACCTGTGTCACTTCATTTCCTGAAAGCTGATGAAGGAAGAGTGAGAATTAGGGAGTGATAGAGTTCGTTTTCTTTTTCTAGAAGGCTGTATATTTTTATTCTCCCCCTTCTCTTTTTTTTTTTTTGTGTTTAGATAAAAGTTAGGACAAAAAGACTTTGCTGAATTGGTTCCAAGTTAAAGCCCAAGAAAACAAGCTTCAACCTTCAAGGCTGAGAGGTTCAGTGGGTTGTCAAATTTTGCACAGGAAATCACATCATGTAATCTCGTTTGTGACTTTGGCCAAGGGTAAGTAAAATCCTTCTCAGCAAGGGTGTACTGACATTTCAGAGAGCAAAGTCCTAAGAGAAACACAGCATTTGAGGGAATAGGGATTTTTAAGGAACAGACAATACAGTGGAGATCTGGTTGCAGAAATATCCAGGTTCCATCCCTCTTTGGGAGAGCAGGCATCCAGGCTCAGTTTGAGATATTTCTTCATGAATTAACACTTTTAAAAGGATCTTTCTGTCTGTAGTCACTTTGCACTATATTTTTGTTATCTTTAGTTAGTTAAAGCTGCTGACAGCTTCTTGTTTCAAGGTGTATTTTAGTTTCCTGCTTGCAAAAAAAAAAAAAAAAAAGTAATTCTTTTTGTTTCATGGCAATTAAAATGACAGTCTTTTCCAAAATGTCTACAGAAGCCTCCATCAATAGAGGTAAGAAAGAAATATCCTCTTGCCCAATCAAGAGCCAGTTACATCATTCCTGACCCATTTCTTTAACCTGTTCTTAAAAACTTGCTGAGCTTCTATCCTTCCACTTTGCAAGGAAACCACTGAAAATTCTCCTCTGCATAGGGCTCATTACTCAAGTCTTGGATCCACTCCGGAGTGATTTTATCTGAACGGTTTCTTTAGATTGCTCATGTACCATGTGGAACAGTGTCAAAAGCCATAAAACTGTATTTACTGCCTCTTCTTGGAGTGCAGTGCTCATAACATCATTGTAGAAGTAAATTATCTTAGCTTGGGATGGTTGGATCTTGCCAAATTAGTATTGCCTGTTTCTCATTTTCTTTGGTGTTCTTCTTTAGGTGCTGACAAACAACGTGTTTAACTGCTTGTTCCACTGTTTTCCCAGATCCCATCACCACATAATTCTCTCTGGATGTTCAGTCTCCTTTTTAAGAGAAACCTTTGGCATTTTTCTTGACCATTTTCCATCCTCCCCAGGTTAGTGGAGGCTCCATTCTCAGCTTTCTCCCACCTGGTGAGTGAATTTAATCTTGCCCAGGTGACCTGAAAGCATATAATGAATGTAAGTATTTCTAGCTTGTTTTTTCCTTGCTGTATTCAGATTTCGTCTTTCTTTACGACTCGTGTCAATGATTATGCTTATCTGATCAATCACCCTTTGAAATTAGGCTGACATATTTCAACCATCTTGGTATTACCCACTATTAGCTTCTCTTGAGAAAGACTTAGATCTACTGTTTCCTTGGTCTCCCCTCTCCACATACAGAAATTTCTCCATTACTTACCAGTGAAATAATCTCCTACCCAAGGAAGAATCCAAGGAATTGTAGAATCCGCTATGGTTTATCTCAGATACACCCAGAATAATAGGTTGTCCTGAACTGACTGGTCACAGATGTCTAACAGGCTTTTTCTTGTGTTTCCATGGGACTTTCTATAAGCTCAGCCACATTTCAGAACTTTTACATTCTTTAAACGTATGCAAAGCACCTAAACCTTTCACTGGGGAGGATCTTCTCGCCTACTCTTACCCAGAGCTGCTGTTAACTTGTCCAAGTGTACCATGTTCTCGTTGTTTCTAAGTTGTGCAGGAAACAGATTCATCCTTCAATATCGATATTATTTTAATTAACACATTGTTTAAATCATCCATTGGCTATTATTCTTTCTTTCTACACAGTACGTTGGGTTGTCATCACTTCAGCTTCTCTTCTTTTCCCATTGCTCTCTGAGAGTTTGGCTCAGAACTATTGCAGCATATGACTGCTGCAATCTTATCAAAATCTTAACACCACAATTTCTCATTGCTTTTATGCCATGATAGTAGGACCACATGCCTTTGGACCAGCAATTAGCTGCTGGAATCAGAGGATCTGATTTTCTCTTGTGCTCTGGCTTTCATTAGTTAACAACCCTGCAAATCCCATGGATCCTCTTGTACCCTTTCCTGTGGTCTGGAACTGGGATTCAGCCCCAGCCCTTTTGCTAGTTAGGGCCATTTGCTGCCTCCTTCGGCAGCCACAAATGGTCTCAACATGGAAGGCTGCCAGTCCTGGTCATCTGAGATGCAAGTCACTGCTCACCTGGGCAGGCTCTGCTGTCCACCTCCCTCTGCTGATCTGCAACACACTCAGAATCCAGCAACCGAGGAGAGAACCCCTTATAGCCACAGAAGAGAGATCCCAAGCCAGTGAGAGAAATACAGAATTAGACAAGTAGTTGGTTTGGAACGAAGGCTAGAACATTGTGTCCCCTGCCCCAGGCGGTCATTGCTGTGGGAAGAGCTAGGACCAGATAGGAACTAAGACTTCTGCAGTGCATTGGCTTCTGAGAAATGTAGGATTTGGTCTTATTTCTGAGCTACTGCAGCCAGCTGTCTTCCCCACATGTCCTTCTCCCTTCTCTTCATCGATCGTTTCTAAAGAACAAACCAGGCACCCTCTCCTTGCCCCTATTACGCTCCCAGCTGAACCATCCTCAGTCCCCTTCAATGATATGACTGGGTCCTGGCCATTCCTAACTCTGGAAAACCTCCGTTTCACAAAGCTCACCTCCTCACTGGTGTTAAAGGCCATCTGAATTAAGCAACAGGTACTGCATGCAGCACAAGGGGTGCATCAGCAAGAGTGACCTTCAGCTTTTACTGCCGGCACTTGCAAGATAGATTTGCACTACCCGGTCTTGGGAGATGGCATGAAGGCTACAGCCCCTTGCGGGGAATGAGCTAGGTCAAAATGGAGAGTTGTTAACGGCTCTGTGGATCCCAACTCTTCTGCACGCTTACGGCGGGGTTGTTGCTGCTCTCCACTGCCAAGCTGCCTGCCCTAGATCAGACCCTGGTGCTCTGGAGTTTCCCAGCTTTGCTGAGTAGCAAATGCTCTGGGCTTATCACCGCATCAGAGCAGTTGGAAGACAGTTGAGTGTCTCTCTAAGTGGTGATAGAAGGGAAGGCTTTGCTCTTGGAGATAAGAAGCCCTCCCTGAGGAGCCAGGGGAGTTCGTTGGTATCGGAGTATCTTCCAGCACTTTGCACACATACCCTTTGAACATGTAAGATGGTGAGGCGGTCACGTAGACAGCAGACATTAAGGGCTGTTTTTGAGGTCAGTTAACTGAACCCCTCACTATCATCTATTTTCTTTTCCCTAGAATTATTTTTCTCTTGTTGATCAAGCTTCTGCGGTGACCTCATTGGCTCACCAAGCTGTAGACAGACAGTTGAATCCTCATATTTTTTAAGATAGATTAATTCAGGAGAGATAGGCTCTTCAGGAAGGTATTTCAGCCTAATATTCTGAAATGCTTAACAACTCCCTTTTTCTGCTTTCTGTGCGTGCTTGAGAAGCTGCCCAGCCCTTGCTGCAGGTTGTAGAAGGCAGTTTCTTAAGCATCAGCTGTCCAGTTTGGGGGGATCCAGGAGTGGCTGGAGTGAAGCTATTCACTGCCATCTCCAGATAGAGCTCCCTGCATCATCCCATGGCAGCAAATCCAATCTCCGGTGGTTACATGTCATCTCATGCTCATGTATCAGTAAAAAGAATGTCTAAGCCACCTTTATCTAGAGGAATTCAATAGATCTAATTGCCAGTATCAGATAATTTGGGTGAGCACAAGAATCAAGGCACGCACAGTGAGGCCGTTCTCTGCTGTACATTCAAAGCAATTGAAAACAAGGAGGTCAAATATTTTGGTGATGCAGAGGCTGTTTTTACACAGTGTTGCTCTCACAGTTTCACTGTACATTATATGGAAAAAAATATTTCCTTTTTCATTTTAAACTTGCTGTCCGGTCATTTTCTTGAGCCCTGCAGAGCTCAATTGTAAAGAAGGATGAATGCTCTCTACAGGCAGCTCATGCTCTCTTAAGCCCTGGTCTGTTTTCCCTCCCTGTTTACACCCAAGGGAAATGGCCACGTTTCCAAATACAGGTCTTTTCATCCAAATAAGGGGGTGGGGAGGGAAATTGCAATATTGTTAAGAAATAATACATCTGCAAGGCAGAAATCTAAAAGTGGTGCAAAATCATAGCTGCTTATTCACAGGCTGGAGAGAGAATGGCAATGCAGACACCCCCACCTTGTGTCTTCCAACTTGTTAATGGAAATCCTCTGCCATCTGCTGGTATCAATTACTAAAGCAAAGTCTGCAGCGAGAAGCAATTGCATTATAATATACGATTGGAGAAAATAGACATCTTTCAAGTATATAAGCCCTTGCCTAGGGAAAACGTTGCCTATTTTGGTCTAGTAAAAGATACTGTAACCCTCTGCATATCCTGTAGCTTCCAAACAGGTGGAGACCACAGGCTTTTGTCAGCATAGCTCTTGGCCGGGGATTTGTACAGTGATCAAAGCTATGAATCAAATGCCTATGTGCAAGTATTGATATACTGGCAAAACTGCTTTTGCCACCTTCTTTCCCTGGAGGAGTGTGTACACCCACATGCAGAACTACAAGTAGCACAGCCTGAAGTAGTAGAGTCAATACAATCTGAAAAGTTATAATAGAAACTATAACCACCACCTTTTTGTTACCCATCTTCTTACTGATAGAAGCCTCAACTGTGCATCTAATGTCCTTGCTGGCATTGAAATAATTAACAAGAGAAAGATTTTAAATATTCAGCCAGGACTCAAACCTTGTCAGGGAAACCCTGCTGCCACACCTCAGTGTATTTTTAGTTCAGGCCTTTGCTACTCAGCTGAAGCTCCTCCAAATCTCCTAACCCCACAGGCACTGTTTTCAGGAGAACAGCATTTCCAGGCTCTGTCTTTCCTGCTTCATATTGCAGACCACTTTGGGGTTCAGAACACCTTCACCATATCCAAGAATCAGGCTAAGAGTCTGGATTTTTGTTCTTCCTTTTCCTGCTTGATAAAAGGACTCTGAGCCTGCTGGCCTGTCTGCATCTCCTAATCAGTTCATTTGGTCTTACAACGATTATTTATTCCTACAGACCATGCCACATCTCTACTCATAGAGTATCACAAGTACAATAGGTATCACAAAGAAAGATGAAAACCAGGGCTCAGACATACAGTCTTGCCCAGTAACAGCAGCAGACTGCTGCGGGTAAAGGAACAAACTTGAGAGGAAGAAAAACAGGTTCATTTCCAAGGCATGGAGCGGGTTAGAGCACCAAGCTGGTTCAAGCCCTCTCTGTTCTTGAATAGGCAGCAGAGGAGCTTTATGACAGACAAGTGTTTTTCCAAACTCGGGAAACGTCTGGGCCAATAAACCAGGATTTCCTTTCAGTCAGTTCAGAGAATTCAATCAGCATTATTTGATGTAACATAGCTTGAAAACAGTCCTTGGCTCCAAAACAGTTATCTCCAAAGCTATTTGTATTTTTCTTCTCTGCATCTTATTGCAGGTCCTTTGCTTTTCCTTCCCACCGTTTATCTTTCACAACACCAAGCCTTGCCTGTACTTCCTGTTTGGCTGTGTGGCTAGTAGTTTTCTCATTTGCTGTTATTTTTGACTTCCATCCAAGCTTTGTATGATATTTATAGCTGTTTCACAGAACCATAATCTTCCTCAAAACAGTCCTAATATTAGCGGGAAAGAGCCAAGAACCACTGCCAAGGCCCGAGGGACTTGAGCTCTGAATTTCTCCTCTGTTCTGCCAGCACTGCCCACAGCCCAGCTCAGCCCCAGGGAGTCAAAATATCTGTCCATCACCCAACTCACACAGCCCCATCCTGGCCACAACAGGCAATGGAGAAGCAGCTTGCGCAAGCCAAAGTGCACAGAAAGAAGATGCTTACATGAGTGTTCAAGAATTAGAACTTATTGGTAGTCTAATTAATGCCTCAGTCTAATGAAGATACAGCACTCAGTTACAGCAGCGCTAACAATATCCAAGTTACTCAATTTCTATTAAAGATTGTCAGTAATAGAAAAAAATAAACACAGTAGACAAAAGTATCTACCCCTTTCCTCTAATAATAAATTCTCCCTACTTCCTTTGCATTGCTGCAGTGACTCATCAGCATCCTGAGGGGGGAAAATGATATTGATGGGTATTTCTTTGTTGGGAGGAATATGATTATAAGGTTGATGGTTTCTTCATCCTCAGTTTAGGGTCTACTTGAGGCTATTTTTTAACGTATTTTCTATTACTCTCTATACTTGAATCTTTCTTCGTAGAGCTGCAATTCCACATTAGCATCCAGATATTCTATGTATACTGTGTTTTACCTATATTTTTTCTGTTACCTCTAAGACCAGTTTCTGTCACCTACCAAAACTATGTTCTTCAATAATCAGTAATGGATCACTGATGAGTTGCTAATAGCCCTGGGGCCATCCTGTGCTCAATGACTGCACACTGACCCTCTGCCTGCACTACTTGCTCCTTAAGGAAGTACAACAGATTTATCACAGGCACATCCATTGTACCCCACAGTTACACAAAACTATGCAAATTCAATTGCTAAAAATCAATCAGGTAACAACCACCTTGTTGCTAGGCAGTTACTGTTACAGGTAAACAAGCTAAACTACAGCAAAGTTTCAAGCAAGTCAGGACAGATCCAGACAAAACCAGCCCAACAAGCCCCAGTGCCAAGGTCTTAGGGAATCATACAGAGCCTTTGGCCTTTTAACAGTAGCAGTGATGCTGTATTCACATTCTGTAGCCCAGTATCCTTCTCTATTAACATAGCCTTGTTACATTCTAAAAGCTTTAATACTAGCAAAGCCCTTTTCAGTGGGGAGAAGGGCTCCAGGAGTGAGTTCAGATCCTGCTGCTCTTACCATGGGTTCCTTTCTTGTTTATCCAGACCCCAGTCCCATTTTGCGAAGAGAAGATAGTGGCTTCAAGAGAGAAAGACCAGGGTACTTTCTTTCCTGGTTTAAGCTTTTCTCTTTCAGTTTTGTTTCCTCTGAGACAAATAGTTTAATCAGACCCTGCCCAGAATGAAGTACTTTCTCTGTTTAAGGATCAATCAATAAATTACAGACCCTGTACTGCCCAGTGTATCTGCTGCAGTGTGGAAGACGTCACCATCAGCAAGCAATGGCTCAGGTTGTACACTACACCCACGGCAAAAAATGAGGTAAGTGCACAGCATCCATTCTTCTTGTGGCTCCCAGAAACAGTGGCTTTAGGTTCCTCCTTTTTTTTTTTTGTGTGTGTACAGCTAGGAGCTCCTTTCTGCTCTATGTGAGTAACACTGGACCCTACCCCTGCACATGCTGCCTTTTCATAACCCACATTTTCCTCTTTGTGGCAATGAACAACTGAAGGAGAAGTTGGATGCCCTTCAATACCATTTCACCTGGTATTCAGGTGTAACAGGCCGTGTTGAACCTGCACACATCCTGCAGAAGCTGGCACTTGAAATCAAGTACACACCCCACCAAAACCAGGCAGCACTCTCAGGGCTGCAGGCAGACCTGTACCAGCTGAAAGGGCAGAACAGGGAAGCTCTGCAAAGTCTTAAAGATGCTGAAGAGAACGAAAGACAAGATTAGAAGCAGGCTTCTGCTGCTGGTTCTTTGATTATCTGTGGGAATTATGCTTGGATTCACCACCTTCAGGCCTTCCTTATTAGGAGGCTGAGAGCTATCTGGAGCTCTGCCAACCTCCTTGGGATGCACAGCTGATGCCATACATCCAGGCCCAGGAAGGCTGATCCCTCTTGGCCATCAGAACCCACACTGGGGAACGGGCAAGAGGGTGCTTTGAGGTGGCATGAGTGCTTGAACCAGGGAACAGATATTTCCATGCTGGGCTTGGAATGGCCTTTTACTCTTCCTGGAGTTACTTCTGGTATCTTGATATTGCAAGGAAAGCCATAATCCAATTAGAAAGAACTGTCCTTGAGCAGCCAAATAACTACAGAGCCAAATACATTTAGCCAAGCTACTTGTTCAAGCAGATATAGAAAGATCAATTAGCTTGATAAAAGAAAATGCAGAGAAAAGCTCCAATCCTGACATCTTTAAAGCTTCAGTTTTGTTCTGGCTGAGAAGTTCTCTAGAGCAAGCAATTGAGATATTACAGCAAGCCTGGCAGCAGGATCTCACTTACCACCTTCTCTACCAAGCCTTGGCCAAGTGCTATAAGGTACAGCGGCTTAATGCAAAGAAGGAAAACAAGAATATATCAGAGGCAGCCATGAAGAACGTCAAGCAAATTCAGAAACATCCAGACCTTGACCTCATGTTTGCAAAGCTGCAATTAAGAGTTCTATGGCACAAGAGACCCAGCACAGGAAGAGATCTACAAGGAGCTGCAGGAGAGAAAGGACACGCTGAGCCTCAAAGGCCATCAAGCCCTTAATCTCTACTGGGAAAAGTTCTTACTTTACAAGAAGAGATCACTTGAAGCAACAGCAAAGTTTATGGATGGTTACAAAACTCCCATGCTGACAGAAGAGAGAAAGGAGTGCGCACAGAGGCTGACAAAGATGGCTTGGCACTACCACAGTAACGATGCTGATGCTATCCACTGCTTCATCCAAGAGACTGACCGCCACTTACCTGCAGAATTTGCTGGAACCAATCGAGACCAATTGTGGGAGCCCATCTGGAGAAAGCAGGGTATCCTTGCAAGGACTAGCATCTATCTGTCTCTCCAACAGCAGGCCCACCACCTCATATAGATATAAGGGTTCTATCAGCTTCTCAGACCATCCCATTTCTCATCCATTAAATACAGGCCTACTCATAACTGACTGTCCAAAATTTACACACCCTGCCCTCAGTCATGCTTGTCTGAGAGGAGGGAATGAAAACATAGGTGAAGAATTTGGCTTATGGGGTCTGAGCACAATCCTTTGCAGATGTAGACCTGTGTCACTCCCTCGCAGTTGCTGTAGATCAGAACTAAGTGCCTATTAGGGCACCATGAGAAATTAACTCCCTTCAATTATCAGAATTCTAACATTTGCAACAAATACGAAGGTGGCTTCCTCCATAAGATCACTAACTGCTGAGTAGTCTTGATGAGGGTGAAACACTTGCACACAGGACAGAGACATGGTCCCTGGCGTGTCCAATTGCATTAAATGCAAATGTAGCAAGAGCTAGCTACTGACTAAGGAGCATATATTTGTGATTGTATCTGCATTAATCCTTTGAAGCATGTGCGTGCTTGCCCCTGCCTGAACATAAAAGAGGGTTTCCTTTCTTGCACTGGTACCCGCTTAAGAGGAATCACTAGGAACAATGTATTCATCACTGTTTCTGGGGCCAAAGTGAGGCTTTTAATATTCTTTGATCAACAAATATTTCAAATTCTTTCCCACATGATTTCTCCTGTGCAACAGCTGGTGTCTCCTTGCAGCCTAAAAACCAGAGCATGGACTGCTAAAGCTACACCCTTTCTTCACAGTTTTCGCTATCCATTCACATTAGGGACAGCTCTTTCTCTGCAATGTCCTATCTACTTGCACATCCCACTGCAGCACTTGTGTCCTTCCCTGCAGGCACAGGTGGGCACACACCACCCCCATCCCAGCATTGCAGCCTCATTTCCAAGCACTGGCAGGGCCATCTCTGTGCCCAGCAGTAAGCAAGTAGGGGACACCCTAGCAAGCCACCCCAAGCTCCATCTGTCCCCAGAGAGTGGGACCATGGGGACCAGGGCAGATGTCCCCCAGCAGGTCCTACTGCAAATCCCCCAGAGTTTCCGCTCCGATGCGGAACAGACAAGGACCCAGTTTGGGAGAGGAGGTTCCAGAAAAGGAACAAGCCAAATGTGTCCAAGACACAGGATTTGGGGGAGGGGAACATGCCTTAGTGCCCCCCTCATGTGCATCTGGTGTGCATGAAAATACTAGAGGCCAGAAACACTCACCTGCCCTGGGGCTGGGGAAAGGGAACAGCAGCCCACAGCTGCCCCATCTCCTGCAGTGGGCCAGAGCTAGGGTGCAAACGTGGCAGGAGAGGACTTCACCCTCCAGACCCCACAACCAAGGGGAAGAGAGACAACCCAGGCCACCCCATTCAGCCCAGGCTATTTTACCTCCTGATACAACATTGGGGACCAAAACTGTTGTTCTCCTTCCTCCTCTGGACCCATGAGCCATAGCCCAGTGCATGATCCTGCACCCCACCAGCAAGGACTGCCAGGTTCGTTAGTCTGTGGGGCAGGAGCTACTCGGAGCACAGCACCTCAGCATTACAGCATCACAGCCTCCTGTAACACTACACAGGCCCTGGATAAAACTGTAACACAAGTAAAAAGCATTAGCCAGAGTACAGAACCATAGGTCACATAGAACATAATGATTTACTTAACTGCACAGGTCAGGACAGTTTTCCAGAGCTCAATAAAAACAGCCACTTTTTATAAACTTATGTACATATTCCACAAGTCTTTTCACACAGCAGTGGGCAAGGCCACATATTCCAATTTGGGAAAGCAGGGACTCCCAAAAGTAAGGGTGCTATTAAACTACCCTTATTCCCTTCACCAGTATGAGCAGCACTAGTAAGTCATTTAGACTACCCAGGAATCCTTTGGGTTTGCATCTACAGGAAGTCCTCTACAGAATTTTCCCCTTGTAAACACAGTATCAGGAAACATTTCTTTAGCAGAAGTCACAGTCCCTCCAGCAGTTGATTAGACAGAGCAGCTTTTGCCTATCAGACAAATGCAACACTGCCATCCTCAGGACTACAAGCTGCACGACCACAGTGTGAGTCGTGCTGTTTGAAAGACTGGATTCTGACAAATTTCAGTTGGGTTGTCACTGCTGTGTGAAGAGCGACCTACAGAGTTTAAAAAAAAAAACAAAACTGAAACTTATGATCCTTGAATGACTGTTCCACTTCCTATGGATAAAAGACTGGATGTTATTGAAAAGCATCAGTATGTTCTTCTAGCATTTTTTTTTTTTTTAATGCTTTGAACAAATCCTGCTAGTTACTTTCTTAGCCAATACTAAATTCAGCACAGCATTAGATAATTAGATAATAAAAATAAATTGCACAATAAAATCCCATTAAAAGTCTCAGTTAAGCTGAAGGATAAAAGGAAAAGGATCTTATTACATAAACTGCCAAGGGCCACAGAAAGGACTTGCGCTTATTGTACTCGTGCATATTGGTGTGCAAATGCTAGGATGACATTAACTCCCAGGTCCACTTCACTTCAGCAAAGGAGAGGCAAAAAAGTTGCCCTGATGCCCAAGCTGGGTTGACTTGCTTTTGCTCCCAAATCTAGTTCAAGAGAAATAGAAAAATATCAGGTTTGGATTTAGGATATAGAGGTCTAACACTCTCCCTTTCCCAGAGGTCATTTACCCAAATTGTACCCACCTCCCAAACAAAGTGTTCCTCTCCCTACCATAAGACGACACTCGTTAACCATTATGCAGCTGGCACTGTTACTACAGCACTGATTAAGGGAGAGTTGACAGAATAGTAAACCCAAGCCACCCCTAGAACTGGGTCCAAAAGTCTATTTTTAGTTCTCCTTGAACACCCAAACCACCTGCAGTCATCCCAACACCTCCATGATAACACCCATTAACACTTACTTGGGGGTGGTTTTGCTGAAGGTAGACCGGACCTTCTGGGACAGGGAGCTAGAAGATGGCGTCTTGGAGAGCTGCTGTTCCGGAGTAGTGAGAGGTCCAAGCATGCTCACTATGAAAAAAGAGGCAGCAAAATGAGCAATGTGAGGACAGCTGAAGTTTTCATTGCCATGCAAGGAACATTAGACATTCCCTAGCATCTGTCAAAAACACTAGACAAATCTGGTATTTCCTGGCACGCTTTTCTTCCCTCTTCCTTCATGAAGCATGCAGGAATGGCTAGCTCCAACAGTCTCGCAAACAGCTTTGATCGAGGGACATTATTGTTAATACAGCAGCTGCACAGCCAATAAAGCAGCACCCCAAGGGCTACCTTTAACATCCGGCGTCTGTGGAGTAGAGTAGGCATTGACGTTTTCAATTACGTGCGCTGGGTCAATGTTTTCTTGCTCCACCATCATCAACTGACTCCAGTAGTCCATAGGCAACAGCAGAAGTCGCTCCACTACCTACAGAGACACCCGTGAGTAGCTGATGTTACAAAACAGCACACAGCTTTGACACATTGACACCAGGCAGGCATCACCTCAGCTCCCTCCAGCAATTCATCTGAATTCTTTAAATGGGATACCTTCACCCAAGCCAGTCCTTTCTGCTGACCTACCTTGGGTTGCCGCTTAGTGTCTTGCAGAAGCGTCATAGGATCAGGATCAGGTACCGCATGGGCAACTATTGTGGGGCCAAAGACTTTGGCCAAGTTGGTAATGTCCATTTTAGTCTCCGGGCTCTGAGCCACCCTATATTAAAAAAATTATTAACAGAGAGAGAATGTAGCTTCTCCCCTTTGCTTTTCATACAACTCCCCCCTCTCCCACACACACTTCAGCCTCTGAATAAGCAGTTTTTTTCCAGAATGAAGACTTTATGCTCACAAGGACTAACAAGAGCCAAGTAGAGAAAGCACCAGTGGCAACATCCCCCTTTCAGAACTACCAGTCCATTTGAACATACCTCTGCAGGTGGATCATGAGGAAAGCTAGGGTCTCCCTATTGGCCTGAGGAAGTTCACCAACTGCTTGGTACATAGCAGCGACACTGTTGTCCTCATCCAAGATTTCTGGGGAAAAAACGTTTAGACCTCAGAAAGCAGTCCCAGAGGCACAGCTGTAATATTCCCCTCACAGCAATAACTGTGCCTGAGAAACAAGGAAGCCAGAAACCTCACATGCCACTGTAATAATTTTGCAACCTGCCCAAGCACTAGAATTTGTTTCTTTCTTTCCTTTTCCAAAACAGTACAGTAGAAGAGAGTTCTTC
The DNA here is from genome assembly GCA_013401275.1 of Pandion haliaetus. Taxonomy (NCBI): domain Eukaryota; kingdom Metazoa; phylum Chordata; class Aves; order Accipitriformes; family Pandionidae; genus Pandion; species Pandion haliaetus. The sequence goes on along the minus strand of VYZV01041643.1, from coordinate 72,125 downwards.
CCAGCATATTGCACATCATCAACACAGCTGCAAGTGTGAGGGCTCCACAGAGCACTGAGGTCTGCCAGTTCATCCTAAAGCTAAACCTGCATCCATCAAGCCTAGGGAAAGGGTTGGAGATGTCATTTAGTAACTCCTTACCTGCAGCTTCCATAAAAGTCTTGTTTAACCGGAAAGTGAGAAGGGGTTCTTTCAGGCTGCGTAGAAAGTCCTTGAGAAGGCCACAGATAGCATGGATATCATCCACTTTACTGAGCAAAGGAATATTTTTTGCTCTAAGAAACTTCTCTTTCAGTTCCCTCACTGTCTTGTCACAGCCAGATATCCGGTAAAGGCCTGTCTATTAACAGAAAGCATTGCTTAGAGGCAGAATATCAACTGCACATATAAAGCTGACATTCTTCCACTCCCACTTTCTCTCCACACCTGAGCACCCTACACAGACACCTTTGTTCACTCAGAGTCACCCACTGAGCAGCACTATATACACCATAAGTAAGAAATATTTAGATTAACAATTTGTTTCCCTAACATCACAACCCATTTCATTAGCACTGTTTCACACCTCATTTTCATTTTACCTCATGCAGCCCTCGCTGCTCGATCTCATTAACACAGTGCACTATGATGGAAGGGATCATTGGAGGAGTAGAAGGGACAAAGTCCATCAAGGTTCCCTAAGAGGCAGAAGGAAAAAAAAAAAACCAGATACTCAGTCTTCAAGACATGGAAAATACTCTCTCAGGAATTCACAGTGAGAGCTAGGCTTAAAACAAACATTATTTCTTCTTCAACAGCCCAGAGAAGAGCAACACTACATCCATCAGCACAATGCTGCAGGATTGCCTACCCAGAGCTGCCATGTTCCCAACTCAACACCCTCCTAACATTGCATCCCTACCACCCGCTACCCCCGTTATTGAATGATACATTAGCGAGCTCATTTGCATTTTATTATGCAGCTCTGAGCAACAGGAGCTCTTCTGTAGAAGGCAGACTTGTTGGAGCCTAAGCACATTCTAACTCTAACCAAGTATTAGCCTATTCATGTTGGCAGCTGTGCTGCCCCAAGCTCACCCTACAGACTTACATCTCCAATTCTCACAGGAGTGCCTGTCAAGGTAGGGATACAGGGAAGAGGGCAGCGGTCCCGACACTCTGGATGAGTGACCACACGGCAGTCTCGGCACTTCAGAGAGATTTTTCCAAATTTTACTCTCTTTCCACAAGGAACACATGATTCTGGCTTGATAACCTAATGATTCAGAGCATACAGATGGGAAGAGATTAGCGCAGTGTAGTAACTCAGCAGGACTTAAACTGGATAACCATATAGGATAACATATTGCCTGATCCATGCAGGTAACTGGTACAGTTAATATTGACTTGAGATATAATGGCTGCCAGCCTCTTATCAATGGCTTGATATCACACACACACTTAAAAATGGAAGGAGATGCTTTTCCAAGTTCTTCCTGCCTATAGACCTACCGTCTTTGAAACAAATTCATGCAGCCTCACTCCCCCATTGTTCTGCGGGGTGCCAGAGCCATCAGTCTCCAATTTGGATTCCAGCTGCTTACTGCCTACACTCGACTCGCTGCTCCACGGCTGCAAAGGACCTGAAAGACAGGAAAGGAAGAGCGTTGACTGAATGGAGTCACCCTCCACCCCCCATACCCTTTGCTTTAAAACCAAGTGCATCATAAACCAGAGGCAGCTGCCTAGATCCTAGAAGGAAGTAACTGTAATATTTCAGGATAGCCTCCGGCCTATTAAGTAGTTGCTTCAGGACTAGAACAAATGGAGGCATGACACCTACCACTCTTCCTCCTGCTTCTCAGACTATAAGGCACAGTCTGGATAGTTGAGATAGCTTCAATTGGTCCACCATCATTGGGGACCATGACAGTTGTCTTTGCTACTATGGATTCATTTCCCTGTAATGAAAAATATTCGGTTAGTGAGAGCAATACTGATAAGACATGGGATTTTCTAGTTTGTTGGCCCTAGAAACAGGTATGCAATATGACCAACTACTATAAACGCACACAAACCCAGCTGGAACTTCCATACCTGGTCCACTGTGGAGCCAATTGATCGAGTTTTCTTCTGAGGACCTGGTGGGCCTTCAATGAACTGCCTGGAAGACCGCTGAAAAGATACCATGTATTTTTGTCTATGAAGCAGGTATACTGTTAACTTGGTATTTTACTAGTTCAGTATAACTAGAAGGACTGACTAATTGTCTGCACACACACATTAAGTCCTTCCGCAGTACCTGTTCTTCGTGGCAACTTTAAAGTTGCCACGAAGAAGTATCAGGAAGCCTCAATATACTGCTCTTTCAAATAATTTTCCTAGCCAGCTTTATAATCCAATTCAGAAGACACAGACAGAAAGGAGGAGAGAAAAAAAAAAAAAAAAATGAAAACAAAAGCCACAAAAAAACCCCAGAAGGGCAACTAAGCAAGTCCCAGATTCTTCCAGCTCTGCTAGTGATGATTTCAGGCTGTCCTGTCCCACCTGTGCCTACTGCATACTACCAGCAGACCAGAACAAGCACAAGCTCCTTTACAGAATAGAAAAATATTAACTTCCTACATGATTTTCCCCTAATCTGGTTGCTGTTAATAATCAAGTGCTTTCTTGCAAACTCTAGGCCGTAACAGAATAAAACATGCAGAACTCCACTCCAGTCATTTTCAGTAGACAAACAACGACATCAGAATTAACTTTCAATCTAAATCCACACAGCAGGTCTGAATTATAGTAGCAGCACATCCATCTGAAGTTCGAGTCTGATTAGTAGCTCAGACATCATCATAGGTGGCTGTGAGATGACAGATGGTGACATTGTGGCAGCTAAGGCTTGAAGGGGAAGAATTGAACATACCCGCTTCTCTCTCCTTTTCAGTCTGACAGCTTTCACCACAGAGGAATCCCAGTCCTGTGGGAAATACACAGCACTTGTTAGCTCAGTGTAAATACCACACAGCCTGTGGCCAGGACTTACATTAAGTTTTAGCCAATAGCACACCAGAGAAATGTAAATCAGCTCTACCAGTTTAATACCACAGTAGTCTGAACACAAGGGGTCTCTAGAAACAAACGCACACCCCTAAGGTTTTACAGTGGAAGAAAACTTTAGAACTTTGAGTTACATTACCAGTGACTCATCAGTCTTGTCAAAGCTGATGTCTGACAGAATTGAGCCAGATTCATCTATTGTAGACAGCCTAAAAATCAAAAATTAGAAGAAACTTGTAACAGTTTGGCTTTCATTCAGCCATGGTTCCAGAACAATATTACTGACTCAGAAAAGCTGTATTTCAAACTGGAATAAAAAGTAAAACTCTGTTCATATGAGTGCAGTATGCGTCACAGAGGTACATGGCTGGATTGATATCTGACACTTACACTGCTCAGACAAAACGCTATTTTTCTTACCTTTTGTTGCCTGAACCCCCTATAGAAGCCTGAGGCCTGTTAAGAAAAGCGAGGGCAGACTTCTGTTCTTCACTTAGTTGAATACTGCCAGATGCATCACACATGAGCAGCTCTCGAATCAGTTGTATTTGGCGTTCCTGCAAGTCAGATAATAGCAGAAGCTGCCACAGGATAAACTGAGTTTAATTACT
>VYZV01041643.1:27114-68422 GCA_013401275.1 Pandion haliaetus | reverse complement strand
GTATGAACAAATCTCAAGTGTTTGAGATACCACACAGACAGGCTCTCAGAACTTGGGTCAATAGATGGCTAATGGCTGCAAAGCCCATGCTCTGACAGTAATGGCAGCTCATCTCCAAACAGCAGCCAGCCACCTTTTTCCAGACCAAAGCAGAAGGCTACTACAAGGACCCAAGCCAATGTGTTGTTGTTGGGTTTTTTTCCTCCCCTGCAAAAAGTTATCATGAGTGCCAGTCCTTATTATCCATAGATCAATGCAGTTTAATCACCTTGTCTCCACACTCTGAAGAGCCAACTAGTAATAAAAGAATTACTCACCAGCTTTTCACAGTCCGTTTCAGCTTTTTGCCTTCGTTTGATCTCCACATCCACTTGATTGCGAGCATGTTTCAGCTTCACGTCCAAAGCACTACGTTCAGCTTCAGTTTTCATGAGAAGGTCTTTGCACCTGCCAAGCTCATGCTCTGTTTTCTGCAATTTTCTCCGATACTCTTCAAAGTTCTTCACTAACTGAATAAACTCTGGAGAGAAAACATATATATCTTTAGCTACCCAGGCAAGCAGAGGAGATGCAGCAGCCCTCCTTTCACTGACAGAAGATATCTATCAATATAACCTGCTTGCAACTGAAGAGCAGAGAAGCCATCCATCCTTGTGGCAAACCCACCTACACTATAGATGTTCATAAGATCTTGCAGTTTTTCAGACCAAGTCCTTCATGTCAGTATCAACTAGAAGAGCTAGAACACAAGACCCTGTGTAGATGAAGTCAGCTTGCTACAAGCAGAACGTGGCCCTGCCTAGAAGTTCAGCCTATGACTTCATATTTCCCAACAATGAAAAAAAAATGGCAAGTCTGACTGCCTGTAGCAGTCTTATTACCCATAACTTCATCAACAGATTCTTCAATATCAGCTAATAATGTTTGTTTGCATGTTTATGTTCTTACAGCAAAGACAGCACAACACACTTCAGAAACAGAACTTACGGTATTCATTTCCTTCACTTAAAACTTCAGCCTGGCGCATAAGTTGATCATACAGACTCCGTAAGTTCAGCATTGCAGTCTCCATCTCCCTGCCAACAAACCAGAGCTAAATAAACAGCTCAGCCCTTTCTTCCCACCTCCAAACAGAAAACATGTTACCAGCCCAAAGAAAAGAGAATCAGCTTCAGGATTACTGATTTTTAAGGCGAGTTCCAGAAGCTGCACAAACAAAAATACATTAAGAGTGATGTTTTACAGAGATATATGCATCTAAATTCTTTCGTAACAAATGAAGATTCTCACCCCTCTAGTTTATGGATAGCAAAGCCACAGAGAGAGGCAGTATAGCTCCTCATCTTATTGCTTCAAATATTCTCCACTATACTACAGAGGCTCAGAACCCAAGGCAAGATTAAGGATCCCAAATCATTCTCCTTCTGGAAGGCTAGAGAACACAGCTCATGCCCTGTCTACAAATAACTTGGTACTATATAGGCCACTAAAAATCTGCAAGTTTTCAGAGCTTCATAAGCTAAAAATAGGAGCAACGTTCTGGGGAATTTTAATACAGTTTTAAATTTAGCTGCATTTTAAGTTACAGCTCCTACTGCAAATAGCTGTTAAAATTCAGACAGTCAGCGCATTTTCCTCAGACAGTAGCAACAATGGCACAAACAGAAGCAATGAAGAGGAAAGTCTCCATCCAGCTCAGCAACACAGAAATTACTTCGCTAATGCAAGAGGTTGCCGGGGCACACAGGACAGCCTTAACTAACAAATTAGCACTAGGAGCAGGTGCAGACATGGTCGGGAGAGGTGCCAGGAGGGAGTACAACACACCAGCTTAGCGCTTATGAGGCCACTGTGGAAAGCTTTGAAGTACTCTATTCACAGTTACAGACTCTACAGACACATAGATATCCCGGGACTTTCTATATTACGTGGACTAGAAGGCGTGAAAGAGCTCTCTGCTAAAAGGCCCTCCTCTGTCCCTTGTAGTCTGCTTAATTCATTGCACGGGGCACTTCTAGAGTTTCGTGCCTTAATAACCAGCACCACGATCGTTTAGCCCCGCGCCCAACTCGACGGCAGAGGCCGGGGAGGGCGAAGGAACAAGGCCAGCCCGTAAAGCGCCCACAGCCACCCTCCAAAGCAGGAGGCAACGAGGGAAAATGCCTCTGAGGAAACCGGCGCCGGGCCCGCCCAGGGCGCCGGCCCGCGCAGCGCCAAGAAGGCGGCTCCCCTCGGCCGGTGAGGGGGGCCCCACGGCCGAGACCGGGACCGGGACCGGGACCGGGACCGGGACCGGGACCCGCCGCTTTCCCTCAGCCACCCTCACGCTCCCGCGCACTCACCTGGGCCGCCAGCCCGGCGCGAGCTCTAACTCCAACCGCCTAGCCTAACCGCCCCGCACCTCGGTTTGAATCCCTGCTGCCAGCCAATCCCGGCGTGTTCTCCACCCTCCCGGCTTCTCATTGGCTCTGCTCACTGGGCGTCTGAAGCCAAGCCGAGCGCCATGTCTGCTGAGGGCGTGGCCTGTATGCTGCACTCACTGGCTCGACGACGGACGGGGGCCCGAACAGCCGCGTGCTGAAGCCCGCCAAGCGCCATCTTTACTATTGGTCTCTGGCTCCAGCCCGTATTGCTTAGCAACGGAGCAGGCCGGGGACGCCGGCAGAGCCTAGGCCCCCCAAAACCGAGGGCTGCTGCTTCGCTGAGGGCCCAAGCACAGCCATTGGCACCAGAGGGGCTGTTCTGGGGAGAAAAAAACTGTTATTAGGCCGAGCCTCGGCCGTGATTTTAAGCAAAGCCATTGGCACACGGTGCAGGTGGGCCTGTGCCCCCCTGCCCCGGTTCTGCAGAGTACTGTAAGGCCTGCGCAAGGTGCTGAATGCAACCCATAGCTGCTTCAGAGCTTTGATACTTGACCGGGAGGCCGTTTATTAAGTGTTGTTGCTTGAGAAATATGATACGTTGACTGATTTTTGTCTTTGAAACGTTGATCCGAGTTGCAGCCGGCAATCCGTCCGGTGCGCCACAAGGCAAAACCCCATTTCAAGCTGCATATGAGCCTTCCATTCGCAAACGTTTAATATGCAAACCGATAAAATACAAACCAAAACCCAACAATTACAAGAAGTGAAATCACATAATCATAAAATAACAATGTGTTTTAATCTTTTAAATCTGAAACAAAACAGCGGGTAATTGAAGAATGGATATTAGCAATTAGAAAGCGGAACTAAATGCCTAAAATTGCTAAGTGGAAAAGGGAGTTCATAAAGCAGATTGCTCTCTAACATCCAGCTGCTGTGTCAGAACTGCTTTATTTAGGTTATATAGTCTGCTTTAACTTAATTAATAATAATTAATTCATAATAGATTGTAAAAAGCCTCAAGGTCCTCTGAAAAGTAAACATTAATGAGGCTTCCTTGAGGAAGTTAGTCAAAATTAGCTACATTTTATAGGGGAACAGAGGCCCAGCAGAGACCCAACTCATCCTCCAAGTCAATGGCAAAGCAAGAGAAAGGCACTGACCTTGGTATTTGACCTTGTGGCACGGCAAATGATTCAAAAGCCCAATTTGTCCCAGTCTGGAAAGCAAGTTGGAGGCTGATGGTTACACCTGGTTCTGCCGAGAGCCACTTGTGCGTGCACATCCCATCCCGGCACTTCTTGCACCCCCATTTCTGAGGAGGTTCAGCTGTTTCATTGTCAGCCCCGGAGCCTCCTGCAGCTCCTGCCTGTAATTAAATCTTCGCAGCTAAGATGTCTCTATTGGCAGATCATATTTATAGGCAGGCGAGTTGTTTTAGTGTCATTCTTAAGAGCTAAGGAGGCTTTTGCTCATAAGCAAATTCTCTTCTCTTTTAAATTGTCATCCACAATCTTGTGCCAATAAAAAGGCACATTATTTTAGATTATTGCCCCCATGGTGCTTGTAGTGAGTTACTGTGTTAGGTACTGGGTTTCAGTGTTACGCCAATTAGATTTCTTCCACATGTGTTCAGACGTCGTACTTCCAAATCCTCCTCTGAAACGTGATGGGTGGGAGCTCCAAAGGCATCAGGAACTGAGTAGCCCAAAAAAGCTTCCCAGAAAATCCCTCGCCTGCTGATATGATGTGGACATGGCAAATGGGCCATGTCCTACAGCACATGCCACTTGCTCAGTCCCAGCCCCACTCCCTAAAAGCATGTAGAGTTTTTCTTTCCTCCTTCCCGACTGATGCATGATGAGAGCAGAGAGGTCAAAAGCACCTTTCATATATAGCTTTATTTCAAGGGAGAAGAAAAGGCAAAAGGATTGAGGGCCTTTTCAGGAGCTGCTTTATTGCAAAGTAATTATATTCTCTTTTGTTTGTGTCGGGGAGAGGAGGGAGAAGCCTTGAAATGTCTCATCTGGGAAACCGTTAATAGAATTTATGCTAATTTGATGATTCCGGCGATTACTGGCGGAAGCACTTCACATTTTCAGGCAGCAGAAATTCTCCTCCAGTTCCTCCTGCAGTCTCGCTCTGTTTGGTCTTTAGCCCGTTCGCCTTCTCCTGCTGCTGGAGACTCCTTTGCTAGGCAGTGCTTGCAGACCCCATTAAGTGACCGGGATTTTTGCTTATGACGATGCCGATGGGCTCACTGGTGACCCCGTGCCTTGATCTTTTGGGGCAGGATGCAAAGAAATCTGCCCCAGTACCTCACTGTGCCAGCAAGCAGCCCTGCAATAATGAATCTATTCCTCCCAGCCTCATCCTCTGGTGGAGCTTCGCAAACACAAATCTCTCTGCCCGGCTCCTGCCTAATTTACTCCAGAATTGCAAACCCATTTGTGCAGCTTTGTGCTCAGGGGAAACCTTTATTAAGTTTCTTTTAATCCAAAACCAGTGAGAGCATGATAGTCTTCATGAAGAGTCATTCAAAAAAAAAAGGGGGGGGGGAAAGAAAGCGAAACTAGAAACTTTTAACACAGCAAGCTTTCTCCAGGGGAAAAAAAGCAGAAAAAAATTATCTTAGGTGCATTTCAGTTGACACGTTAACACAGCACAGGTTTCAAAAAGGAATGACTCAGTAGCATGAGGAAAATACCCAGCAGGCTGAGCAGAGAGGGCAGCCTGGCTTTAGCTGGAGGAAGCTGGACATTTGGGGGAATTAATTTCTAATTTCTCACGCCTGGCCCGAGCCGCAGGCCGGCAGATGGCATCACACTCATGCCGTTGGGTGGGAGCTGTGGGGCCTTAGCCATCGCTCGTCTGTGCAAAATATTGCTCGATACATCACCCATGCAGTCTGAGAGGAGGGTGCCAAAGGAGCCGTGTTTGTGCCCTCAGTCCGAATGAGGAACCAGGTTTATCTGCGATCTCCCGCCTGCGAGAACTGGGGATAATTCCTCCAGCGGTGACTGGCATTGGGGTAAAGAGCACTTGGATGGGATCAGCCAAACCTGTCTGCAGCAACATGTGGTCCATCCTCTCTGCTCCTCATAGCGAAACAGTGCATTAATGTCAGCAGAGAAGCCACGGCCTTATCCTGAACTCGTTAAAAAACAATGGGAGTCTCTATTGCCTTCATCTGGCTTTTAATGAATGACCTCTTGTCGCCGGGAGCTGAGTGCAGTGACAAAGGACCTTTGTGGGCTGATATTTATGATTTCATTTAAGCCAGGGAGTAAGCTAAGGGAGAGGGCTGGAAAATAAGAGCTGAGCTGATGTTTCCTGCTTTAAACTCAAGGGATCTTTATCTAGTTTTTGTATTAATACAGTTGTCATCTCTTAAATATTTGAGCAACTCGAAGCCATGAACACTCCCACGCTGGAAGGACGCACAGGTCATGCTTGGTGGCAGGGCCAGGAACGACTCTGACTCTCCTGAGCCCCACACATTCCTTTGGCCTTAACACCGGGGCAGTGGGAAGGTTTTGCATTTTCCTAGTGCCCCCCCAAAACTGTACATACATCAAGCACACCGAGCCCTGCTGTGAGAGCCCATGATCTGCTTGCAGGGGCCTGGCGTGCAGCCCCAGGCTGAGTGCAACCACCGGGTCTGAACATCCCTCCCCACGCCAGCAACTTGCCAGCGTTGATAAATTTTTGCCTTTTCCTTCGGCAGACCTCGGCGGCGGATTAAGCAGCTGGGAGTCTGGAGTGAGAGTGCATCCCCTCTCCTTTGCCATGCAAACAGAGAAAATTAATCTTCCAGCTTCCTCTGATATTTGGACTGAATTACAAGCTGGGAGCGGAGATAAAGCACGGGCGAAAGGAAGGTACAGGTACAGCAGAGAGCTGGACTGCCTGGCACAGGCCTTTGTCCATGCAGATAACAGCTCTCCTCCCTGTGTCATGCATAATTCACCAGCACTGCCTCCCTCCGTCCCGGTCATCCCTCTCTCCGCTGTCACTGCTCCTCTTCTACAGAAACTGGAAGCCTCCTTGTCCAAGTGAGCCCATGAGCATTGGCTGCATGTGTGTGTGCAGAAGTACACTCATGCGTGGGGACCAAGTACGTGTGTGCACCCAGAGACACAGTAGCAATATGCAAATCTCAGCTGCAGCGTAGCTCTCTTTTTGCTGGTTTGCCCTGGGACGTAGGTAAGGGGATGTTGTCCCCTCTGCCTGGAGGCTGACAGAGCTGGGGCACAGCACTGCCGCAGCCTGTGCTGGGACGTCCCACTGGTGTCTTGCACACAGCCCAGCAATATCCAACACCAATCCAGCTAAACCAAACCAGCGTATCAACTTCTGCAAAGGCCTAGGGTGTGATTTCGTATGCCCATCACATTTCAGCTTCACTAACCACGCTATCTTCCTAAATCCCTCTGATGTTATAGTTGGATAGAGGTTACATCCTTCGGGATATCAACCCCAGCGTTAACAGACACCAACTGCATTTTATTTGGTCGATCATCCAGCAGCTTCTCTGTACTGCTCTTGACAGAACTGTGCCACAGAGAGCAGAAAAGCCACGGAGGTTTTCCATAGCCGCCGAGACTTTCTTTCCCAGAACAAAGCAGAAATAACCCTGGTCACTCCCGCCAAACAGTGAACATAGACACCTGCTTAATTATTTTTTGCTTTGTAAATGAAAGCAGTGTCGTGAGTTTAATAACCACTGCTTGGGAGTAATTGGGGCGATTATTGTATGGCCCAGGGGGAAAATTGCAGCTTGTTATCTCCAGGGAGTAGCATTAGGATCCAGCAGATAATCAGAATGTTATTTGTTGCACTGCAGATGACATTTCTTATGGATTTAGAAGTGATAGTGATAAAACCGTGTTGTCAGAGCCACCCCCAAACTGGGGAATCCAGAGACCTGTTAAGCTAAGCAGCACCTGAAGCTGCCTGGGACAGCTGCTCTTCCAGCAGGACAGCACGAATAACAGACATACATGCTGTATTTGAGCTCAAAACACTTCCAGATCTGAGTATCACTCATCTCTTTTTTAATGTGATCTTCTCATAAGAGAGATGACACTCAGGATGCTGCATGAGAGGATGCAAAGGGGGCATATCAGCTCTAACAGATGCTGCCAACGAGATCTATACTCAGCGATAAGGTTGCTTGAGACCTTCCCTCTGCTATTTCTCCCTCCCCACCCCAATCAATAGCTTCTGCCTGTCCTCTCGCCTGAAATTTGAGGCTCAGTCAGGAGCAATGCTCCCACACTGCTGCAGCATCAGGATTTTTGTCTGCATGGTCTCACGGACACCATCAGCACTGGGCATCCTCCCCGTGCATGCCACAATCGCTCCCCATTGCACAGCTCAGCAGCTCCCATCGGTGGTGTGCTCTCTGTAAGACATTTGTGCACTGTCAGGTAGCAGCTTTCAGCTCCTGGAGGGTTTCTGAGCCGGGGGAGCCCGTTCCAGTAAACCCAGACAGGGTAGGTGGGCAAGATGCAGCACAGCTCCCGGTGATGCCTCCCAAACACTAGCCCTTCTCTGGGCGCCCGAAACTGTGCTCATCCAGCCTGGACACAGGGGTAGAAAGAGGATTTTTAGCAAGGCTAAGCCCAGCCAGAGGCCCTCGTGCTCTGTCTTTTGTAGGTTTGCTGCACAGGAGTGTCCCCAAATCCTGGTTCGGGCACTGCTCCCAGGGATGGTCTCGTGGATGACATGGCAGCACCTCGACACCAGTGAAGAGGATCCTGCCAGGCCCAGGAGAGTGCTAAGCCAAGGCAGGCTCTGCTATCGATCCCCTAATCAATGACAGTTCAAGGCCTGGAACTGACAGAGCCTTTTCTTAGTCCTCAGTTCCCACCCAAGGCTGGGCACAGGGAGGAGGGAGCTCGCTCAGAGGTTTAGCAATAATCCGAAGCAGGAGCAGAGACAGGAAGATCATCTCTTGCAGCAGGTGGGTTGTTTAACAAATTGGACACATAACGAGACAAAAGGCACAGAGGAAGGAGATCTGGCGGGACTGGACCTTTATCTCCGGCACGTTGGCAGCCAAATCTTTGTGCAATATTTATCAAGGGTGAGCGGGCAGGAGAATTGGCAGTCAATGCATAAGTGAGGAATTAAAGCCACTGCCATCCTTATCTCCCAGGCAGATATGCAAGGGGAGGGGTGGACGGGAACTGCAAGCCAGCCCAGGGCAATCGAGTTTGAAACCATTTGTGGATTTAACAAGTCCAAACTTTATTAGCTCAGCCGATGGGGAGCAGAGCAGAAGCACCAAGGAGGGCAAACCAGCACATCCACATCCTCCGGCTGCCGGAACTGAGCATGCTGCCTCCAAGCAGGTATTTCAGCTGGAAAGTCCCTCACATTGCTGGGCAGGCATGAACGGCCAGGGGGGCATGGCAAAGCTACCCCAAAGGCACCAGGTAAGGGGTCCACAGTCTCTCAAGCCCAGTTGAAATTCACTTTTAAACTAGGGAGTTTAGGAGCTGCTACACTTTCTCTCCTAATGTTGCTCAGCAGCGAGACAAAGGAAGAAGATGCTCTGCCCTCAGGTATATTCATATTTTCCACAGTCAGAGCCACTAGTGTCTTGTAGAGAGCAGGCACTGCTTGGCACTTCACAGCCGCCCCATGAATATGCCCCATGAGACATGGCCAGGAAACCCACAGGGGAAGGGATGGATACAAACTTGATAATATCTGCAGGGCTCCAAGTCGGTCCACTGAGGGTTTTTGCAGGCAAGTCATCCCCAGGGAGGGCAGCTCAGCTCCTGCAGTGGCCAGCCAGGTCCCCCAGCCCCTCCGGCACACGTGGCTCCTGCAGCTGCGGATGGCGAGTGAAGGGCTGCTTCGTCTCCATGATCCCCTGGGAATCCCCAGCTCTCACATAACGTGCTGGTAATTAACTCACTTATTGGCTTTGCTTTTGCTGAGATTGCACGTTCGAGATGGGCTCCATCTGCTCCTTGCATGGGCTTGGCTGCTGTGGGAGGGTAGCAAACCCCCCATTTATAATGAGAGAAATGTGTCACTTCTGTAAACGAGGGACAATGAGAAGGCCATGCCAGGGACCAGCAGCAGCCCTCTGACAATGGCTGCAGGTCCAGGCTGCCCAACATTAGTCCGTTCACTCCACACCAAACTCCTGCCAATCAGCCTCCTCCCCCAGGCACCCACCAGCCCGAGACCTGGCTCTGCCAGGGCCACCGCAGCCACCGGCTTCATTATATTGTTTTAGGGGATTTGCATCTCTCCTTTTAATTTCTCTTTAAGGGAAATAAGAGCACAAGAAGCCAAGTGGGACCTCATTTTTGGAGATGCTGGACTGCTGTGTGTCAGGCAGCTGCTGGAGCATATAGTGCTATATTCCCTCCCTGCACAACACAATTCCTCCTGGAGAAAATGGGACACAAATACCAAAGACCAGCAATACCAGAATAACTCCCAGCTACGGCCCTTCCCAGGCAGGTTCCCCCTTTGGCCCTGATGTGGTTCCCATAAATCCTCCCCAAGTTATTCCAGCCACTGTCACAGAGCTGTAGCAGCAAATCTCAGCTTAGCTCCAAGCAAAGCAGCGCAGGTCCCGCAGCACCCATCTGCACTGCCTTTGTCTCCTCAGCCTTTGAGTGGTGCTTTTCCTCCTCTCTGCTGCAAAGAAAAGCATTAGTTGCAACATTGCTTTAATTTGTTTGCCAGCTTTCAGAGAGTGGAGAAGCTCGCTGCTCCCATCGGTGCTGTTTGGAGGATGTTTGCACGCCGGTAGTGTTAACCCTTTGGCTCCTGCGCTATCGCTGGGGCTGCTGGAGCACATTTGCACACCCAAGACACATGAGCTGCCTTCTCCATCATGGCTCCACAGTGCTCAGGGCCACAGCAAGCACGTGCTGCTGGCCTGACCTGGCACTTACCAGATGGGGGGGATCCATTTCCCCTTCCAGCTATCCTCAGTGTTTCCATAATGAGATGAGTTTTGTTGTGACCACAACCAGTGTCAGAGGGAATAAAAGAGAATATGATCTGAACAGGCTCTACATCAGTGACAAGGACACGGGGACAAGCAGCTGCAAGCAAAGCCAGGGTAGCACAGGCAAAGAAATGGTATCGGATGGGCAGGGCAGCACAGGGGGACGGGCTGGATCTGCACCCACGGAGGAGCTGGGGCATCCTGTTGCCCTGTGCCGCACATTGCGCATCCCAGCATCTCACTTCTGTGTGCACGCACACACAATGCTGGTACCTGTTCATCGCCTGGGACTGCAGCACGGTGTTTGCCTTTGCTGGACACATCTGCAGGAACACTGGCATAGCCACCAACAGCACGGGGCATTCAGGACAGTCACTGAGCAGTAGCCAGTGCTTTTGCGTTGCCTCATGCTAATTGCTCGAGCTAATGAAGCCGCACACTCAGCTCAGTGACTTTCCGCAGGGTTTCCATCCGCCTTCGGTTTGCGATGTGCCATTCACAACTCTGGAAAGCTGTGGCTGATCGATCGCAAGATTTCCAGGATGGCAAAAGAGTAGAAACAGCCCTGAAAAGGCTGTAAAAAAACCACAGAATCTCTGAAGCAGGTGAGGGGCACCCAGATCCAAGGGCGATGAGCAGCAAGAGAAGGAAATCCCAGATATTCAGACCCACATGTGCAAAGTTGGTGCAACATAGACGCAGCGATGCGACTCTTCCCAAGGCTGCTGCTGAGGTGGTGTACCTACCTTCCCTCAGGAGACGGGCCCTGAGGAGTTTGTCTCCTGGCCCTTGGGATGGTTCCTGCTGCCAAAACCCCTGGAGAGGCCAAACCCCCCTCCCCATCGCTCTCTGTGTCTCCAGGTCCCCCACACCCGCACTTCAAGGTGCCTGGTTGTTAAGCTATTCAGCCTCCTTTTTATCCCAAGCGTGGTTCTGAAGGTTTAAATAGAAAGATATCAAAATAAAAGATAATTGTTGAGAAAGATGAATAGGGGGGAGGAAAAAAAACCATCAGCACGGAGGAACTCTTGTCTAATTTCTCACCCACGCGGAGCACAGCGATATTAGTGCCTTCAACTCTGGTTCGTAAAAGCTTTCATGGCTTTATTACCAGCTCCCTGAACAACTTGTCCTTTTAATAAGCCAAGGCCTCCAGATAGCATGTCTGCCCATGGGAGATCCCATTAGGACATGGTTAATCCGGGCAGAAACAGCACAGAACACCATTGCACTCACCTGACCAAGGAAGACCTCGTCTGAGGCAGGAAAAAGTTAAAAAACACCCCAGAACGCAAGGGGGAGAGGGGAGGGTGGGAGAGAGGAGCCACCTCTCTGCTGGGGCCTCACTGCCACGGCGATGGCACCTGATTAATCGGTGCTGCTGGGTGTCCTCGCCTTCCCCATCAGCCCTGCCCTCCACAGCCGCTGGCTTTGGCCACAGAGGCCTTTAATTATCCAAACTGCTGCCCCTCACAAAATTAAATGCCGCTGAGGATGACTCAGTGTTTAATGGACTGGCTGCTCCTCACATCAGGAGAGCCAAGCGGGTGCGAGCGAGAGCACAGCACAACACGGCATAAATCAGACAGAGACACTCTGCACGGGGGTGAGTGACCCAGCAGCTCAGAGCAGGGAAACAGGCAAACTGCTGATTTTAAGCAGCTGCATTTTTACTCAGGATAACCCTGTTGGTAACTCCTGTGAGCAGCAGCTCCGGGTGCTGTGGCTCGACCCTCCGCCCAGGCTGTCTTTGACCCTTCACATCTACTGCCACTTGAGTGATGGGGCCGCACTTGATTTAGAAATCCCATGGTATCATCAAGCTGCTCGTGCTGGGTTCTCGTTTCTCAGGGTTTAGGTATAGTGGTTTCCTTTGGAAAGATCTCAGAAATCGTCAGGCTTGGCTTAAATGGCAAGAGCAAATAGGAACCAAAAGATGCAACACAAGGCTTATCTCTGCCTCCGCTTGCCTACCCAGGATGGCAACATGCTCCACACCAGCCAGAGCCAGCAATGGCAAGAAGCAGCTCTGCTAATAGCCTTGTTAGTATCACCAAGATGCTGAGGCTCTGGCTTCCAGCAGATAATTAACGATGTGCTCATGATTAGGAAGCCCTGGACCTCTACCAGGACCTATGTGAAGGCAATGGAGCTGCTCTTGGTTCAGAGCTGCAGCAAAACAATGCTTCAAGGAGTAGCCCAGAGTGATGGGGATGGCCTATGGGGACCAGCTCTCGGAGGGCTGGGAGAAGCAGTATCCAGCCCCATGCAGATTCAACAGCCCCCTAATGCCAGAGCTACCCCACCAGTGAGGAAGGCACATGTAGAAAGTCCTAGTAAAGCCCCACAGTGCCTCATTTGAATACAATTTACTGTTGTCAATGATGCTGATGGTTATTTCCCCAAGCTAGGAAGCATTTGGCCCCAAAATGGGCTCCTGGAAGCAATTTCAGATGAGCAATCTGTAATACCAGAGCTGATGGAAGCAATTTGCAACCCATTAGCTGAGATCAGCTGTGAAGATATTTTACAGGTCACTCAGCCCAGGTTTGAGGGGAGCTTGAGTTTTTCCCCCTCTCCCCTAGAATTTCTGGTCTGGTCTGGTCGGGATGAGGTGACAGAAAGGGCTGCAAGGCTGGACACTGCACCCGCCTTGCAAAATCCACCGACTTGAAGGATTAGAGCAACACCAGGTTCACAGCACAGGGCAAACAATGGCACCATCCTCCCGATGCGCAGCTGAACACCAAAGCGCTGCCTCTGCTGCCCCAGCAGCAAGCAGAAGGGGCTTTGTGGCATACCACACTGGTGGCCTTTTAATTAAATCTCTCACCTTAAATACACAATGCAATCCTAGAGATTGCAGGGCCAGTCACCCCCAGAGCCATCACACCCCAGGAAGGGAAGCAGAGGTGCCCAGTACCTCCAGCACCCACAGTACTTAATAGACCATTATGAATTAAATTGCCTCCTGTACAGCGGCTGGGCAGGGGGTGCAGATAAAGAAGCAATCTGCAAGCCAGAGCTGCCTCAATGGAGGGAGCTATAGCAGGGCATAACCCCCGAAAAATGCATGGAAAAGCATCTCTTATTCATCCTTGCAAACCCACCCTTGCCCTGGGTATGCTCTTCCAAGAAGCAGGATGGAAGTTTGTTTCTGCAACAGAGGTGTGTATGATGGAGCTGGGACAAACATTGCTCAGCAGGTGAGAAAATAGTCCCAGGGCTTGAGTTATCGCTTGGCCCAAGTTCCCAAGGTGCTCCCAAGACATGCCAGTGCCTGCCTGTCTGCTGGAGCCTGCACTGGGAGCCTCAGCACTGCAGCACCTTCCCTTAATTACTTTTTTCATGCTAATTAGATCTGTGGACGTGCCTGAGGGAAGCCCTAGCTACTGGATCTGAGCTGGGACTGAGCACCTATTTTGCACAGGAAGGATACAGCCAGAGCAGCTCACCTCCACTTCACACCCCACTGCCCATCACTTTCAGGTCCCATCCCAGGCCACCCCTTGGCTACTGGCCTTTAAGACTTTGTGCCTGGTGTCTTGGTGTTATCAATTATCACCTGGGGCTAATTGTTAGCTCCTCTCCCTTCCCACAGCCCTCAGCTGGTCCTGCTGCCTCTCCCAGCAGGAATTAACACAACCCTCACATGGCTCCCCCAAAAAATAACACGGAAATGCTCGTGCTCCCCACGCTCCACTTGACTCCAAGGATGCAGCTGCATCCTTCCTGGCTGGGGGCCAGCGGCAAGGAAGTTTCCTCCAACTGCTCACCTCCTTCCCTGGCTCCTGCAGGAAAGGGTCCTGGGGTGTTTGGGGGCCCCGACAGCCCCCCGAGACCCCCAGAAAACATGCTTTCCAGCCAGGTTGGCTCAGAGACACAGAACCTCTTCACTGGGGTTTCTTGTGTGGTGGAAAGCAAGGGCTTGCAAGTACATCCATGTGCGCATCCGCTCCGGCCCGAAACCCCATCCCTCCCTGCGTGCAGCCTTGCCACTGCCGGTGGATTTACTGTCAATAAAACCACTGCAGAGAATGACTTCTCATCTGGAAGAAAAAAAGAAGGGTGGGGAAGAAAAAAAAAACCAACCCTTTTTTAAATGTTCTTATCCCTTATCCAAGCAGCACATCCTTCTCTGGGTTTCTATCAGGAGCCCTAATGGAGCAGGCAGTTGTCATCCAGGCAAGGAGCAATGCTGACTCGCTGCAGAACAGAGCGGGGAAGGGAAAGGCAGAGCTGGTGCCAACTGGAAACGCTAATGACACTCTCCTGGTCTTGCAGCCGCATTTCCAAGCACTGGCAGGGTCATCCCTGTGCCCAGCAGCAAGCAAGGGGGGGCATTGGCTCACCAGGGTGTCCCTGAGCCCCATCTCTGTCCCCCCCAGACGTACCCAAGCAGGTCCCACTGCAAAACCAAACCCCGGGTTGTGCTCAGGCAAGGACCCTGTTTGGGAGAGGGTGCTCCCCAGAAAAGGACCAAACCAAGTGTGTCCAAGACATGGGATTTGGGGACGGGGTATGCATGCCTGGCACTGCTGTACCCCAAACTGCCCATGCTCCCATTAGCCATGGTTCAGGCAGGGACAGTGTCCTGGCAAGGCACCTTTGGGTAAGGGACACAGCTTGTCGGGACGACCCCGGAGTCTGGCTGTCCCTTTCCAACATCACAGTTATAAAGGACACTGAAACACTCTTCCATTTGACTGCAGTCACCTTACTGGGAGCAGTGGGCAGTTGCCTGCTGCTCCCTGTGCTGCTGCTGGGTGGAGGCCTGCAGTGGGGTGCATGGCCCCCAGCTTGGCTCAGGTGATGGAAGCACCCCGCTCTCTGGGGCAGTCATGGGGAGCAGATGGAGGTGAAGCAGGGTTGGAGATGCAGTGGCAAGCTGGACAGCGCTGTGCAACCTTTTTGCTCTGCCCCAGGGAGGAGCAGAACACCCAGCACCCGGTGCCTCCTGCCCCAGGCAGCGGGGAGCACCCTGGGGACAATGGCAGCTTTCTGATGACTCTGTAAATGGCAGAAGGCAAATCGCTGGGAAAGGGACAGCACGTCCTGCGTGGGGCAGGGACAGAAGCCCAGCGCCTCTGGCAGGGTCTGTCCCCATCGTGGCAAGCATCGTGCCAGAGACCACGCCAGCAGGCAGCAAAGAGCGGGGCTGCACCCAGCGAGCCAGGGGCAGATGCTCGAGGTACCGCGGTGCCCCGCTGCCGCCCCGAGCAGGCCGCTGGAAAGGGCTAGAAGGCGCCCACCTTCGGTCCTCCCGAAAAAGGACCAACCCGAGTGTGTCTGAGCACCTGTCCCAGCACTGGGGCCACCCATGAGTGAAGCCTGCGAGGGCAGTGGAAGCCGTGGTGGGGGAGAGCTGGGTCAGAGCTGTATGGGGGGGGCCGGGGGGGCTCCGGCAGAGCGAGGAGCCGGAGCATCACTGGAAGGCGCTGGGGGATGGGAACGGCACACGCACGCACACGCACACACACATTACCCACATGCACACGCCAGCAGCACCAACAGCCCCTGCCAGCAGCCTGCAATCGCTGGAGCGCCCCGCTCCTCCGCCTCCTCCTCCNCCACCGGCCTGCGGCACCCCTCGGCGGCCTCCGGCCCCACCAGCGCACAGACAATGACTTCATGCGGATTATGCATCTGAAGAAATCACCAGCTCCCAGATAGCCACAGGGGGAGGTATCCATGTGTTTGGCAGCGAAGCAGCCTCCTGCTCGCCTTCCTTCTCCCCCCTTTTTCTCCTCGCACCCAGCAGCTGCCTTCTCTCCAGCGATGGTCGCCTCTGGTCCCCCCGCACGGCGCTGAGCGAGGCCCCGGCGCATCCCCGCTCCCACGCTTGCACCAAGGTACCGCTGAGGCTATTTTTATTCCCCCCTTCTTTTCCGGTTCGCCCGCCACCGCCAGGCTTGGTGCCTCTCGCACCCTCCGTGCCTGTGCGTCTCCCGCTCCCGTCTTCCCACCCAGCAGCAAGAGGTGGAGGGAGGCTCATCCCAGCCCCGGCACCCACGTCGCAGCAGCAACCACCGTCGCGGAGCAGAACGAGCCCAGCTCCGGCCACGGCCGCTGGCCCTGATTCCAGGTTTGCATCCTCAATTCCTTCATCTATTTGTCGATGCGCCGGTGCCATTTGGGGGAGGCAGAGGGGAAGCGGGGGGAGCAGGTGGGAGGGGAGGGGTGGATACAGCAGAGTGCTGGGGGGGGGGACGGCACCCCAGTCCTGCCACAGGATGGGGAGGGCAGAGAGGAGGTGGGAGGGGAGGAAATGCAAGAGGCTGCACCCCCAAAAAAAAGAATATATATATATACATGTATGTGTGTATGTGTGTGTGTATAGGCTTGGGGGGAAGAGCAGGGTACTGCAAAGCATCTGCCCCATGTGAGGGCTGCTGGGTGCATCCCCAGCATCCCTGTGCGGGGATGCCGCGGGCCAGGCAGCACCCACGAGGCCGCCACGGCACCAAGCACCCACAGGCTTCCTTCTTGGCAGAGTGGCCACGCCAGAGTGCCGGCACGGACCATGATGGACCTGAAGGTGGACGAGGAGGAGGTGGACAGCGGGCAGCCGGTGAGCATCCAGGCCTTCGCCAGCAGCTCCACCCTCCATGGGCTCTCACACATCTTCTCGTACGAGCGGCTGTCGCTGAAGCGCGTGGTCTGGGCACTGTGCTTCCTGGGCTCGCTGGCGCTGCTCGCCCTCGTCTGCACCAACCGCATCCAGTACTACTTCCTCTACCCCCATGTCACCAAGCTGGACGAGGTGGCGGCCACCAGGCTCACCTTCCCCGCCGTCACCTTCTGCAACCTCAACGAGTTCCGTTTCAGCCGGGTCACCAAGAATGACCTGTACCACGCTGGCGAGCTCCTTGCCCTGCTCAATAACAGGTGGGTGCTGGTGCTTTGAGGTGGCCCCAGGTGACGTCTCCGTATGCCAGGACAGGCAGCAAGTGCTGGAGAGGTGCAATCCATGACTGGTGTGGGGCCATCTCCTTAGTCTCCATGAGGAAGCAGATCCTGAGTTAGTTCAGCTCTGCAGCTGGATGCAGCCGCTGTGCGGCAACACTGGCAGCCAAGAGCCACCAGGTCCTGCTACTGCTCCTGGGTACATGGCTCCCATGCTGGGCTGCCCTGGATGGATCTGGCACATGTGGCTCCCGTCCCTGGTGCACAGCACATACAGCAAGGCCAGAGCCACCCTGGGATGCCTGCAGGGTGGATCCAGCATGCCCTGGGTGCCTGACATCATCATACCAACATCATGTCTTGGGTGCCTGACACATGCAGCGAGGCTGGGGATGCCAGCAGGTGAAGCCGCTGAGCATCACCCATGCACCAGGACCGGAGATTGGTGCCATTCCTTGGGCCATGGGACTCTGCGGTGACAAGGTTCATGGGGAAGCCCCTTCCCTCCTCTCCCCAACCCCTCCCCATGGCTGTAGTGGCTCCTTGGTGCTGCCAAGCCACTTCCCTGAACCCAGTGCCGGCAGCAAGGTGCACTGCCTGCCCATGCCATTTGCCAAGAGGCTTCACTGTTGCCCCGACTTGTGCCCCAGGGAGAGGTTTGCAGCCACGAGAGCGGGGCTTGAGACCCAGCACACTCAGCCCACATCCTGGCGAGGCCATCACCTGCAGTCATGATGCCACCGAGGGCACAGGGCAGGGGGCTAGGCTGGCCTCAACCAGGGCCGGTGCTGCGGGACCAGCTCTGGGGCAAGTGGGACGGGTTTGGTATGTGGCCGCTGCTGCTGCCCGGCTTCTCGTTCTCGACTATCCTCCCGCCATCTCTCACCTGCCTCTGGGCCACTTTGTGCTGTTGAATGCTCTGAAAATGCCATGTGCAAAGTGCCTGAGACTTTGCTGAGCTCATGCCGGGGTCAGGGTAGAAGCAGCTTGTGTGAGGCCCAAATGGCTTTTGCCAATGGGAGCAGCTGCGTGGTCAAGCCTGAGCT
Organism: Pandion haliaetus; assembly: GCA_013401275.1. Lineage (NCBI taxonomy): Eukaryota > Metazoa > Chordata > Aves > Accipitriformes > Pandionidae > Pandion > Pandion haliaetus. Next base: position 50,123 of record VYZV01041643.1, on the reverse strand, counting down.
TCTGCCTGCTCTTTCCCCTAAGATACGAGATCCCAGACACCCAGACCGCTGATGAGAAGCAGCTGGAAATCCTGCAGGACAAGGCGAACTTCCGAAACTTCAAGCCCAAACCTTTCAACATGCTGGAGTTTTATGACCGGGCTGGCCACGACATCCGGGAGATGCTGCTGTCCTGCTTCTTCCGCGGGGAGCAATGCACCCCTGAAGACTTCAAAGTGGTGAGTGCCCCCGCGGCCCCGGCCCAATGCCGTGTTTCCACCATGCAAGGAGGGTGTTTGTCTGCCTGTAGCCGCTCCAGCCTCCTTTCAGCTTGGAAAGGACTGGCAGCATCTTCATTAAGGGGATGCCAGGGAATGCCGCTGTGTTTTAGAGGTCCAGGTGCCCCCCAGGAGCACGTGCTGCTTGATGCTGCTGCACAGGGTGCTCCCAGGTGGGCAAAGTTCCCCGGGATCACTTGGACTCTGCAAAGCAGGGTTGTGCATGCAGGGCTGGAAACCTCATGCTGGAAACTGCTGCGCGGTGAGGAGGCACCAGTGGAAAAGCAGGGAGAGACATGGCGATGGCCGGCAGGGACCCAAGGGACCCCCGCAATCCCTTTAGGAAAGCAGGTCCCGGTGGCATGGCATGGCGTTGTGCCCCACCACGGAGGTTGCGTCTCGCACTGGTGCACGGATCCAGTGCACAATAAAGCCTTTATCCCCCTGCGGCTGCCTCTCCCCCATCCAGCTGGGAATTAAACAGTGCCGGCTATTCGGGTGCTGCCTAATAAATTCGGCAGCCAGGGTGGCTGTTCCTGCCACCAGCAGGGAGCGTGGAGCGTGCGGCTCTGTGATTTTCGGGGTCCCCATTCTCGTCCCCAGCCAAGGGATGTTCCACTTGCATCCCACACCGAGCAAGGACGAAGCTGCCGAGCATGCCAAGGCACCGGCTGGGCGTCCACGGAGCTGCTGCCCAGGTCCCAGCACAATTTGGGTGATTTTAATCTTCTGCATTAAATTCCCTTGATGGGCTCTTTACATAGAGCAGTTCTCTGTTGTCAACTGTCAGGTGTTTTATTTGTTAAATGGAGGCAAGTTGCAGCCCGGAGGGGGCTGGATCCTCTCCAGTGGGGCTAGTGAGTGGGGCCAGGTCTCAGCCTGCGTGTAGCCACCAGCCAGTTTCGATGCTGGGCTCTTCCCAGTGCACAGTCGTGTTTTCTGCGCCGAAGCATCCTCAGGGACCCTCATCCCGGCTCCCTGCTTTTGTCTGTTGGGGTCCAAATACCCTGCTTTCTGCACCCCCTCCAACAGGCAAAAGCAAAATAGACTCGTGGCTGGTTTGTTATTCCTGCCTGGATTATTCCTTACAAGCAGGTTGGGATGATTTAATGGATTTGATTAGAAAAAGCTGGCTCTGTGCTACATTTATGTTGCTCTTTGGATTCCCCTTGCAGCCTTGCACAGGCAGGGCTCTGCGTGGCGGGGCTGGGGATGGTGCTGCCTGCGTGCGGGGTCCCAGCAGCCGCTCTGACTCACTGAGCTGTTTAGGAAACCTTTGCCCCCTCCCTGCCCAGGGGTCCCAGAGCTCACAGAAGCTTTTACGTGGGTTTGTTTGACAGGTTAATTCCTGCTGCCTTGCTGCTTCCTCCTCCCAGCTCGGACCATGTCCGCCCAGGCTGAGCCAGGCTCGGTGCTGCTCTGGGCCTGCTGGTACTGGTGAAGGTTCATGGGTGCCAGGGTCATCACCCAGTGACGCACCATCATCCCTCCAGCCTGCGCCGCCCTGATGGGGGTCCCACCGCCCCGTGAAGGGGCTGTGCTTACCTCTGCATTTTGGGAAGCCCCTTGCACCGTCCAGGCTAGTGGGATGCCCTGAGCGGGTGCTTTTGCAGCCAGCGCTGCCCCTCTTCTCTCCCTGATATAGAGGAGATGCTGGGTCCAGAGAGGGCCCTTGCCAGGGAGGATTTTTGGGCTGCCCAGACCACACAGGCTGGGGGGAGCTGTCTGCACGCGGGCAGGGATACATGTCGGTCCTCTCCCTGCGCCTGTCCCCTTTGCAGCCATTTAACTTTGGTGCCACAGCCGGTGGGGAGAGCCGGGGGGCTGATGGGGACAGCTGGGGAGCGAGTGGCCACCTGGGCGATGCTGGCTGCATGCTGATGCTGGCCGGCGCAGGAGGCGACTGGAAGAGCCTCGGCTCTGCCGCCAGCACCGCGGCCCCGGCACGCCGCGGCTGCCGCGTTATCTGTCCCCGGCAGAAGGGAGGGCTCGGGGGGAGACATGGCGAATGCAAATGAGGGGCTGCCATAGCTGAAATATGGGGGGGGTGACAATAAGGCAGCAGGAGTTGCCTCTGCCCATGTTCCCCCTCGCACTGCCGGACGGTGGGAGAGCATCACCGGGGTGCAGCTGCAGCAGCCCAGGGCCTCCCCCAGTGCTGGAAGCACTGCCCGTGTGCCCCCCGGTGATGCGCCCACCCAGGAGCATCCCAGGGGGCTGTGGGCTTGGTCTCAGCACCCCCACCGCGGTGCACAGCATCACCTTGCAGCCAGGACAGGATCCCCTGGCACACAGGACTCGTGCCGGATGCCATGGGGAAGCCCATCCTGGGATTATACAGGCTTTTCCCACCTCCGCTATCATCCTGTGTCATCATCAGGCCACATCAGGGGGTCCCTGGCATCATTCATCCCCCTCCATCTCCACCCACCCTGGCCAGTGCACCGCAGGGGCTGGGTGCTCCCCAGCAGCAGCCGTGTGCAGGATGGAGGAATGCTCCAGGGACAGAGGTGGAGCTGTCCAGGCTTGGACTTAGCCCGTACAGGAGATTGAACCCTCTAAGAAGACCCAGGGGGAAAAATTGGCCCACCCCAGCTCTGCCCTGGCTCTTCACAGCCCCTCCTGCACCATGGAGGTATCTGTCATCGACCAAAACTCCCCCACTGCAGCGGTCCAGGATGGGGAAAAGGAAACACAGGGAGCAGCTGTCTCCTCTCCCCAGCCTCAAAATCCTGGCACGGCCTTAAAGCCCAGAAGGACAAACACAAGACTGAGGGGCAAGTCCTGACCCCTCTCAGGGCACAGCCCTGAGGACCATGGGTTGAGGATGTCCCTGTCACCAGGGCTGTGCCCAGAGCCTTTCACTCACAGGGCCATGCGTGGGGCGGACAGGGGGCGGCTGCCCAGTTCCCCTTTGCGAAGATGAGGGAATCGCCCTCACCGTTGCCTCCGTTTCAGGACTGTGCTCCTTGACGTGTTCATTAGCAGCAGAGATCAATGTTTCACGCTTGCTACTTCATTATTTATAAGTTCAAGCCCTCGCTCCTCTGCGGGAATGTGTGGCCCCACCAGCTCCCAGCTTGCGTTTCCTCTCCCTCGTCGTGCCAGCAAAGGGCCCCTGGAGCCCTGCTCATCCCCCATGGATCTGGTCCTCACCTAGAAAGGGAAAGGCCCACAAGTCCTGTCTCTAGGCTCTAAACCCCATTAATTTCTTTGCATCCCAGGGAAAAAAAAAGAGAAACCCAGAGGACGAGCCTCCTCTCCATGTCCCAGTATGGCCCATGAGATGGGATTTGGGGCTGCCCCATGTAAAACCAGCACTAAACCTTGGGATGGTGCCTCTGCTTGTGAAGCCCCTTTTCAGGGGTCGGTGCAGCCAGGGGTGATGCAAGCAGCCATGCCTGGCACAGTGCAATGTGCATTTGCAGCCTTTCCTTCTCACACCCCGCAAGCCCATCCTGGGGGAGAGCCACATCCCCAACTCCTTGTCACTGTCCTGCTTCAGGGCACGGTGGCTGAGCCTGGCATGGGAGCTGGGAGCCCTGGGGCAGAGCGCATGGGACATCCTCAGTAAACTGCAGAAGATTAAGACCTCTGGACCATTTCCATGAGGCTCCAGGGCTGAGCTGGCACTAGGGAGAATTGAGCTTGACGTGGAGATCATGCCGCTGCCTTTTGCATTGGATTCTGTATCCTCTGCCCTAGAAATACTGAGTGCACAGAGGAAGACTAAGGGAGGGAGCAGGAAAGGTCTGGAGTAGTGCCAGCAAACCCCAACCACACTCCTCCTTTCCTCCTTCCTCCCATCTCCAGAGCAATGCAGGAGCTGCTGTGATGGAAAATGGATCAGGTGGCATCTTGCTGTACCCCATGGCACCCTGCTGAGACTCCCCACTGTCCTTCTGAACCCCACTGGACACCACCAGATCCTGCTGTGCCCCCTGTACCCTGCTAAACCCTAATGCATGCCCCTCTGCACCCCCAAAGCCTCTCTGCACCCCACTGAGCTCCCTGCTGACAGCTCACCTTGCTCCAGCCAGTATGCGTTGAGGGGGGGGGTCAGCTCCTGTCGCCCCAGGAACACCATAGTTTTTTCCCCCTGAGAAAAACCCTCATGTCATTCAAACCTGCCCAGTTGGTGGGTGCCAGGGTGTCCTCCAGCACCCATGGGAGCTCAGAGGGAGGGGTACCATGGGGCAGGTTCATGTTGCTGGTCTTGGGGTACTCAACCAGGGGATGCTGCTGGTCTCCCTGCTCTACCTTGACCCTCAGCCCCACGAGACCCACACCCCGGCACCCACCAGGGGACCCAGATGTCCAGCCCACAGCACCCCATGGCTCCGCGTGGAGCTGTGGCAGTCACAAGCCCAGGAGCCCCACAGTGAGCGGAGCTCCCCTGCAGTGCAGTGTTAGTGGATAATCATAGAGCTGGAGTGAAAAGCATCTCCAACACAGCTGGAGAGACCAGGCGCGGGAATTACTGATACCCAGATATTTCCTGGAGCTTTAGACAGTTAATAAACAAACCACATGGGCCCATCTGGCTCTGGAAAAACAACTTGGGGACCACACATGGGTGGCAGGGCCAGCCGCTGTCCCCAAGTAGTGTCATCCTCCTGGTTTGGGGAGCTGACAGAGCCGGCACATTTACAAATTCTAAGACATTCAAGTGATTTATGTAAATCACTTTTTAAAGAGGCACATGGGCTCCTAAATAACTTATAAGCATTTGAAACTGCTCGCATGTATCTGCTATTTCCAAGGGGCGATTCACCTCTGCTATCCCAGCAATTGTCCCTGGGGTCCAGCCATGCCATCCCCAGCTGCATCATCTGCAAACTCCCAGACAGGCTCACACTCCACATGGGCCCCTCTCTGCTGTTGAACAGCAGCATTTTTTGACCCCAGAGGTTGCATCATTTTCCAGACAAATGAAGCAAACCCAGTGGGACACGAGCTGCCTGGTGCAAAGTAATTGGAGGTGATGGAGCAGAGGAGCAGCCACGCACAGGACTGCAGCCACAGATGGGACCGCAACTATTTGCTGGTGGTGAGTTGGCTCTCCCAGGAAGCACAGTGGGTCAGGAGTGCCCTGACTCTGTCATCTCATCGGCGGCTCGGAGACTTTCGAGTATCATGGTATTTCGCTGAAAGCAAATCATCCAGAAAGCAGTCATGAGCAGTTTAGCCCTCGGGCATGGAGCAGAGACGCCAGAGAGTGTTGCTCCTCAGCTGCCTCCTTTTCCCAGCTTCATCCAAGCTTTTCCAGACACGGCCACCTGTGGGGTGCAGGCAGGAGGATTGGGGATCCCTCAGCTGCTTGGGGCTTTGCTCATCCCATGCTGATGCTAACGTGGAGACAGCAGCTCTTGTTCAAAGCCAGTTGCATCTTCACACTCGATCTGCAGCAGGACAGTGATGCCACGGTGCGACCCTGAACCATTGCATGGGAGCAGTGCCACTGAACCCGCCGTGATCTTGGCTGAGCCGGCACAGAAGACGGTCAGGAACAAGCAAGCCGAGGACATCAGCGCTGGGCACAGCATGGTGGGATGTGTGCCTGTGCCCCACAGTCGCTTCATTAGGAGCTCTGCAACAGAGTAGGTAAACCATTTAGTGCCTCAAACCTCTAAGCACTGAACAACATGACTCCTGCCCACCCTGGCAGGTGATTAGGAAAGGAGAGAAGAGGACACGCAGGATTAGGATCAGGCCCAGCCAGGGGTCATTTAGTCCCCGGCCCTGCCCAGGGGCAATGTCCAGCCTCAGCAGCATGCACAGCCGTGCCTGGAGCCATGGTGCACAGCAGCACACCCTGCACAGGAGTGCTGTGCACACCCAGAGGCGTCGTGCTCACCCAAAACACTTTGCACACCCAGATGCCCCATGCACACCCGGAGGTGTCACACCAAGAGCTTGGAGCAACTCAGATGTGCCAAAGGCATCACAAGAGGAGCAGGAATGGCCTGAGGTACATAAAGAATCATTAACAAATGAATTATTCATTATTGATAATAAGCTTTAATGGCATCTGTGGCTGCTGGAAGATCTGAGGAGGCTTTCAAGTGCTATCTGGCTGCAATGGAGGCAAGGATGTCACGGCTGTGGATGGGGTACCCTGGGCATGTGTGCATCATGGACGCTGGCCCCCAAGGAAGCCACAGGCTGGAAACACAGCCCTGGACCACCACCAGCATATCGTATTTTTCTAAATTGTTCCCCCTTAATCTCCCTTTGGTCTTTATCCAAGACCCAGGCTGAGCGGTAGTGAGGTACATGGCATCTTTGCCAACTGGGTATTTCAAAGAATCTGCCCAGGAAACCTCCTAGTGCCATTTTCCCCTCTCTCCCCCCAATATCAAGTGGGGAGAAGTTGGGGAGGAGCAGGGCAGGTCCCCCAAGCATGCAGGGCCATGCAGGAGGCAGAGATCTCCACAGAGAGATCTGGGAAATTAACTGTCTTGTGGCCTTTTGCCTCAGTTTTAATTTATCTGGCTTTTTATAGACTCCTTTGTTTTATCGCCTGCAGAGAGCTTGGCCGGAGCCAGGGCTCTCTAAGCAGCAGGCATCACTGTAACTCCTGCAACAACCATGACTCAAGAAGCTCCTCACCATCTCGGGCTCTTATTTATACAGGCCTTGGCACTTGGATATTATAACCTTTTATTTTTTATTTTTTTTAACACCCCCACCCCCCCACCCCACCCCGTGTGGAGGGTTTGGTGCATTTGCATCCAGGCTCTTACCGTAAGGACAGAGATGGGGCATGGGATGGCACCGGGGTAGGGTGCTTCCCACTCCACCTCTGCTTTATCAGGGATTTTAAGCCCCCTGCTCCTTGCTCTCCCAGCAGCCTCATGGCCCAGTAAAGCAACAGGAAGACCCATTCAGAGCAGCCGCACACCAGGGCTGCATAACCACCCTGCTTGGATTAGATTAGATTTGAAAACTGTGATGCATGCAGAGCCAGAGTGAGTGAACACAGCAAGAAAACCAGATAGGAACACAATTTCCTCCCCCCCACCCCTCCCCCAATAAAACCATTGGCTTGAATCTCCTTGCACAAACTGTCTAAGCAATTGTGAAGGATGTCGGAAAAAATTGCAACCTGCTTATGGGTAATTTGTGATCAGGAGGAAACATGGAAAAGCACTGGAATAAGTGTCCACACAGAATAATCCCAGCCGCCTGGGAATTAGCAGCACCTACCTCAGCAGCATCCTCCACATCCCAGCAAGGCAGGAGCCAGCACAGTCCCAGTGACCCCTCCACAGCACAAAGGGAGGCCACCAAGGGGTAAATCACCCAGAAAGCTCTCAGGATTACAAACTGTTTCAATTATAGAAGCGTAAATAGATCCCCGGCAAGTTGGCTGTGGGAGCCATCACAGCGGATGCACGACAAAGGGCCCAGCCGCAGATGCGCGCTCGACAGCCCTTGGAGTTGCAAGGGGTCCCAGCTGAGTCCCCCCTGGGGACCCCGACCGAGCCAGTGGGGCTGCGAGTGGCCTCTGTGCCCAGGGCAGCAGCACCAGTACCTGGCTGGGAAGCGCTCAGCAGCACCGGCCCAGGGAAGCTTTGAAAGATTAATGGAGTTTAAATGGAAGCATTTGGAGAGGAGATAAGGCTCATCTGATATGAAATCATATGGAACAACGGGAGCCAGGGAGGCCCTGGGTCCATAATGAAGTCCACTTAGCACATTACTCACCATAATGTGCTTTTTATTAAAGTCCTGTGCTGCAGATGCTGGGTCTGCAGCCGATAACCTGGGGCAGGATGGCACAGGGACCTGGAGCACCCAGCCTCTCCACCCTGAGCCCTGCCACCAAAAGCAGCCAGGACCGAGTGCCCCAGCCCTGCACAGTCTCAAAAAGGGACTTTTGATTTCCTGTCCCCTGTGCAAGCCAGGGACGGGGCTCCCGCATCACCCAGTGCCACAGCATCATCAGTCCCCATGGCCGGGGCTGGGCTGCCCGGGCCCATGGGGATGGGGTGGAAGGGGAGAGGAGGTGGGGAATAATACAGAGGAAAAATCTCCTTTTTAATCATCAATTTTTCTGCATTAGAATGTGACATACTAATCCACTGTGAAGCATCTAATCTGTGGGATAAAGGGCCGGATAACACAAGCTGTGCCCAGCTTGGCCGGCAGAGCGAGTGGAGGCAAGGTGGCAGCATCTGATAAGGGGTGACAGGATTAGTCCCGGCAGAGATCCCAGCTGCCCGGGCAATCCCACCTTGCTCAGCTGCTCCAAACCTGCCTCTCGCCAGGGCCAGGGAGGAGATCTGCAGCCCCAGAGCTGTCCCAAAGTGGCTCATCCTGCCCAGAGCGGCGATGGAGGCACTGCAGGTGCCACCACCAACATCTTGGCAGCTCTGGGAGCTGCAAAGCACATTCATGGGCCAACGCACATTGCAAACCTGATTTTTTTCCCCCTCCAATGCAATGCACCTGGCTGTGTCATGGGAGCAGGACAGCCCAGCTGCAGGGTGCCCATCTGCCCCATCAAATATCCATCTCCCAAATCCTGCTCCTGGCTGCTGTGGGGTTGCACCCCAACTCATCCCTTCCCACCAGTCAGCTCCAACCTCCAGGCACCCCCAGGGATGATGCAGGCAGCTCGGCCCCAGCTCAGCCATCCTTGGCAGGGACAAGCAGTGCCCCATTATAAAACCGAGCGGGTCCAGCTCACGGAGTGCTTTCTGCAACAGCCTCCCCGGGGCTGGGCTGCCGCTTGCAGGCCTGGGATAACAGAGCTTGCAATGTTGTTTTCTCCTCGCCTCTTCGGGGATTGGTTTATCTCTATGAATAACTCCATCCCAGCTTTGATCTCCTCTGCCATTAAAGCGTGACAGGCTGTGAAATGTGCTGTTGCTGCCGTCAAATCCCCCTCCCGCTTCTCCCCCGCCGCCTCCGTGCTCCCCCGCTCCAGGGAACCTCCTTTCCCAGGCCCGTGACGAGCTGCAAAGCAGCGAGTGGGGCTGAATGACCCCAGGACAGTGGCCAAACACTATGCCAGGGCCAGGAAAAACCAGGCTCCTTCCACCATCCTGCATCCCTTGCTGCAGCAGGGAGGAGGGCATCGAGCATCCCTGGTCCCCAGCAGTGGGTCGGGGTGTGGTGGCATCATCCCAGCACGCGCCGCCACAGGGGCTGATGTCACGGCTAATTATAGCATCCCCCATCCCTCTCCCCCGCCAAAGCTTTACCTGAGAGAGGGTAAAAATAACTCCTGGTGAGGGAGGAGTTGGAACAAGCCCAAGGACTCCTCTAGTATCTCCAAACTTGCACAAACCATGACAGCACCCCACTACCTACAACATGGGGACACGGCCACAGTTTGTCCCCAGTCGCGGAGCCAGGACACACTCCCCTGAGTGCTTGTGCCACTCTGCTCCTGGCTGCAACCATCCCAGGTCACCTTCATCCCAGCTCACATGTCAGCTCTGGGACAGGCGGTAGTAACCAGAGCCAGGGCAGTGCTCATCCTCAGCGTCCTGCACTGCTGCTGGGAACTGGCCCTGGCACTATCCGCAGGCTGTTTAAGCCGAGCAAGGCAGTTTAATGGCCCCAGCTGATGATAGAGTGTTTTCATTACAGCATCTCCCTCTCCCTGCTGCAATTGCTCCCAAGAAGACACATTAAACCTCCGCATGCCATAGGATCAGATCAGCCCCTCGCTCACACTGTCAGGGACTGTCCCACAGGCCCCAGGCAGCACCACTCACCTGCCAGTTCCCTGCCAGGGCTAAAAAATCCCCTTCAGGCTTCTCTTCCATTTTCCTTCTTCTCATCTCCCTCTTACAGAGGTTGCACAGAAACTCCCTGCCCCAGAGCTGGGGAACACCAGAAATCCCACCCCGAGCTCAGCCAGCTCAGACCTGCTCACTCCCTGCCAAAAGCATCCTCCAGTGCCAGTCTGTGTGATCAGCCCCACTCACTCCCACAGACCTGAGCTAACCCAGTGCCCCCTCCAGCTGAAGTCCTGATGCCTTTATAGCCCAGCCCTGCCCACAGTGCAGCTGCAGCTCTTCTCCCTCAAAGGCGAAGGGCTGGGATGTGACCCAGTCCCCATGGCACAGTGGTTCCCAGCCACCCAATCCACCTCCCTGGTCCCATTTCCCAGGATGAGTTTCCAGCTCAGACTCTCTGGGTTGCTCCCAAAAGGCGCAACTTTGCTCTCGACTTTATGAAATTTCATCCCATGGCTCTGGAGCGCATCCCCAAGGTCACCCACCCTTTCCTCCAGCTTTGTGGCAACTGCCAGGGTCCTATTGGGAATATTGAGCTTGGGGATCCCAGGACAGCCCCTCGAGGGACAACCTGCTGTCACATCATCAGTCATCATCTTGGCTGAGCCTGCCCTGGCAGGGATCCCCAGCGCACACCCCCTGCCCATTACACCAGCGTCACTTGCTCAGGGAGAGCAGATAACTTTGCACTGATATCAGATCAGATTTGTACAAGTTTCCTGGTTGCATTTGTTTGCCCAGTTTAGTGGTGCTGATGTCCGCGAGCCAGGATGTGCTCAGGGACTGAGGGCCCCTCAGTGCATGTGGGGAAGGAGGCACAGCAGCCGAACTGGTGTGCTGGGGCATGCTCATTGCACCCAGGCATTGGTCAAAAGCTCCTGTCCAGCTCTTGTGCATCAAAGCACTGCATATTTAGATACTCCCCTTCCCCTTGGGACAGCAATGGCGGCTGCGGTGCTGGGATGGGGCTGGAGATTGCTCTGTGGTTTCATTGGATGCTTTTATGAAGTGCTGAGTGCAGGAAAAAACCAAACCGCAAGAAGGGGCTGTGCTGCTGCAGGGCTGCAGGGAGGAGACGCCTTTACTCCCAGCAGCCAGCCTGGCCGCTAGCTCCATCCCACCATCCTGCATCAGGGATGCCTCCCCGGGACCCCCAGCCCCAGCCGGCTCAGCAGCACGAAGCCTGGACACCGTCCCCCAGGGGAAGCGGTAGCTCCGTGTGCCCCACAGGGATCCAAAGCACGAGGTGACACACCACGCACTGGCTGGGCTCTGCAGAAGGATTCATCACCTGAAGTACGGCAGTGCCCAAATCCTGCCAAAACCAGCCCTGGCTTGGAGGAGGACGCGCCCCGCGCTGCTCAGGACATCACCTTCGCCAGATGCTTCCGTGCACTTGCCACTGCCCCGTGGCACGGGGAGATGAGCCTGCAGGGACGGGTGCTGCCTGGGCAGGAGGAGCACCGCGAGAGCTTGGGGACACCACAGCATCCTTCACCCTCGCTGGCATCATCGGGGTGGGCACTGCAGTAGGACAGTGTCACAGGCATTTTGGGAAAACCTCTGGCTCCAGCTGCCCTCATGAGGAGCCCAGAGAGCCCAGCATATGGTGGCTCCGGAAACAGCCTGGCAACCTGCGGGGAGGGCCTGGCTGGAGCGGCTGGTCGGGCTGCCAGGACCGTGCTGCCCCGCAGCGAGGATGGAGGATGCAGTGTGAGTACGCAGGACGCTGGGTGTCTGTGCACACACCCGTGCACACCCGTGTTCGCCGGACCTGGCAGCCCTTTAGGCCCCCCAGGCAGCACCGGGAGCTCCCAATGCGTCAGTGCTTCTGGAGCTGGCAATGTCTGCTCTGTCCTGCCAGCCGCAGCCAGCTGGTCCCGGGGGACCTGGGGAGCCCGCAGAACCGCCCCTTGCTCCTCCTCTCCTCCTCCCTGCTCCTGATATACCCTCCTCTCTCCGTCCCCTCTGAGCATCCCTCTGCTCCTCTCCCTCACTCCCGCTCGCCTCTCGCTCCTTTTCCCTTCTCCGTTTCTCTTCTCTGAACTTGCCCCTTCCTCCTTCCCTGCTCTCCCGAAGCCCCTCTCACCCACACCCTGAGGAACTAACCCACCGTAGAAGATCCCCAGGCTCTGGCAGGGCAGGGGCCAGGACCCCCACACCAGAGCTGGGACCCCCACACTGCAGCTGGGACCTCCACGCTGGACAATGCCTCTCCAGATATTCTGCACCATCTCCTTCTCCAGTGAGGAAGAACCAAGAGATGCTGCAGCCACCGGGAAGGGAGAGGATGGAGCAAATGAGTTCCTGTATGGGCAAGAGGAGGATGAAGAGGAGGAGGAGGATGCGGGTGCAGCCACGGACTTTGTGGCCTTTGCCAGCAGTTGCACGCTGCATGGGCTGAGCCACATCTTTGTGGAGGGCAGCCTGGGCGCTCGGCAGGCACTCTGGGCACTGGCCTTCCTCCTCTCCCTCTCCATCTTCCTCTACCAGGTGGCCGACCGCATCATCTATTACCTGGAGTACCACCACGTCACGCTGCTCAGTGAGGAGGACAGCCCCGAGATGACCTTTCCTGCCGTCACCTTCTGCAACATCAACCGTGTGCGGGTCTCGCAGCTCAGCCACGAGGACCTGCTCTACCTGGCCCCCCTGGTCGACTATGAGCCTGGGATGGAGCTGGGCTTCACCCCGGCCCAGCCCAGCCCCGGGGATGAGGACGAGCCCCTAAATTTGTATGGGTTTTTTAACCGCACTTGTCACCAGCTGGAGGACATGCTGCTGAGCTGCAGCTACCGGGGCGAGCAGTGTGGCCCCAGCGATTTCGTGGCGGTGAGTAGCCCCAAGGTGGCCAGGCATGGGGTGCAGCTCCAGCCGGCATCGTGTCGGATCAGGCACGGAGGGTGACGCTGTCCTTGCCAGCTTGCTCAGGGACAGGCTGATATTTCAGCCCCGTCTGCCAGCACTTGGGCATTTCACTGGAGTTGGGGACGGCACCAGCTGCGGAGATCTGCTGGTGGGATACGGAGAGCAGCCCCAGGGCTGTGCTTGCAGAGGAGGTGCCTGACACCTCCGTCCTGGTGTCACCACTGCCTGTGGGGCACCATGAGGGCACTGACCTCACATGCCCCTTTCCTGGGCTGGCAGGAGCTTAGTGGCATGGAGACATGCCAGCTGCCAGAGGCGTTAGCTGGAACAGCTGAGGAGGGACGGGGGGGTTCAGGACCCCATCCAGCCCCATCCTTTGCAGGAATGGAGGAGGGCTTGGAAGAGGTGCTGGTGCAGGCGTAGGGCCAAGTGCCACTATCTCAGGGAGCTGTGGCTGCCGTAGGGTCTGTGGGGTTGAGGTGCCATAAATCTGCAAAGCGTCTCCTCCGAGTCCATGCCATCCCCGTGCCTTGGTGGGGACTGTCTCCTCCTCTACCAGCACAAAGACGGGCAATTCCAACAGTGAGAGGCACCCCGTAGGGCAGAAGCCTGGGTCAGATTGTACCCCCAGGCTGAGGATGGCTGTGTTTTGGGGCTGGTGATGCCCTCCCGGCTCCATGCTGTGGTGCTGGCAGCAGTTTGGTGCCAGCAGAAGGGCCCCAGCCTCAGCCCCATGTCCTCTCCTGCAGGTCTTCACCCGCTATGGGAAGTGCTACACCTTCAACGCAGGGCAGGACGGGAAGCCCCGGCTCATCACCATGAAGGGGGGCACCGGCAATGGCCTGGAGATCATGCTGGACATTCAGCAGGACGAGTACCTGCCAGTGTGGGGGGAAACAGGTAACCCACTGCCCCAGCAGCTCTGCCAGCAGGTCTGCTCAGTCACTGGCAGCTCCCAGGGTGCTTCTCAGCTCCTTTCCAGCTCCCCACCCCACGGGTCCACATCCCTCAGGCTCCCTCCTCTTCCCTCTTTCCATTTCTCATCACTTCGGGTCCTTTTCTTTCCTTTTTTCTCCTTGTCTATGCTCTTCGCCATGGCAACTCTCCATCGGTTTAGACAAGCAGCCATCACTTGTTTATAAATAGAGGCAAACACTTTCCCTGCTGCTCTCCCTGGGTGCTGGAGCAGGAGGGTCAGCGGCGGAGGGGACAATGACATGGTGTAGCAAACAGATGGACAGATGGATGGACACGTGAACAAATGAATTTGCTCAGGGGAAGGGTGGGAGACAGGAGAAGTTTTTGTCCCTCTTGCAGCAGGGCTTGGTGCAGCCCTGCACAGTGGGGTATAGCAGGATGCTCAACCCACTTCTCTCTGCCACAGATGAGACCTCGTTCGAAGCTGGGATCAAGGTGCAGATCCACAGCCAGGATGAGCCCCCGCTGATTGACCAGCTGGGCTTCGGGGTGGCTCCCGGCTTCCAGACCTTCGTGTCCTGCCAGGAGCAGCGGGTAGGGACTTGGGGGGGTCTGGGATGCTCCCTCCCACCCTGTGCTGTGGGCTAGACCTGCTGTGGGACACTGAGCCACCTCCCTGTGCCCTTGTCCCCTGCCTCCATGTCAGATGGAGAGGGGAACCTGGCCTGGGGACCGATGCAGCAAGGATGTCTGTCCCGCTGCCATGCTGGGGGGCCGATGGGCTTCTCTCCTCACTCCTGGCTTCTACCCCCTCCCAGCTCATCTACCTGCCACCTCCCTGGGGTGACTGCAAGGCCGTGGCAGGCGACTCGGAGTTTTATGACACCTATAGCATCACCGCTTGCCGCATCGACTGCGAGACCCGTTACCTGGTGGAGAACTGCAACTGCCGCATGGTGCACATGCCAGGTGAGGCCCGTGTGAGGCAGGGGCCCCTGCCCGGCTGAGCCCACCAACACTGGGAAAACCTGCTTTCTTTCTCCTCCAGGCGATGCCCCTTACTGCACCCCAGAGCAGTACAAGGAGTGCGCAGATCCGGCCTTAGGTGAGGCTGCCCAGCCCTGTGGGACCGAGCTGTGCGTGTTGGATTTCTCCATCTCCCTCTCTCCCTGCCCAGATTTCCTGGTGGAGAAGGACAACGAGTACTGTGTCTGCGAGATGCCCTGCAATGTGACCCGCTACGGCAAAGAGCTCTCCATGGTGAAGATCCCCAGTAAGGCCTCCGCCAAGTACCTGGCCAAGAAGTACAACAAGTCAGAGCAGTACATCGGGTAATGTGCTGCGGCCATGGTGATGGGGTGGCATCTTGTCCCTCCCTCCCAAATCTCAGCCTGATGCCACTTATGTCCTGCACAGGGAGAACATCCTGGTGCTGGATATCTTCTTTGAAGCCCTGAACTATGAGACGATCGAGCAGAAGAAGGCGTACGAGGTGGCCGGCTTGCTGGGTGAGTGTTGGTGGCTGTGCCAGGGGCCCTGCGGCAGCACCCAGCCAGCATCCTCCAACGAGGTGGTCTCATGTTTGCCCCGTGCACCATGGCCCTGTTGCGGAGGCACTGGGATGTACTGACAGCGTGGATGCAGATGCAGACGGGGCACCCTGCTGCCATGGCCAGGCACCAGTCACAGCAGTGATGAGTTCTGCCCTTTCTCTGCAACCTCTGCCACCGGATGCCAGACTCACACCACCCTGATGACTTCCCTCTCCTCTGCAGGTGACATTGGAGGGCAGATGGGGCTGTTCATTGGAGCCAGTATCCTCACAGTACTGGAGCTGTTCGACTATGCCTACGAGGTGAGTGTCTCTGCCGTCCCATGGCTGCCAGGAGGCCCAGGTTATCCTGGAGCACCAAAACACTCATGTGGGACATGGGGAAAAGCCACCCATAAGCCTCCACAGTACTGAAGTCTGGCTCTCACAGGTGATAAAGCACCGGCTGTGCCGGCGGGGCAAGTGCCGCAAGAACCATAAGAGGAACAACACGGACAAGGGCGTTGCGCTGAGCATGGACGACGTGAAACGCCATGTAAGTGCCGGGCATGCCATGGGAGCTGCTGGTCCCCTCTTGCAGCTCGGAGGCTGCCCCAGATGTGTTGTGGAGGGGGGGGTGTCATGGTTTTGGCGAGCACTTGGGAAAGGAGCGGAGGTACCAGGCAGAGATTACATGGGGAGACAGGACTCGCTCTCTGTGGGGGTCTGGGTGAAACCAGTGGCCCCAGTGTCCTGTCCATCCTCTGCCCCACAGAATCCCTGTGAAAGCATACGGGGCCACCCAGCAGGCATGACGTATGCAGCCAACATCCTACCTCACCACCCGGCCCGGGGCACCTTTGAGGACTTCACCTGCTAACCGACATCTGGATGTACAACCTGAGCTACCAAAGCCCTCCGGAGAGCTGCCCTTCTCCCTGCGAGCGCCAGCGGAGAGACACATCTAGGGGACCTTGCTCCTCACCATGGTGGGACACAGACAAGAGCGACGGCCTCAGATTTCGGGGCAGGAGGTCAGGTCGGATCATGCTCGAACCTGGCACGCAGCCCCCGTGGCAGCTGCTCCGCACCTGCCCCGCTAGTTCAGAGACTTGAAGACGCTCCAGCCCGGCCATCCTCGCAGTGCGGGGAGCAACATGCACAGCGGGCTGGGGCACGGGCCTGCCCCGTCTCCTCCCCTCGGCTCCCCTCGGCCTTTTTAACTAGAAACCCAGAAGCCAAGAAGCAGCCGTTTGGCCGCAGAGTCTCCATCCACAGCCCTGTCCATCTGTCCGTCCATTGTCTCCATGCCCATCCTGCTCCAATACCTTGGCCGGCGCTTGCTGGGACCCCCGTGCCCGGCAGGAGGGATCATCAAGGAGCCCCACGGCATGCCCAGCAGGCATGGTGGTGGGTTTGGCAGTCCCAGGTGAGCCTTGCTGTCCCCTGGGACCGTGGTGGCCCGCAGCCCACCCTTGGCTGAGCACTCCTGGCCACTCCATGCACATGAAGACGGGGCACCTCCACCTCTCCAAAAAGTCTTCCTTGGCACCCTGCCCCAGGGATGGCGGTGCCCAGCCACCGAGCTCACTGGCCGGCCATGAGCACCAGAAGGGACTTGGCCGGGGGGGTGCCTCCTCGGCACCGAAGACCCCACCGCCCAGGCAATCTCCCTCGGCCGCGTCGGGTCAGGTGACAGTGTGGTCTCCCTGCCCGTCTCTCCTGGGCTCCCCACAGCCTGGCCAGCCCTGCCCTGCCCTGCAGTCCCTCCTGTCCCCAGGGAACTTGGGGCTACCACGTGCGGCCCCTGAAAACAGCCATCCTCGGGGAGAAAGACAGAAGGGAAACTCCTGGCCCCCATTTCAGCTGCAGCCACCGGCCTGGCTCGGCCAGGGGCATCACAAGGGTCAGCCCCTTGGCACCGCTTTGGCCAGGCAGGCATAGGAGCCCCAACACCAAAAGGGTTCATAAGTTGAGGGATACCCCATGGCACAGGGTGCTCGGGTCCACGGGACCGCAGGCTCCCACCCCGCTGAACCCCCCTCAACAGCAGCTGCCCTCAGGCACCATGAGCCCTGGGCATCTTTGGGGCATCTGCTGGCTCGCTGCCCTGGGACCGCTGCTGCTCCTCCCGTCCCTGCCCTCTTGCCGGCATGCAGAGACCTGACCTGGCAGCTGGGGTCCGGCCGTCCAGCACTGGCCAAGTCTCTGCTCCCGGGCCTGCAAGCCCGCCGCCATTTCGCTCTCGGGTCAGTGGAAATTGGCCTTCCCCAGCCCCTGCCAGCCCCCAGGCCCCACACATCAAGCAAGAGCCCTCCCAGGGCTGAAGTGCTACTTATCTTTAAGAGCTTTTGCAATAAGTCTTTTTAGTAATTATTATTTCTAAACTGCAGTTTTGTTTTTATTATTGTCATTATTATTATTTGCTTCCTGACCAAAATTGGGAACTGGGGGTCAGTCCTTTGTATCCAGCAATTGCCCAAAGATGACGGGTCGGCCACATCCATAAATTTTCTTATGGATTTTTCCTAATGTTTCATTGTGTTTCATTTATTTATTTTCTTTCTTTCTCTTTCCCATTAAAGCTTTTAAAGATGGGGCTGGGATTTGACTTTGACGCTCACCTGTTGAAGCATATACTTTTTTGTTTGTTTCTATTATGTCATCTGCATTTTATATTTCTTATATATAATATATATGACTATATATATATGTGTACATATATATATATATCTATATATGCATTGTATCACTGTAGATACCCATCTAGTAGTATTTAGGCCTTGTTCTTGTGCCATTTTTTTTTTCTGTTACTGATCTCTGAATGCCTTCAAGTGTATAAAGTGTTGAATTCTCTCTGGTATCTGTACTATGTACACACATTTTCATAGGAAGCACAATGACAGATGCATTGTACATCAATACCTGCTACTCTTAACGATGATATAAAGAATGATATAACTTATGAACGCCGAGCCTTTCTCTCTTGCTGAGCTGCTGGAAATGCTCCCCAAGGAGGCAGGTGGGGATAGCATCATCCCAGGATGTTCTTGAAGGCATCACTGAAATCCTGGAGCCAAGACCAAAAGGAGCTGGGGGGAGGATAAAGCTTTGGTCCAGACTTCCAGTACTGCCTTTAAATGCGCACACGAATACCAGCAACATCAGAGCTAATGTTGAACAGAGTCACATTAAAGCCTCCCTCTGCTAAGTGCTGTGTTAATGTGGCAATGGCTCTGGTTACCTAAGCAAGCTCCGGTATTGCTGCCTGGTCGTGCACTGCCATGTGAACATGCCCTCGGGGACAATTTAGGACTGGAGGATGGGAACTGACTTTTGCTCTCAGGCAGGGGGAGGAGAATTAACATATGCACAGCTGCTAATCTTTGACAACTCTAACACTTCTGTGGTTTGGGACAGACACCTGAGATTCAGCAGAAATGAGTCACTAGCTTGACTATCACCTGTTTTTAATTTAACCAAGTTAGTAGCAGTTGTAGCACCAAGCCATATGTAAACACACTTTTTGTCCTAAAAATTTCCAGCTACAAAGAGCAAAAGTTACATGCCAGATCCAACATTGGGCATCCAAAAAAGCCCTCAGGACCCCATGGAGACTGAATAAAGGTGAGTGGGCAGGGAATACTGAAATGCCAGACTCCCCCTGGTCCCTTGGTTCTGGCCATGTCCCTGTTGCTCCTGGAAATGGCAGATGGGTGTTTTGCATTTAAACTAGAACTGTCTTACTGCTATTCTGGTCCTTCTCTGCCAGAGCTGGTGCTGCAAAGGCCACAGGGTGGGCTTTGAATAGGAACAAGATAATATAGCTAAGCCCAGAAGGGAGTTAATGAACCTAAATTAATTGCAGCCAGCCACTGTGAGTAGCCAGAGCAGCTGACCATGCCTGCTCCCTCCACAGCAGCATTCACAGCAGCTCCTGTTGCAGGGGGCAGGCAGTGACCCTGTCTCTGCAAGCTGTAATCTCTTCCACAGTTCTCCATTAACCTGCTGGGCTGCGCTGGGAGCAGGTCACCCTATCCATCTGTCACAGCCTCGCATTGCATCCCCAGCCTCAGCACGACTGTCTGAGGTTTCTGTTGCTACTGGACATGATGTCTGTGAGCCATCGCCCAGAATGGACTCGCAGAGGTGGTGCCTGGACCCCAAAAGCAGCAAAACCGATGCAGTTCCCATGGGTGTACAGCAGGTAGCCAGACAGGACACCAATGTGAGCAGCTCTCAGATAAGAAGTGGAAAAGCTGCACATCTTCATACTCAAGACTCCAGTGTGCATGTGATACGTGCACCATCAGAGCATTGCAGGACAGCGTGTGTGGGCCAGGGAGCTTCAGCCTGTTCGGGATTGTGGCAGGATGTGCACACCACGTGTAGGCTGCAGGGGGCTGGCAGTATGCAAGGTGTGTGGTGCAGGCAGTGGGCATGCATCCACGTCTGTCACTCGGTGGTGCGAGACACACTATGCACAAGACAAGGAGTTAATTACATTTCACGGGAAGCATCTCTGATGATCTACGTGAGGATGGGGTGTGACATACCTAGGCCCGAGATGCTGGGAAGCACCTGCTTGCACACTGCTATGTTTACCTTGTGGATTGTGTGGCTGCTGAAACCCTACAGAGCAAGGATTAATCATGCAACATGCATATAACCACAGCAGAGATAGAATCACCTCTTCTCCTCCCTGGCAATAATTCCCAGTTACCACTTGCTCACTGCTAAAGCTCCCAGCAGAAAGGCACTGAGATATAATTACACAGTCCTGGATGCTGTTCCACTGCCTGGAGCCAGAGCCATACTGGTTGGGGAAGAAGGTTTCAGAGGAGCTGCCTTGTAGGTGCAGTAAAATAAAGGTGCACAGGGTAGTGTTTCGCAAACCATTTCCACTGGGAGGAGCAAACCAGCCAAACCCTCAGGGCAGAAGAAAGGACAAGTGTAAGGAGACACTGAGCCAAGGAAGCTGAGGTTATTTTCTCCTTGTGTTTCTTACAAAATGCAGCTAGTACCAGGGGACGGAGAGGACTGGCCAGAGAGCATCCCTGGGGACAGAGGGCTGGGGTTACTCCCAGATCAGCTCATGCAATTTGGGGTCTCTCAAGATCCTGCAGCTCACCTGCCCCCTGTGCCAAGCTGAGCAGCGCTCTGAGTCCTGCTCCCTTCTCTCCACTCTAGAGGTTAGCCCTTGCTTTCTCTTGCTATCACCCCACCTCACTCTGTGTATCCCTCCCAGGAGAGCCAGGCAGCTTTCCAGCTTGCCCAAAAGGCTCCTGCCAGGCTTTAAGTCTCAGTCAAAGTTGCATCTGAACAATACAGAGCAGATAAGTTCCACTGCTTTTCCCCCCCATGAATATTTCATAAGGCTGCTGGGCGCCAAGCCTGTCGGAGGTGGCATTAAATTAACTGCACGGACACATGGATGCTGAGACAACAGTTAATGGCTGTGCTCAAAGTTTTATGTTTTTCATTGAGGTATCTGGCAGAAAAGGTGCCAATGCATCCCCACTTTTTTTCTTTACTCGGTCAACAATGCCATGCACTGTACAGGACAGCCTCCAAAATGACCCATGATCATCATTAATTGCTTAATTAATACTTGTGGTGTGACTGCTCACTTGGCTTTTTTTCAGAGATTAAGGCTGGCTGCATTTGTATCCCTCTTCTCCCTGAGCAACCACAAGGGTAAGTGCTCCGGGCAATAGGGAACTTAATGCTAATACTTGCAGAAAGCAACCTTTAACTCTAACATCATGCTTTCTGTAGCAACCCAAGTCACTGTCAAAGGAGACAGGAATCCTTTTGCTGGGTGCTCAGCCTAAACCTGAACTAACTGACTGCATTCATGTCCGTTTATGCCCCCATAAGCTTACTTCTTAAGATGTTAAGGACAGCAGTTCTGGTGAGAGGTGTTACTGCCATGTCTGCATGTTGGACTCTTCCATGCCCAGTGCAGGCAAAGCCTTCTTCCTCCGAGCACATCCCAGAGCAAGGGAGGCTTCAGGACCAGCATCTCCTGCAATAGGCGCGTATTTATAACAGTAAGTGTTACTCTTACGGCCTGGCAAGTGTGAGACCAACACCCCAACCCTCAACTCGAGGGCATTTCTGACTGTAACAATTCCTGTGCAGTAACTCTGACAGCTGCAGTGGAAATTAGCCAGGCTAAATTAGGACAGGAGAGACCAGAACAAGTGCGATGTCAGCTGAGGGTCATGGGTCCCTTCCATGGCATGCAGTCCTTCAGGAGCAAATGGCTCCAGCATGAGTCCCCCATGGGGTCACAAGTCCTGCCAGAAAACCTGCTCTGTGGGCTCCTCTCTCCACAGATCCTGCCAGAAGCCTGCTCCAGCGTGGGCTTCCCACAGGGTCACAGCCTCCTTCAGGCACCCACTTGCTCTGACGTGGGGTCCTCCACTGGCTGCAGGTGGGTATCTGCTCCACCGTGGGCCTCCATGGACTGCAGGGGGACAGCGTGCCTCACCATGGTCTTCCTCACGGGCTGCAGGGGAATCTCTGCTCCGGCACCTGGAGCACCTCCTCCCCCTCCTTCTTCAGTGACCTTGGGGTCTGCAGGGTTGTTTCTCTTACACATTCTCACTCCTCTCTCTGGCTGCCGTTTCTGTGTCTGCTGCAACTTTTTTCCCTTCTTAAATATGTTATCACAGACGTGCTACCACTATCACTGATTGGCTTGGCCTTGGCTGGTGGTGTGTCCGTCTTGGAGCCGGCTGGCATTGGCTCTGTTGGACACGGGAAGCTTCTAGCAGCTTCTCACAGAAGCCACCCCTGTAACCCTCCCCTGCTACCAAAACCTTGCCACACAAACCCAATACAGGTAGGTAGATGAGTCCCTGAGCATGCCTGAAGGGAGCTAGATGGTTGCCAGCCTAAGGATTCAAGGAGCTGCAAATTCTTTTACAGGTGGTTTTGCACAGGGGTCGAAGCCCCTAACACACAGCCCGCTGCCTCTCCCACCCTGCTCCTAACACCCACAGGACTCTCTGCTCCCCCATGGCCCTTGCATCCCCCACAGGCTCCCCATGGACATTGCCCCCAGGACCCTGCACCCCCAAGAGCAACCCTCACGGACCCTATACCCTTCCCTAATCCCCCAGGACCCTGCTCCAACATCCCAAGACCCGCACCCTCCCATATGCCCCCAGGACCCTGCTCCAGCACCCCCGAGACCCTGCACCTGCACCCGCCCCCCCAGGCAAGCCTCCAGCCAGCAGAGGGCGGCCGTTAAGGGCGGCGCCTCTCTAGCGCCCCACCCGCGCGTTCTCTCTATGGCGTACGTCCGGTTCCGGCCCGCTCCCCTTTGTGCTGGAGAAGATGGCGGCGCGGGCGGGATTCCAGTCAGTTACTCCCAGCGGTGGCGGCGGTGGAGCCGCTGCCGGGGCCGGCGCGCTGGGACCGGGCACACCGGGCGGGCCGGTGCGCATGGGCCCGGCTCCGGGACAGGGCTTGTACCGCTCGCCGTTGCCGGGNGGGAGGGAGCGGGGGCGGTGGGGACGGGAACGGTCCCTCCCGGTGGGCATTGGACCGGTTTTCTTCTCTCCGCAGCGCCCCGGAATGTTACCGGGCAGCCGACTGGCGCCCCAGGGCCCCTCTATGGGGCCGCCCGGTTACGGCGGGGGCCCCGCGGGGCGGGCCGCGGGGGGCGGG
>VYZV01041640.1:27574-38511 GCA_013401275.1 Pandion haliaetus | reverse complement strand
CTTTATGTACTTGCTTAATTTTATACTTGTGAGCTCAAGGCAGCTATCCAAATTGATGAAACTGAGAATATTGGTATGTGTTGCATTATTAATTCCTACAGTAACAATTAGTTAGGCTAAGACTCAGTGCAGGGAAGAATTCTATTTTTATAAATTTAAAAATATAAAGATTTTAGTTTTCAGAAGCAAATTTTAGATTCTAATCAAGTAAAAATCAGAGCACATCACTGTCTTGCTTCTTACCAAAAACATGGTATCAAACAGTCCTTTGACCAGTGACATTTGCTAGTGCGAATGAGAAATACTGGTAAAACAAACAGGTTCTTTTCTTCTTTTCTTTGTATAGGGTGTGAAATGTACCATTACAGGCAGCTGTCAGTGTGAACGGGTTAACATTTACCTAATTTATAATGTGTGAAAATAGNTGTGACCTCCTCTTTCAAGTGAGAAGGGAAATAGAAAGGCTCAGTTTGACATCTCTCAAGAGATCAGGTGGAGTAATGGGTAGCACTTACCTTTTTTGATCCCCAAGTTGAAGCAGAAACTTTTTTTCCTAGTAACTTGCAGTGAATGAAATTGCTATTCTCCACAATGTGACCTAATGATCCTGGGAGGCTAAAAGAAAGTCATAGCATACATATAAAAGGAGCTTTTGACAGGACACAGGTGAGTGACTCTGATGCATCTTCCATTGACAATTTTAATCTTCAGAAATGCTCAGATTTCTGGGTGCTATCTACGTATTTCTGAGCAATATTTTCAATGGGTTTGAAAGGATAAGAGAATCCCTATATGTCTGTAGTCTAGTGCATGTGTACTGTACATGGCCAGCCCAGCTTTCTCTTGCAGCAGGTGCAAATAATGAATTTAATATTCAAGTAGTCTGCAAAAGGTACAGGGGAGTTTAGCAATTGCAGTATTAAACAAACTAATTATGATAGCATTAACAACTCTCTTCTCCATGCACAGCTTTAATTAAATTTGTTTTTGTACGTAACAAAACTGTCTCTGGGCTTTGAAAAGAGTAGTAGTTCTGTTATTGATTAAGACTGAATGTGATTAACATTAATTATTGATTAAACTTCCCCATATCTTCATATAGCATCAGAGAGATTTATTGATGAACTCTGAAAGGTCTTACAACTGTAGTTATGCTGTAATTCCTTTTGACTACTGCTTAAGTGGAGCATTCATGAGATATCTTTATGCATATGGAAACTGAGCATAAAGTCCATCTCCTAAACATTACCAGTTCAAGCACTTTAAATATTCTTGAAATATCTATCTTTATTGAAGCATAAGTTTGTGTTGGAGGGTTTTGTTTGGAATTTTTTTTAGGGGTGAGACAGGAGGGAAATGAAGCAATGTAGACACTAGATTAGGGCACTAACCTGAGATACAGGAGAGGCAGTTTGCTCCTGATTATATGTCTGGAATAGAAAATTCTGCAGCATTTCAGGCAGTCTTGTGGTTCTCTGTTAGTAATTGGCCTTAAGAATATTCTCTCTTGTTTTTTTTTAACACCTTCCGCCAAAGACAAAGCACTGGAAAATGCTTTGTCTTTGACAAATCATCATATGGCAGTAAAAAAAAAAATTAGATTACTGTATGAATAAATAATGCTTGAGTGAGGAAAATACTATAACATTGATCTTCAGGACCTTTGGGAATCGGAATGATTCTTACATTGGATTGTTAATTAATGAAAGACTGTTGCAGAATTCTGTCTTCAAATAAACTGTCATCCCTTGTAATTTTTCAGGGGAAGTGAAATAACAATTTAAGACCTTTTCAGATTAATTGATCTACTTATTTATCAACTAACCCATGTGTTCAGTAAATATTCAACTGATGTCTTCTGAATTAAACAAAGAGTTTATTCTGTTAAATAAAGGATGATGCAACAGTGAGATAAAGAAGATGTTGCTTTAGATGGTTGACTGCATAACCAGTGCAACTTCAGGCACCTAGCTCCAGATGAGAATTACAAATCCGAGCAAGAGGGTATGGATAATGTCAAGACAGTAGCTTGGGAGAAAGAAATATCCCTTTCCTTACTGAGTCCTGCTGGCTATACTGGTTAGGCAATTTTGGACTGATATTCATGACTCTTCCTACACTTTCTATAGAGAACTCATTACCTGAATTGCTGAAATTCTGAAAGATAGATGTTCCCCCAAAATGGGAACAAACCTACAACAAGGAATTTTTGGCTGTTTTCCAAGTGTGTTAATTTTCCACCCTTTAGATGGAGCAAACATTTAGTGATTTTGAGGTTGGTTTGGTTTTTCTTCTGAAAAGCCATAGAGAGAGAAAAGAAAGAAGGCTATAATTAGCATTATATAAAGCAGGATGGCTATCATTTTTCAAAGTATCAAGATAATGAAATACTTCTTTGGGAACAAGTGTACCAGCACTGGCAAAACATTATTTACTTATTAACACCATGGAAGGTCACTATACTCTTGTTACTGCTGAGTTGTGGTATTATTTTAATTGGGCTTTGCCCACTGATCTGCATGCTCAATTTGCAAAAGATGCCAGAGAACATGTGGCTTTGACATTAAAAAAACCTCCCTACACAGCATAATTAAAGCTGGGGTTAATCCCAGTGTAGACACAGAATTTTGTAACAGCTCGTGGACACACACAGTTGGACACTTGACACTAAATATTTGCAATCGATAATTCTTATGCTTAAAGTACATAGAGAAAAATGAAAAGTGTAAACTTGTGCAATTTGGACAAACCAGGTCATTAAGTACAAAACTGAGGCATTCAGAAGGTGAATCATCTGTGCACTGCATTTTCTCCTATTTTTTGCCTCTGTCTTGTATAAAGTGATTGATGTGCAAAACTGACATACAAGAAGAAAAATGTTTGCCCTTACTTTGGATTCATCTTTTAGAAATTGAATAGCAACCCTGCCTTCACTTCTCCATATCCACATCAGCCCAGGCTGTAGAGAATTCCTTCCTGTGCATGTCTTTCCTTTCTGTGTTGCACAATGAAATTTCTGTCTTGTGCTCCTGTCTTTCTGTTTTTTGGATCATGTTGAGTTATTTCAGAAGTAGATGTTAAGCAGGTGTGTTGTAGAGCTTGTAGGAAAATTTTAGGTGAAAAGTTTGTTTATGAATCTGATGTTTGCAACATCAAGGGCAAGATTCTTTGCATGACATCTCCAGGCAATTGTTTCATATTTCTATAGTTTGTTTTAACAATTCTGTAAACAGAACTGTAAAAAAAAAAAAAAAAAAAATTATATTGAGATGAANAGTATGTTTTTTTTCCCAGAATTTGTGGGTTGTTTTTTTCTTAGATCTTTTGCAAGTTGACAATGAAGAATGTTTTAATTCCCAGCCTTTATGACTTCATCTTCCATGTCACCGTTACAGCATTAGCCATGTTACTGCAGTTCAGTCATTCTCTAATTTCTTTCTGAGCGTTCTGTAGACTGCAGAAATAGATCCTTTAATAGTAGCAGTACCCATGTATGTATATGTAAAGGGCTAAAAGTGAACTATTTTTCCTGATGAATTTTTGTACACATTTAAACCAATTTTTATACTCTGAATTGGAGGTGCCTTAACAGGAAAAATATTATTGAACATTTAATCAATTCTGTTTCTGGTTTCTTTGTTTCCTACAGTTTTCCCTTGTTAATGTGGGAGGTAGCTTTTGATTATTTTTATGGGTTTGTGTGGCGCGGTTTTCTTTGGTAGTGGGCGAGGGGGGCTGCAGAGGTGGCTCCTGTAAGAAGCTGCTGGAAGCTTCCCCGGCTCAAAAAAGTCAGACCTGCCTCTGGCCCAGACAGTGAGTGACGATGAGAGCGCCTCTAGAAGAACAGATTGAAGAAGGGGAACCAGCAGTGTGGGGGTTGGGGAACGTGAGAGGAACATCTCTGCTGATACTGGAGTCAGTGAAGAAGGAGGGGGAGGAGGGGCACCTGAGGAGGCTGATGGCCCTGCAGCCCGTGGTGAGAAGGCAGGCTGTCCCCCTGCAGCCCAGGGAGGGGAGCAGGGCAGCGGAGGCGCCCCAAGATGGCCGTGACTCCATGGGAAAGCCCGCGCTGGAGCAGTGTGTGACTGGAGAGCAGCCTGCGGAAAGGACACGCGCCAGGGAAGTTCGGGAAGAACTGAAGCCCGCGGAAAGGACCCACGCCAGGGAAGTTTGTGAGGAACTGCAGCTCGCAGAAAGGAACCTTGTTGGAGAGGTCCGTGAAGGACTGTCTCCCGTGGGAGGGACCCTACGGTGGAGCAGGGGACGAGTGAGGAATCTTCCCCCTGAGGAAAGGAGCGGCAGAGACGATGTGTGGCGAGCTGACCTCAACCCCCCATCGTCTGTTCCCCTGCGCCACTGGGGGGAGGAGGTAGAAAGCACCAGGAATGGAGCTGAGCCGGGAAGGCAGGAGGGGTGGGGGAAGGTGTTCTGAGTAGCCGGGTTTTCCTTCCTAATAGCCTTGGTTTGATTTGATTGGTAGTAAATTAAGTTGATTTTGTTTCTTCCCCAAGTGGAGCCTGTCTTTTTCCCGTGACCATAAGTGGGGAGTGATCCCTCCCAGTCCTTGTCTCGACCCACGAGCCTGTCTTTGGATTTTCTCCTCATCCCAACGTGGCCAGGGGAGAGGGTGGGGAGTGAGTGAGCAGCTGCGTGGTGCTTTGTTACCGGTTGGGCTGAAACCGAAACCATGACAGTTATCTATGTAATAAATGAATAGTTGATATCAAGTCATTTCCTGAGCTGAGACACTCAAAGAGATACAAATGGAGGATTTCTTAATAGGAAATTCTTAAATTAAATGGCCACTGTTTATAAGTAGAGATAGAAGTGCAGGTGAGTATACAGAAGATGAAGAGTTCTTTGTTAGGGAGTAAATACAAATAATGAGATAACACTCTCTGACTTGGCTTAAAGGATTACTATGTTAATCTGTGTCCCTCTGAGATATGATTTTTAAGTCTCTTAGGGTAAGCAGCATTATGTGTGTCTGATACAGACACTTTGCAAGAATACCAGTGGTCTTCAGAAAAAAATACTTCATTCAGGAAATAGTATGTCTCAGTTACAATATGCAAAGAGTAAAAGCTTTGGCACTCTGGGTAGCTGGAAAAAGCACAAGATCAAATGTATGTGTAAGGTGAGGTAATGCATTGGTTCACTCTTCAAAAGCCTTTATCAGGTTTGTGAGCAGTGCTACGTGCGTACAGGTATTCTAGCAGGGAATACTGGCAGTCTGCAAATCCACAAGCAGAGTGTGACTGAGATTTAAAAAGAATGTAGAGCGTTCTGTCTTAAAAGAACTCACATTAGGTGGAAAGTATGAATGTATCAAATATTTTAACAGTTAAAACCTCTAGGGAGTTATGTTCGTAGGCAGGCTTTGTGTATCAATGAATGATTCAGATAAAGGAAAACCAGAATGGACAGGTTTAGCTTGGAGACTTGAAAATAATTATATTCCAACCAATCTTAAGAAGGAACATACAGAGTATATTAACAATGGATCATGACATAGATTCTGGAACTTAGATGTAACTGTTCATGTAAATTACCAGAAACAGGTTTTGTGATCCTGTACATTTTGTATAGTCATTCACAGCTCATTAAACCTTCACTGGTGCTGTCATTCACTAAATACAAAGGTAGCATGAGAACAGCATAATTAAAGTGTTTAAGTCAGACTGCTGTAGCTACATTTCTAAACACTAACTGCTCTACCTGCAACTCGTGGTTTTGAGGAATAAGGGTTAGAGCAGATAATGGGCAGTATGTATCCTAGCGGACCCCAGAAGCTTTGGCCTTTTACTGAACTAGTAGACCTTCCCTATGTTTAAATCTTTGATGTCAGGGTATTCTAGTTACTGAAACAAACTGTGGTCCAGCTGTACTGCTAATCCTTAGATTAACAGCATAAGCATAGTATCATAATATTACGATTTTTTTTTTCTTTTTGGGGGGGTCATTTGGCAATAAAGTTAACAACAGGTGAGTATAGGTGGACCACTTGGTGACATAGTGATAACACTTGTGTGGGCCTGTGCTCATCATGTTGAATTTATATTGAGCAACAGTTTTACTTTGATATCAGCTTAGATGTCAGAATAAGCAACTGATATTTAGATAATTTACTTTGTATCAAAATCTTAATTAACAGAGAAAATGCCCCTGTGTATGTGACTGCTCCTGCCTACATTGCTTCTCAGCTGCTGACCGGTTTGCTCTGGAGAGCCTCACACATTTGACACATATATTCTTCTGCTTCTTTGACCAATATCAGCTTCAGCACTCACGATTTCTTCCTTGGTATCCCTGGCACATTTACTTGGGAAACAAGAATGAATGACAGGGCACTGATCCCTAGACTAGCTGAGAACTGACCATAGCTCCACATGCTGTATCTCAGAAGCTTTAGAGCAGTATTAGCATGGCACCTTCCAAACTAAGAGCTTGAGCTTAGTGTCACACTGACAAAACTATATGTGTTCTTGACCAGAGAGGAGTCTAACTCAGCTAACTTAGGAATTTTTGGCCTGAATTCTTTTGCACCTGACTGACAGAAAATACAGATGTCACAGATTTAGTGAAACCCGCAGAGCAGCTGCCTGTATTGACTTACCCAAGGCTGCCTCACCCTCGGCACTCGGAGCATGCTATTTTCTATAGTCCTTCACCTAACAGTCTTGATTTGCGATTCATTTTTCAACTAAAAGCAGATGTGCAATTTAACTTAGCCAAGGTTTCTAAACATCAAAGATGTAATAAAGAGAGAAATGTACCCAAGCACTAAAGCTAGTCGCTGCAACTCTGATAAACATAATAGGAACAACTACGCTGTCAAGTAATTTATCTCCCCGTTCAGTCCTATTTCCTGGTCCCTTGATCATCTGTGTTGCATAAATATTAAGTCACTGATGATCTCTCTTTTGGTTTGAATTAATTAGTTCTCTCTCAAAGTTCTTTAAAACACAGGTGTGTTTCTGGGAATGACTTGCTGCAGGGACTTCTCCATTGAGCAGTGTGGAGGAGAGAGCCCCAGGTTTGGCTATCCCTTCCCTTGGACACCGCCGTGGCTATCTTCACACTCTCAAGAGGTTCACATGCTCCGAAGCTATATCCCCAGTGCATAAAGCGTACCTGTCATTTCAGGCCATAGATCCCTTTATTCGGGTGGGCTGCAACACAGTCCTCACATCCCATCAATACAAGAGATATTAGACAGGTGTACTCTTCACTGGGTAAAAAACTGGCTAGATGGACGAGCCCAGAGGGTTGTGGTCAATGGACTTAAATCCAGTTGGTGGCGGGACACAAGTGGTGTTCCCCAGGCCTCTGTACTGGGGCTGGTTCTCTTTAATATCTTTATCAATGATCTGGATGAGGGCATTGAGTGCACCCTCTGTAAGTTTGCACATGACACCAAGTTGGGAGGGAGGGTTGATCTTCTTGAGGGTAGGAAGTCTCTACAGAGAGATCTGGACAGGTTGGATCGTTGGGCTGAGGCCAACTGTATGAGATTCAACAAGGCCAAGTGCTGGGTCCTGCGCTTCAGTCACAACAACCCCATGCAATGCTACAGGCTTGGGGAAGAGTGGCTGGAAAGCTGCCCAGTGGAAAAGGACCTGGGCGTGCTCGTTGACAGCTGGCTAAATATGAGCCAGCAGTGTGCCCAGGTGGCCGAGAAGGCCAACAGCATCCTGGCCTGTATCAGAAACAGCGTGGCCAGCGGGAGCAGGGAAGTGATCGTGCCCCTGTACTTGGCACTGGTGAGGCCGCACCTTGAGTACTGTGTTCAGTTTTGAGCCCCTCACTACAGGAAAGACATGGAGGTGCTGGAGCGTGTCCAGAGGAGGGCAAGGAAGCTGGTGAGGGGCCTGGAGCACAAGTCTGATGAGGAGTGGCTGAGGGAACTGGGGTTGTTTAGCCTGGAGAAAAGGAGGCTGAGGGGAGACCTTATGGCTCTCTACAACTACTTGAAAGGAGGTTGTAGTGAGGTGGGTGCTGGTCTCTTCTGTCAGGTGGCTGGTGATAGGATGAGAGGAGATGACCTCAAGTTGCAGCAGGGGAGGTTTAGATCAGATATTAGGAAAAATATCTTGACTGAAAGGGTTGTCAGGCATTGGAACAGGCTGCCCAGGGAAATGGTTGAGTCATCATCCCTGGAGATATTAAAAAACGAAGTAGACCATGAAATTCAGGGCATGGTTTAGTAGGCATGGTTGATGGTTTGACTTGATGATCTTAAAGGTCCTTTCCAACCTAAATGATTCTACGATTCTAATACTCATTAAAAAAAAAAAAAATCCCCCACATGAAAAAAAGGGACCATGATGTGAAGCTCAGAGGAACCCAGGGCTGCTCTGCACAAGTTGGCTGCAATCTGCACTTTGTTCCCTTGATAGAGACATTATGAGCACTGCAGATGTAACCATAGTTGCTTACTTGCAAGGTTCAGACTGAAAATACTCTTTCTATGTGTAGTTACTAACTGTGACCATTCTTTGGTCACAGATGAAGTCATGAAGAAGACAGGGTTTTTCATTTTCTTTGGGAAACCTATGTCTCCGCTTCTTAGCTTTCTTCCAGTGACCTCCTCTTACTCTACTTGCAGTAGGTTCTATGTACAACAGATATGCAGTGAGGTGCCCCCAGAGTGCCTTTATCTTCCAGGTGCTGGCTTCCCTTGATATTGCATAACATATTTATCTAATTTAAGTACCTAATTTTGCAGTTTCACTGTCTGCTTAATTTGATCTAAGATAATGCTGCCTTTCAAAAGGAGAGTTTTCTTCTCCCTCCAGCATCAGCTCCAGCGCTCCCACGGCTGTAGGATAATCTGGAGCAGCTTGGCAGAAAACTTACAAGGCTGAATAAAAATAGTTGGCACCATGAATATTTCAACTCAATGGCCACACCAGAGGCAGCACAAGGGAAGGGGTGGGAGCATGCAGGAGGGGTAGCAGTGCCAAATGAAAGGTTGCACCTTTCGTTGGCAGCCCATGGTATGATCAGCTTAAGCTGATTCTGCAGCCACAGGGTCAGTCTCTTGAAAACAGGAGTTAGGTGCTTTTGAAAAAGAAATCCTTATCCCTGATGTATTCCACATCTGTTGTGTATTCCTTAACTCTGCATGTTATTTGGGATATATGTATGCCAAAATACTTCATTATGGTTGTAATCCACATTTTTAAAAGAGTTTTCAGTGATTAAACAAAACAGGGCGTACTACAGTGGTGTTGCTCTGTGCTTTACTTCTGCATTTTAGTGTTAATGATAAAAAACCTTTTCTCCTAGCTCAAAGCATGTTTTTATATGTGAGAATGTTCTTGTTTTTCATTGCTACTCAATGCAGTCTATTGTTTGTATAATTAATGTAATTATTGCTAATTATGTAATTACTGTAAATACATGTAATCAGTGATTCTAATTTGTAATTACAGAGTTTGATGTTTATTTGTGTAAAAGTCCTTACAAAACTTAGTAAGGGGAAGAAAAATTGGTTATGTACAGCAGGTAATTTAAAAAATTTGTAAGACAGAAATTACACAATTTTTTTGCCAACTACCAAAAGGAAATTAGTTTTCATTATTTACTAATTGGGTACACATTTTTATTTTTTTTATAAAAGGTAATAATTAGATTACAGAAGCCTAAAACTAATTTTCTATCCTGTTATATTACGGCTTAAATGAGTTAGCAAAATATTAGTAGAGTGTAGGTGCCAAATTTAACTTGTAATTACAGTAGCCACTTGAAGTGAAATTGCAGCACAAAAAATTCTAACCAAAAAAGATAAAAAATACTTTTGCAACACCTCCTCCCACCCCGCAATGTACAAAGTAGGTTACTTACAGAGAACTGGCTATTGCTTTCAATGCAGACATAAAGCTTCTGCTAGGGAGAGTGTAATTACCCAGTGGAGAAGAAAAGTCAGATGGAAATTAGCTTCTTACCATCTGCATATCACAAAATACTTCGCCAATTACCATCTTCTCAGTTCTCCTCCTCCCCCATCCGTGGAAACTAGAGGAATTCCTGCAGTCTTAAAACTCTGCCTGCATCTCTTTAAGCAGAGATCAGTAGCTATGAGTTTCAGTCCAATTTTTGTTTCTTTTTATTATAGCTGTTGGTTGCTGATATTTATAGCTTCTTATTTTGTAAGAGAGAATCTATCCTGGTGCTATGCAAATTGTTTGCATTTTTTATTTGGTAACCAAACTGGAAGTTAAAGAAACCAAATCAAATCTCTTCTAACTGTACTTTCCATTTCCAAATAAAATTATCCTCTCCCTCTGGTTATCTTTTGTGTCAGGAACTGCTTTACACAAAATAAACTGCGATCTTTTACACATTTTATTGTTATTTTTTGCAAGAAAAGAGAAGGAAATAATGAGCTAGATGTGCAACTGTAATTCATGATGATGATGCTTCCTCCTAATATTCAGATGATAAGAGCACTGAATTAGGATGGGGGAGACGCAAGTTCGGATTTCAAATATCAGTCTAACTGGTTAGGCTTTAAAAAAGAGTATCATCAAACTTCATGTTGAAGCTGTTTCATTTTGCATGTTTACGTCTTCAAAGAGAGAGAAAAATCTCTGGCTGTAGCTGATGATTAGGGCACTAATCCAAAACCAAAGTTTAGAGCATTTCTGTGTTTGCAGTACAGAGTGTGGATTTGTGTAGGTTCTTTCCCCAGTTACTTGAAATTCTTCCATTTCCTGTCCAGCTTAATTCCATAAAAGTTGTAACTGCTTCAGGAAAATCAGTTGCAAAAAGTATTTCCTTTTTGGTGACAATTAAACATTTTTGCTGAAAGCAGATGGTTTTCACATAGCTGCCATTTTCTGTTTCAAAATTGTTCAAGGGTCAATTTTTCTAAGCCTTAGTATAAGAAAAATATCTTAAGTTTACCCATAGTTCTTCTAATCTCAGAATAG
>VYZV01041640.1:1382-24255 GCA_013401275.1 Pandion haliaetus | reverse complement strand
GGGGGGTGAGTGAGCGGCTGCGTGGTGCTTTGTTACCTGCTGGGCTGAAATCGAAACCATGACACATATAAATGTCAGTTTGGAACAGGTCAAATGCCACTGTTTATAATGCCAAGAATAAATAGAATGAATATGAAAAAAATGAATATCTTTTTCTTGTGAGAAGTGATCACTCAAGTGACATAATGTCCTCCAGCCTATTTAAAACTATCTTCTAGAAGCTGGCTGCTGAGGATTCTGTTTTTAAACTAGTATAATGCATAATAATGTTCCTAACAACTAGTGTGAATGCAGTTTTTCACTGCACAGTTAAAAATATAATGTTTTACCCTCTGGATGGGGAAAAAGCATTTTTGCAGGAAAAAGGTGTGGATTAGTATCCAACTTAAATAATGTATATAATTTAACTTATCCTACCCTTAGGTTCTAGAAAATGCATAGGAGTACATTGAGAAATTAGTATCATCATTGAATCTATACACACTTGAGAAATCATATGAATATGGTACTCTAATATAGTAAGGCTAAATCAACATATTTTCTAGGTTATTGTTATGAAATGTGAAATCAGATATCAGATTTTCTTGTTTATTTTTAAAATATAAAACTTGTTCAGGTTTTGCAAAAGCTTTAATGGTAGATTTGTAAAAACTATAGATAAATGTCATGATTGATTATTTTTTTTTCAGCAAGGATTGGTTATTATACAATATGCCTCTCTCCTAATCTGGGAAATTAAGCTTTGATTTAATTCTACAGGTGACCTTAAATCTTGATGCATATACTACCAATGGCATAATTTCATATTTTTGAGTATTTGGAATAAAACCTCCAAACCCAATGCTCTCTCCAAACAAAAGAAAGAAATGTTTTTATGTATTAGAGTTCTTGCAAAATGGGCACCTAACCAACAGGTCCAAAATCACAAATTTTATGAAAGAAACATGGATGATGGAAATCGTCTTGATTCAACTTTGAGCCAAAATTGAACACGTTCGCTATAAACATGACCTGTGCCCTTGTTATACCTGTGAGTTTTTCAATATTCTGTCATGCTGCTGAATTTTCGAGATCACACCAAACCTTGAAGTACCCAGAAAAATTAGAAAGCTATACATAAACTTCCTGTAAACATATGGTCCATTCTAAAATTTCAGTTTAAAAGATAATAAAGCATTATTTGTAGGCTAGATCTGTCACTGATCAATGACTTGTACAAGGCAGATCATTTCACTAGGATGTTCTAGAGCAGCCCTAGGATACTGCTTTAAAGTAGCAGCAGAGACCCTTTTGCTCATTTCTCTGCCCACAAAGTGCTGCTATGGTTGTGCTCCTGAGACCTAAATGAGTACAGCATTACAAGCACAGGGCTTGTATAAAAATCTCATTCTGAGTTGCACAATAAAGACTACTTGCAAGTCAAACACTTGCTACAATTCACTGGAGCCGGTGAATCATTTCCTGCTCTTACGCAGAATATTATCTCCAATTCAGTTATTGCTATGCAGTAAGTGCTATTTATCATAAAAAGATACTCAGTATTTCCTTAGACATTCAAATGAGACAAAAGAAAGAGATCTTCTCATGTTACAAAAGTGACAAGGAAAGGGGAAGGTGATTTGTTCCATCTCCAAAATGCAGGCAGGACATTATTTGGCATGGTGGAACACATGCTCTGCTGACAGACTGACCGAGTCCTATACAAATCAGCTGTGGTCACCAAGTGCATCACACCAGTGATTGCTTCAGAAGCAGTTGCTTGTAAGGCCAGTTTTGAAACCACCCTTAATGTGCTCATGAAGCTGCAAGATTGTGTGACATAATAAAGCTGCTGGTTTGGGGTTTGCTTTATCATGCCATACTGGGATATACACTTCTGCATAGAGTCCATCGCTACAAAAGGGTTACTCTTAATATCTGGATCTTTTGCATAGAAATAGAAGTATTTCATTGTTAACAAAATTTATGTAGTACTATGCATTTACATAACAGTTTACAAACATTGACATGCTTCCTGCCCTGAAGAAGTGAAGGGAGGAAAAGAACTTTATTTNTTGAAAGTGGGTCAGTGCCTAAGGTGCACTAATTACAGAACAGCCATTGGGTAGAGACTTGATGTATTATTTTGTAGAAATCTTAGTATCTCACATTTCTTATCTACCATCAATATATTGAAAGTCTTTCAGGGTGAATGGTAAGTCAGAAATATTTTTCTTGAACATTTTGCCTTCATCCAGTTTGCCCCTATCACAAGCTATTGTCACTTACAGTTTTCTTGATGGTTGTGTTTGTATTTCCTCTCTCTGTTACTATACTTCAAAAATACTCTGGAAATAATACATGGTTTTGAAAACAATCAAAGCATATAATTTTTCTTTTTGTAATTTTGGATGGGAATGTGATTGTAGCAGAATATCAGAATATGGAGCATGAAGTGTTAAGGGATTTGAAACTAGCAAATGCAGCCAATATTCATCTGTGTTTAAGCCCAAAAGGACAAAATTTGCTATGAATTACATTTTTATAAATATAAGGGAATCTTCTGCAATCAGCAGAACTACATTGTTGCAAATTCACAGCAAATGGGAGAAGGATTTGTGAGGAAGTCTGTTCTGAGCTGCCAGACCAAACCCATAAAGCTTACTTTTTGCCAGCTGCTTC
Source organism: Pandion haliaetus (assembly GCA_013401275.1). NCBI lineage: Eukaryota > Metazoa > Chordata > Aves > Accipitriformes > Pandionidae > Pandion > Pandion haliaetus. The sequence goes on along the minus strand of VYZV01041640.1, from coordinate 21,594 downwards.
AGCCACGATTTTGTGGACTGTACATGTGATACACAAGGTGTTAAAAAATATGTAATTGCAATGAGGCAGGAAGTGTCTGCTATTTCAGTATGTTTGTAAAACTGTAACAGCATTAAGTGAATAGATTGAAATCAAGCAAGTTAAGTAAGGCAGCTGCTGGGTATCCCTCAACCATGTGGAACCTACTTATCCATGGACAGCTGTCTCGAACTGAAGGGTCTGATGCATATATACAGGGACTGTTAATCAAGTAAGCATGAAAAATACAACCAAAGGTAAACAGAAGTGAAAAACAGGATCTAGTGAAGCATGTGTTAAGCTTGCTGGAGATTTTGCCTTCAGCAATAGCATATTACATGTTGCTCCTAAGGAGTATGAACAATATTGCTCTCAACCTACATATAAATGTGTTCAGAGTGTAATACAGTTACAACCTGGGAAAAAAAGGCTGTTAACTTGAAAAGCTTATGAACTGAGACCTGTGATTGCTCTCAAAGAGTCCAAGAGGCTTAGTTAAATGGCATATTAGTAATTTATCAGACAATATTTAATCCCACAGCTTTCAGACCAGAAAACAGTCTGGTGGAGGGAAGAGGAAGGGCAAGTCCAGTCTCTGAAGAAAGCAAGAACTCCTGTTTTCCCCTGTTCTTCTTTTTGATGGCTGATGAACAAAAGCTGTTCTTATAAACTAAATATGCAATGTCATTTATGTGGTCAGCAGGGATAACTGAGAGGAAGAACTCGGTTTCCAGGAAAACACTCCTTGGACTGATAAAATTGCAAGAGGCTGGAAACAATAAAGAGTAAATGTGATATACCATTATATTTGTGTACTAGGAATAGCAAATGTTGGAGTTTGAAATGCTTAGTTTTTAGTGTGAAATTATGCAACTCTTAAATGTGTTAATTTGCATAATTTTTCTCTCATATAAGCCCAGTTTTGAGCACTTCCTCATCTGTCCATTTACAGGTAATGTGGGTTTTGATTACCCTTGAGTCTGAAGGGAGGAGTAGTCCTCATGTGTAAACTGCCTGTTATGGGTTTGTGTGGCGCGGTTTTCCTTGGTGGCAGGGGAGGGGGGCTGCAGAGGCGGACCCTTTAAGAAGTTGCTGGAAGAATTTGCCGCCCCAAAATGTCGGACCCGCGCGCCAAAATGTCGGACCCGCCTCTAGGCGGGGAGTGACGGTGGTAGCGCCTCTGGGAAACATATTTAAGAAGGGGAACCGGTAGTGTGGGGGGGAAACCTGAGAGGAACATCGCTGCCGACACTGGAATCATGGAAGTGGAGGGGGAGGAGGAGGAGCCTGAGGAGGCTGATGGCCCTGCAGCCCAGGGGGGTGAACGGTGGAGCGGAAGCTCCCGAAGATGGCCGTAACCCCATGGTAAAAACCGCGCTGAAGCAGCATGAGACGGGAGAGCAGCCCGCGGAAAAGACCCGCGCCAGGGAAGTTTGTGAGGAACTGAAGCCCGCGGAAAGGACCCGCGCCAGGGAAGTTTGTGAGGAACTGCAGCCCGCGGAAAGGAACCACGTTGGAGCAGGGAACGAGAGAGGAATCTTCCCCCTGAGGAAAGAAGCGGCAACGACGATGTGTGGCGAGCTGACTCAACCCCCATCCCCGATTCCCCTGCACCGCTGGGGGGAGGAGGTAGAAAGCATCGGTAGTGAACTGAGCCGGGAAGGCGGGAGGGGTGGGGGGAGGTTGTTCTGATGTTTGGTTTCCCTTCCTAATACCCTTGTGTTTTGTTTCTGTTTTGATTTGTAGTAAATTAAATTGATTTTGTTTCTTCCCCAAGTTGAGCCTGTCTTTTGCCCGTGACCATAAGTGGGGAGTGATCCCTCCCAGTCCTTGTCTCGACCCATGAGCCTGCCTTTGTATTTTCTCCTCATCCCAATGTGGCCAGGCGAGGGGGTGGGGGGTGAGTGAGCGGCTTCGTGGTGCTTTGTTACCGACTGAGCTGACCTGAAACCACGACACTGCCTTACAAAATCTCCTCTTCCTGCACAAATATGTGAGCAAAGCCACAAATGCATTTGTAGGTACAGGCTATTGCTACCCAGGTGTCTGTGAAAGGCTGAACACCCACAAATCATGTCATACATAGCAGGGTAAAAGTAAGACTCTGTAGGTCAGGGTGGCATTTGGCAAGATGGAAAGATACCTAAAGGCCACAACTTTCAGGTCAAATTGATAGTCTTCTGACAGCATTTTGAATGTGATATTACTGAGTACAATCAAATACCAGTAATACTACTTGGATTTTTTGTCTTATGGGTATGTAAGAAATATTTAAACTCCTTAACTATTATGATTATTTGTTCATCTCAAAGGACAAACCTGCATCACAGCAGTGAAGTGACTCCCAGACTGAGGCAGGACTCTCCAAGCCTTGTGGAGCAGATGCAGAAATACCAGTCCACCTGCAGTATAGCTGTGCTCAGGGGGCTGAGTGCTCTAAACCAGTAAGTCCTAATAAACTCTGACTCTGTAAATGAGTTCATTTATGGTACTGCATGAATGGGATGCTCACTGGCACACTGGCACAGTGCTGCACTGAGCCATGTCAATGTAAGAGTGCAGGGTAGCACCGTTCAGGGAACTCCGCAGAACACTTGCACTGCACAGCTATGTCCAGCAGCACTCATAAGAAAAATTGTACTGATACTTTGTAACGTAAATAAAATAAACTTTCAGAGAGCAATCAGTACTGCAAAGAAAACAGAGGGAAGGGAGGAAAGCATTAGGCCATCTGATATTTTTATGTTAGCTTCATGGCCTGAAAGAATTTGACACGGATGGGAACATGCATGTTCACCTCTGTGAAATAATCCAAATGCATGTGTGTAAACGCATTACTTGTTGTTCATTGCTCTTTACTATAGCCTGTTTAATCTGAAGGGGTGTTGTGGTTAGAATAATGCTTTGAAATATGCCTTTAAAAAGTCAGTTTCTGCATGGACATGATTAATAGTATGACTCGTGTTGTAACAAGCACAGATACTTCCCCAGCTTCAGGAAGTACCATAGTACCTCAAAGTTTGATAGATAAAAGGTACATATTCATTTTAGCTGAACTTAAATAAGGACTCTATTATGTCTGTCTTTAAACTACAAAAGCACATATAACTGTACACAGAATCCTTGAAGATAGCCTTTGTCTACTATTTAAGAGTGTTAAAGCGTCTCATACTGAGACTGCAACTTAAGAACTTGTACAAGTCAACAGCTGTGACCTCAGTCAAGCAGGCAACTGAGTTTTCAGATAGCAAGCTGTGCCTCATTCTTCTATGGCCAGAGCTATGTATATTTAATTAGTGTCCTCTCACCTTCACGCTACATGTTTTCCCACTTGACAGTTCCTGGCATCAAAAGAATGTCCTTGAGAAAAAGTCAGGCCTATTGACTCCTAAGCATATTATTTGACTTGCTGTTCAAGTAGTCTGAAGAAAGAGCTGGAAATAATGAAAGACACTGCAATGTGGAGCCGCCTTAACTGACAGTGTCAGGTGGGTCGAAGCTATTGAACAGTTCCTATTAAATTAGCTTACCTTCATCTCAGCTAGTTAAAGCTGGCATGCTGACAAATTAGTTGCTTTCTGTATATAAAAGAGGAGAGGCAGGATGAGATTCCCATTTTGTAGCTTAGTGACAGTAGATATGTCACATCACAAGGTCAATAACAATCTGTCCATGGAAGAAATGTAAATGTTTGGCTGATGTCAATACATTCTGGATTAGATTGTGAAATATTCATCCCTATAGCAGATGAGCTCATTTGCACTAATAAAGACCACTTTATTCCAACCCAGTTAATTACAATGCTTTATATTGTCTGTTTTAAAATCTGATTACAGCTTTTGTTTAGCTTTTCCAATATTAGCTCTTGCACAATCTATATGCTATTTCTATCCAAAGAGTGTTAATAGAGAGTTAACAGACATGCTTGGATTGTGAAAAGGGTTAGGGTTTTATTTATTTATTTTTGCTCATCAGAACAGATGGATTTTACAGTTTTCTTTAGAGGGAGACTCTGAAGCTCTCATAGGCTGTGTTTGAAATTCAGACAGAGGAAATGCTATTCAGGTTGGTTGGTTGCTGTAGAGGTAGATTATCTCATATTGCTAAACTCAGATTTTAGGAATAAAAAGTGTTTAAGAAGGTTAAACTGTTTTTATTTTATCACACTGTTCTGCATGTAACAAGTCTTCTTAACTTTCGTACGTTCTCGACACTATGGTAAGTGTCAGGTATACCTTGTTGCATCTCTTGACGTACTCATTTCAAACTCCTTCATTGCTAGGTTTTGATCCTAAATTACTCACTGCCTAAAATACTGCACTTCATCTTTTGGGAGTAATCTCTGGTAAGGACATCATGACCTGTGTTTAAGCACTCCTAAAGTACACTGCTAATTACTGCAGAGCTACCAAGTAATGTTCTTAGTTAAGTCACTGTTTCTTACATACTAGAGTGAATGTTTTAGATGTTTTGAAACTATTTGAAAATATTTTGAAATTTAATTACTGAAATTACCAGTTCAAACAAATATATCATGTTTGGAGGGCTGGCAAGGTTTATTCTTTATACCTGTCTTTTGATACGACCGTTCAATTCTGTGAACAATTTCTGTCTCTTCCTCTTCATAATTTTCGTTTTTACTTTTTTTAATGAAAATATTTCAGAGCTGTAATTATGTTCTGGAGTATAATATTCAACTTGCTTCTACCATTTTCAGGATGTCTGTAAATCTGTGTGGTTTCATTATCACTGAATTTAGTCTTGCCAAGTCATTTGGGCACAAACCAAAGCTCCAAGTGTACTGCTTAACTTCTGGTCTGAAAAAGCGCTGTACTGCACAGGGCTTAGTCTAGGTAGAGGTGAGGACATTTACCACCTCAGTGGCTACCAAACTTAAAATAAAGTTTTGATATATAACTTTTAAAGTTATAAAATTATTTTTTGACATATTTTGAGAATTTAACAGAATCATAGAATTTGAAGCTCATTTTCCTATAAGGAAGGTTATGCTCACTGTAAGTATACCTTCAAATGTGTAGAGCCCTTCTTGGTTTGTTTTCCTTTATTTTTGTGTTCATTAATCTGATTTATATAACTTGACTCACATCTATTAAATTCTTCTCAGATGTCTTAGTGTCTTTCACTTCCAGCAACCTGTAAGTGAAAGATTTACGTTCACTTCTCTAAATAGTTTACAAGGTGAGGTATGATTCTTAATACTTTTTTTTGGCATCGTGTTGATGTAGGTAACCTGAACTGTTTCCAGTGCTTTTTACTTTTATTGTAGGTCCCTGATTCTGCCAGGAGTCACACAAGGAGTTAACCTGTACTTGATAATGATAATGTACATGCAAGCAAAGTCTCCTGTGCAAAGGTGCCCTGCAGTAAGACACGTTCTCTAGTTAACACCCTCATTTCTCCCAACGCATGGTTTAGTGTACTGGTAGAACATATGGCATGACCCCGTGCGTATATTGTGCATCCTGTTATGCCAGAGAACCATTTTATATGTTATGGTTTAATGCATGGAATTGATATGTCGGTGCATTTCTGTAAACTCAAGTTCCAACTACAGCCACAGTACCGATTCTCCAGGAACTAAGCCAAGGAAACAGCACTCTTATACATAGTGAAGGACTTCCAGGTAACTGTTAATAGGCTAATTAATGTGAAAGTGAAAAGTCTAAACCTGCTCAGCAGTTCAAACCTTAAATATTGAGGAAATATTTAATTGGGTTGAAAATCAGATGATACGTATTTTATTTCCTAGGATTCCTCACTGAAAACCCTCTTTGTATGGCACATTTGGTCTCATGTAAGGAATGATGTATTATCAATATTTGTATCCATTTAACAATTATACATCTTTAGAAACTGAAAAGGCAGTCATATTGCATCAACGTCTTACTGGGAAAACACATGATTCTCATTATAAATAAATTATCTGGAGTGATAAGAGAGCTGGTGTTATATGAACCAACCTATCAGCTTGATGTCTTGGTGTATACCTGGAGGCAGAAAAGAAATAAAGTAACTGCTATTCCGTGCTTCAGATTCTGATGAACATATAATAGAATATGGAAATACAAAGATATTAAAATTATAAATTTTTCATCTGGCGTGCTCAGTAAGCTTGTTCTTTTTGCCTTATCCCATCTTTCAAGCCTATGAGTCTCTTTACTGGGGTTAGCAAGCTGTCTTAATATTTTAAATCAGCAGTAGCTGGAATGAGCACACATAAATTATCTACAGGTAGTGGGGTCTCTAAATGAATGAGCTCTCAGAAGTTATTCAGAATACTTGTGTCTTCTAACTTTCAGTTCTTGATGTCCTATTTGTATCTGTCTGCCTTTCTGTATCAGAAAATATGGAGGACATTTTGGCAAATGCAGTGGAAATTTTTAGTTTGTGGAATTAGCTATAGAAGCTGATTTTAATCTCTACCTAAGAGAAATCTATTATTGGCAAGCAATTTTAATCAGAAATTATATGACATCTGCTATAGAGGTATAAAAGTACATAAATATTTTTGTATTCTCAGTAGAAAAATAAACTTTCCTGGAATATGTAGTCTGTATTTTTACTTCTAAAATATCTTCTTCCTTTTAGCAACAGTTTTTATTGACAGATACCACCTATACTTTGTGGCACTCCCTTGAATCTAATTAACTGCACAATCAGGCCCGAAGGTATCTAAAATAGCATAACAACCTACACAAATATCACTTTTACTGGTCTGAAAAAGTGTTCATTCTATTGATGTTGGCAAGGAGTTGATTCTTTTTCATGGTGTTCCATGTATTGTTTTATACTGAGTCTCAGTTTTAGACTTGTCTCTAGAGAAGAAGCACAGAAGCATATGGAAAGAAGCATAGAACAAATTACATACTTCCCAGTTTTGAAAATATTGTTTCATTTGAGTGGGTGTTGAAAACAAGGCAGTTTCTTGAACTCTAGCCGCTTTTCAAAAGCTATTTGGTGCATTGGGTCCATTATTCCCAGCAAAATCACGTAGATTTTTGTCTGTGATGTGGATTTTATTGTCCCTTCCTTTCATGCTTCATATTTTGTGATATCTTTCTCCTCCTATGAAAAAATAATAAGAAAGAACTAAAAAGAGGAGACATTTTGTATGCCAGCAGGAAAATGACTACTGTGTTCTTTTTAAAGAATGTTTTGTTTAGGTGGGGTTTTTGTTTTTTGGGTTTGGTTTTTTTTTTGAGACTTTCATGTAGAAATATAAGTATCAAAGTGACATGAAAGCAATTTACAGAAGATTTTCTTGAGTCTCTGTTTTCAGTATAGCTAGGTAAAGTGAGAATATGGTGCTATAATGTTTTAATTGAAAAGAATCTAAATTATTGGGTTATGGAAAGATATTTCTAGCTTAGCTCAGTCTGAAATTCCCTGTTGCGGAGCAAAAAGGAAACCTCAAAGTAAGTTTACAATTCAGCAAAACATTTGATCACACCCGATAGTTGATTTTGTTTTGTCATAGCTATTTCAATACTATTTGAAAAGTCTTAAGTTACTAGTATTTTATGATTTTTAACATAGTATTTATCTAAAAAATACTAGTGCCAAGCTCTGTGAAGTTTCACTGGAAACAAATTAAGCTACTTAGTTACCTAAAGTTAAGCAGCTAACATGCTGACTACTTGCCTCAGCTCAAAATGAGATGGCAGGTAGTTCAAAGGACAGAATAACGACTCTGCTTACTCTATAGTCTATAATGAAGTTTGTCTGAAATCATGCAGTATCTCTTGAGGGAATCCATTGGTAAAGGTAGGGCAACAGTGATAGGGGACTACCATATGAGTGACAGTTATGGTATGACCAGTAGTGGCTGGTAAAATAGATTTCAGCATGACATCCTATTTCTTTTGACAGAAGGTATATTGCAGTCATGTTGTGTGATGGGGATATGCTGGCCAGAAAGCATTGGTTATCCCCATCTGTTTTCAGAATGTTTAGTGAGAACTGTAGCAATGAACCCAAATCTGTAACATCTAATCCAAAGAACAGCACATAATAGATTGCAGTGTTAGTTTTGGCTAGGTCCCAAAAGCCTGGTGTGGAGGACAGAACCACCACCTTCTGGCCCAGGAATGAGGGCTGCCAAAGGTCGTCTTCATTGCCCCCAGCCCCGTAAAGTCACAGTTAATAGTAGACCTGTTATTATTGAACTATCGATATGAAGTGAAAAAACCCTACAGCTTATAAGTGTGAGTTCTTTACTGATGATTCAAATGAGTACCTGTAGGGTCATATCTGTTTGCACGACTGGGACACTCATCCTGCTCTCAAACTGCCTTTGTCTATATTCATGCACTTCAGCAGCAAGAACTCTTAAATCTAAGTTCCATTGCTAAAGTGTGGATTACTTAGATTGTAAAAGTCAGCAGTTGTTGGTAAGATTTAGTAACTATACTGGAGTAGGAGTGGGTAATATCAAGAAGTTGAGGGAGCTTGAAGTTTAGGTTATTACCTTGAATCATGCAAGCCAAAGAAATACCTCGTTCTTGAATGATCAAATTGTAAATGTTTGAAATTTCTCTTTCACTTATCTCCTGCTCTCAGTTTCATGCAGATTTTCTGGTCACAAGTTTCACTAGAATGCTTTTATGTATTCAGATGGCGCTACTGAAGTGCTGCTGCTGAGCTTACAAGTTTTCTCAGAAAAGCCATGAAGCAGGGGCAAAATACTAATGGGATGCTTTGACACCACTCCATCAAATATTTAACCTTTTTCATTTCTTCTTCACACACTAGTTATTCCAGCAGCTCTACTTTAATTGTTTAGGGCTCAATTCTCACAAAGTGAAGTGGTATACTTGTGACCTACTTTTAGTGCCATCTTATCCTTAACAGGCAATGTGGGAACTGGCATAACTGTAAGCCGCTTCCAGGTTCTTCTCACTGCTCAAAGAAACTGCTGCTATAATATTCGTCTGATCCATCTGAAGAATTCTTCCATTCTCGTGGTTGACTTTTCACACAGCGGTTTCTAATTTTGCCATCAAATATGTAAAAGGTGAAAGGCTGAGAGGAATAGATCTCCATTTAGTAAGAAAGAGACATCTCAGGCTTTAAATTGGCCTAAAATTTGCAATGAACAAATTAGTTTTGCATATGGACTTCTGTAACTGTCCAAAGGCTCAGACTCAAGCTCAGTGACTGGTAACTCAAGCTAGTTTCATCCATGATGTCTGCTGTTCTGGTTATTTCTTATAAACTTATTAACTTACCATAATTCATAATTAAGACCTACCCATATTAATGCTAATTTAACATTGCCAACAAGTAGCAATTCCTGTAGAGAGGTGTTGGTGGACACTGCTGTACCCCATACCTTAAAAAATCGAGCTACTTTTCACTGAGAAATAATTTAGAGCATAGGAACGATGTGCAACACTGAAGTGTCTTAACTGTAGCTGTGGTACCAACTCGTTGTGTGGAGATTACTAGATAATGTAGGAGATTCTAAGTCCATTGCTGCAGTTAGCAGCAAGATAGATCTCTTCTAACCTAAATTTTGTATCCAACCTACTAGACCATGTGGTTATTGGCAGTGGGAGACTGCCACAACTTCATTCTAATTCTACGTGGAAATTACTTGCACCATCTCCGCTATGTAAAATGCAGCTGGTAATAAACTGCCAGCTTGCTCACATTTCCGAATGGCCTTATAAATTGCAGAAAATGCTTCATATGAGGGAACAGTACCACTATATGCTTATCTGAATAGAACTGACGATTATAACGAAATCTGCTGCTCCTTTTTCTATTATATGCTCTTGCAAGACAGAGAAGTGCTTACGTATAGAGTTTTATCTGAGTCTGCTGATAGTACTAAAATCTTTTGCATTCTTGATGGAAATTCAATCTGCTTTTCTCTGAGTTTTCTCCCCAGCTTTGTAGATGTTCTTTCAGTGGTATTCTTGTTAAACCTAAAGATATGGGAAGGTTTTCATTCAATGGTCTTTTCACACTTTTTTCAAACCCTAAAGATTACATAATTATTCTGGAGGCAAGAGTGGATTGCAAAGAAGGTATTTCTTTTTGTGCCAGTTCTGATATTTATTTTACCGTGTACATTCTTCTATTGATAATTATCCAGTGCTATATGCTAGGATAATGTATTCTGCTGGATATAAACAGTGGTGCAACTTCTAAGGGTATTAAACAATGGCAGCTTCTTTGAAATGAATAGGAGCTGCAGGTATTCTATCTCTGCTTACATGATTATGTATGAATTTTATATTTTATTCTGCTGTCTGTGTGGTACCATTATGTTTCAGCAAAACTAAATCTGTAGGGAAAAGAACTAATCAGATAGGAAACTGAAACAGGATATAAATGAGTTCACTATGTAGTCAGAGAAAAAATATAAAAATCATATTCATTGAGGAAAGGGAGAGAAGATTAAAAATAGGTAGTGTGAAACGTGTTAGAATTGTTCGCATTCAAATTAAAGTTAGAACACGGGCCATTCATGAGCAAAAGTATAGAACATGATTTCAGTAAAAATTATCTTGGCTAATCATACTTTGCAAATTATATAAAGTCTATTCTGCAGATTAATTCTGCAGAATTAATCACACTAAATGTTAGTACTAGAAATAGCAGGTATCTTGGTTGGGAGTCCAGGCCCCTCTATCACTAGGAATTAAATTATATAATCTTATTTGCAAATGTGGCAAGCTTTATCTTACAATTAATTAGATTCTGTCCCTGACTATTGCTGTCAAATGGCTATCTAAGTGCTTTAAAACCTTACTCCCAGTTTAGGTATGATCAGGCAGAAGGTCAGTTCAGAAATGTTGAATAATGACATCTTAAGAATTTTGCATCATTCTCTCATATTCATTTACCAAATACTGGCTCAACAGGATTTTGGAGGAAGTGCCATAAATTTAATGCGGTAAAATCTCTAAATTGTGAGATGAGTATAATGTGTCCACTGAAAAACTCTTTGCATTTAAAAAACGCGTTAAAGAAAAGAAAAAAAAAAGTAAAAAAACCCACTAGTTAGTTTTCTTGTATACTTCTACAGTGGGCTGAGTGTCATAGTTACAGAACAACTACAAGTAAGTTTAAATATTTTACTACCTCTAATTCATGATGTTTCACGTTTCATTAATGTCACTTTTTCTGTCTTGGGAATGTACAAAGAAGAACCATCGTCACTTTAAATTTCTATTCAGGTGGAAATATACCTTTCAAATATGTTTCATTCTGGAAGTGAACAAGATGCAATTTAATGACAGCAAAGACTGACAAGGTATAGGAAAGAATCTGAAATAATTGCTAAATAGTTCTCAATGAGGTTTCTTTATATTACTACATGCACAATAACTCCAAATTAATTTGATAGTTGCCCGTTTGAAGATTATAAAATATTTACCAGGAATATAGCCTTCTGTGGCTTAGAAAAACAGTGATGTATGGAATGTGACAAGGATTGAAGTCCTGTATAAATGTAAACAGAGATGCTAATTTGTTTGAAACTGATACATCAATAAATGCACGGAATGGGATAGGTTCTCAGTGTGCTCATATGTCACAGTGATGAGGCTGGTGTATATATATATGGGTAGATCTTCAGTTATTGGAATATAATTGAGCAGAATCATCATCAGTTTCCACTGCTGCTTACTTAAGGCATTGTAATCAATTAGTTGAACTAAAAAGAGTTGCGTCTAAGAGAAGGAGAGCAGAGAGAAAAATTATTGAATGTGTTTTCCAAAAGACAAAGACTACTGGAATTCAGTGTTTTTTCTTCCTGTTAGAAATGGAAGACTGTTATTAGTTTCACCAGACAGAAGTGAAATGTCATTATCATCTATTGGTTTTACAGAATTTTTCTTTAGGGTAACATGATTTTTTTCATTCATGGTCATCTTTGGTATCTGTCAGGCACAAAACCAAGAGACTATTGTGTTGTCCAAACATAAATTTTTGAACAGTAATGTCTTCTTATGTACAATCTCAGATTTACTCTGCTCAGTCCTACAGGTTTAGCCCTGTTGCCTTTGAATTTAATGACAAAATTAATTATGGCTACTTTAAAGAAATTCCTGTTGCTCCAATGCTACAGAGCCTATATGTTCAGTACAATTTCTATAAGCACTGCATTTGATATAATATTGAGGAGACATGGCTGTACTTCAATAAATCCATAGTTTCTAGGATCAACAAAGACTGTGAATGTAAAACTAATACATGCAGCTAGGATTTGTCTTGTAAAACATTTTAGCATACATTATAAGGAACACCGTTTTCGTATACACATATAGATAATTGTAGGCACATATATGTGGCAATTGATAGTGCTTAGGAAGGAAAATTAAAGTAAACTGTGTATGAAAACAGTTTTCCAAGCAGTCCATCTGTTGATATAAAGCTGAAGGAATAATTTTTATTCTAAATTATTTCTTGAAGATCCCTAATAAAAGTACTGTCAAGAGTTATGATATCATTTTAACATGCAGACTCTGGTTTTGATTGTCGTCTTCTGATAATCAAATGATAATCAAATAGAAGCAAATAAAATATTCCAGCTAAAGAGATATTCACCTACTCAGGGCACTAAAAATAAATTTTTGAACTGCTTAATTCATATGGCCTAGATTTGGGGTCCGGCTAAGAGCTTTTCTTAAATTGAAGTTCAACCAGTCAGAACATTAAAGTAATATCCTTTTTCATTCATGGGCTCAGATATTCAAAACTACTTTAAACTGATATTTTCTACAGTGTATCCAGTTCTGTATGTGCAAGCTACTTTTCAGACTCCTTATTTAGTATGTAATGTCATGATAAATTTGTTTTGGTGAACCTTAAAATAAATCTCAGGAAAATTTTATTATTTGAGCAATATTTCCCAATGGTTTATGAGCTTTTTGTTGTTCTTGTTAAAACAGCATGTATTGTGTTCCCACAGTTAGTCTCCTAAACACGTCAAGACTTAATCTATTCACATTGCTACATATGTGGGATTTGCAATTCTTGCTATACAGATCCTGCTTCCCAAGCCATGGGTTGTTTGTATAGCAACGCATTATCCTGTTAGACTTCATCCAGTCCCAATTAAGCTACATCTTTTTGACATTCGAATCGGCATTTAAAAAGCATAATTTTTTCTTCCAATTGCAGCTTTCTTAGTAAGATCTCAGAAAATGTTCTTTGATTCCAGTCTTAGTGCTCTTGAAAAGTTCCACTTATTTTTTTTTCACTAGAAGCTACTTTCTTACCAAAGTGAGGTCTGAACAGGTGAAGCAGTAATTAAGGCTAAAATTGCCATCCTAGGGGAAGATTTGCTCCACTACCTCATTCATTTTCAGTAAAATGTAGGAGTCGGTAAAGTATTTTAAGTATATTACATGTTATGCCAGTTTATATTCATTTGTTTTATGCCACACAAATAATGTGATGAAAGGTAACCCAATTTATTATGACAAACTATACAGGTAATTAAAACCAAGTTCAGATCAAATCTATTACTACACTAAATTACTACACTAGAAGCAAATGGACTTTGTAGTGTATTATAAATGTACCAGAGTTCAGAATATATGCTGTCTTGAGAAGAAACCTTTTTTTAATGTCCTTTCAAAAAATTTTACATTATGTGACACAGTAAAGTGTTAATCCAGCAACTATCAAAGAACTAAAAGTTCTTATAAAAAGAAAATTGCCAAAAGAGTAGATTTTTTTCATATAGTCCTCTATTTGCTATTTGATTTTTATCATCCACTTTGTCACTTTTTAAGGAATTCATGATTTGAGTTAGGCACAATCAGTTTCCTCCGATGTTCCTGTTTATGTGCATATAGAAATAGCTTTTCTCCTTTGCTGTTTTCTGTCACTACTCTTATAAGTGAGACTATTAATGGTGTGAAAGCATTTATACAAACTTTCAGCTTCCCAGTTAGGAATTTATTCATTACACTTGATATGTAAACACGTCTCAAATATGAGTTCTATGTTGTCGAAATCTTTCCGTTCTAAAGTTGGTGTCATATAGATTCTGTATCCATTTGAACTTCAACTAATGGCTATTAGAAATTATTCTTAGTGTTTTAGACACCGTCGTCAAATACAATAGAAAATGAAAATATTTTTAAAGTTTTTCCTGATGACCGAGCTCTTTTTCCTAAAGGACTTTTGCCCTTCAGCTAACTTGCCAAGTCAGATAAATTCTGAGCCAGCATATCTGAGTTTTTTCTAACCTGCTGAGCTCTGCAGGCTGGCCCAAAGTATATCTGTGGTATGTAGGTTTAAGGGAAGGCAAAATTATCAACCTTCCTTTCTCTCCAGGATTAATAACAAGAGTTCTTCCCTTCTCTTCTTCTTAATGTGATCCACTGAGTTTGAAAGCATATTTAATTTCTTGACTACTAACTGGATTCTAGCCAGACAGTTCATTTGAAGGTTTGGGGTAACACTTTGCAGGCCCCTTGTTTGCCCCTCCCTATCGATTTGCTAAAAACCCCAGTACAAGTGTCTGCATTAAGACAGGGACAACGCATAAAGCAAGCATAACAGAGGAAGGTCATATAGAAGACATTGCTCTGTGGAACTGTGATCTGTGAAAGGCAGGGATGTGTGAACTCAAATTTATAGGTGCTCTGTTGAGACATTTCCAGAATATTGCTCATAATACCACCATACTCCATCAATCATCTTTCTATGGGCTTGTTCTAACTCACTCTTTTTAAATGACAAGAAAAAAAAATATTTACAACTTTCCATTTGTATTCTTACCATGAATTGAAGATTCATAAGAACTACTTATAGGGTTTATCTTTTTTTCTTTGATTTAATATTTTGCTACTTTTTCTTGTCCAGCTACTCTTCTAAATATTGCTTATTGTTGAGACATACAGATAGTATTGCAAACAAAATACTATATGAAAATACCAACCCTAATTAAACAGAGAGGAGGATTTCTTGAATTAGTGCTGTCTGTTCACTCTTAACCATTCTGTTATTAATATGAATTACAATGTCTTTAAAACAATCATCATGTTATTTCTGTAGGACTCTACCTCCTTTAAAACAAGATGGACAGTGCTACATAATGTTCATTTTTGTTCCATTTCTTGTCCTAAGTTATGATATGCAAGTAAAATCACACTATTAAGACAGAATTAGTTTCTGTCTGGCTTTTGTACAGGATTTGAAAAGTCTAAGTGCTTTAAGAACATTAATTTATTTATTGTCAAAACAGTAAGATGAAATGCTCCTTGTAACTAGGGAATTATAACTAGGGAATCAGGGCACGGAAAGAAGATAAAAATACTCTCTCATACAGGGTGCCCAAAATGAGAAAGCAAATGCTGGTATTTCCAGCATATTCATGTGTCATTATATGGGACTTTGTATTTCTATACCTAGCTTCATTGGCTTAATTAGCTACTGTAGTATGATATCTGTAAGCAAGATCAATTTTTAAAGCTGTATGCTAGGGAATTAGTGAAGATACTACACTTCTCATGAGGAAAATGACCATCTATAGGAAAACCAAAATAAAGGGATTACTTAGCATTATATATGAATTGTGCAACGAAGGCAATTCTAATTTCTATTTTAAAACAGCATTCAGCTGTTCTGACTATAAGACAATGATATTTTTCTACAGGAACTGAAACAGTAAACAAATGTACAGTGGGTTTGTGTATCATCCAGTAGTCAGAGTCACTAAATATGAGACAGCCCAGTAATTATTTTCAGGCAAGGTTTATTCTTATGTTTTAGAATTCAATTTTTTGCAGCCCTGACACTTTCATATGTCTCTTTTTGCTCGGTGAAATTTCTTCTTTGGTTTTTCATCATATTGTTGTTCCCCTTCCAGCATCAGTTTTGGAGTTTTCAATGTATTGCTCAGACTTTGCTGCGCAGCCCAGAAAAGTACCTTGCTGAGGATAACAGCTTACTACTACCATATCAACCAGCCCTGGGTAGGAGGGAACACTTTACTGGTAGATTTCAGATATCTCCTATAAAAATAATACTTAAATTGTGTGTCCCATTCCAAAGGACTGCTTCATACAAGCCACTTCTCCCTACCTTTGCCTATTTTTTGTTCATTCTCTTCGCCTAGCCAGAGGTATTTTCCTAGACTCATTTTTAGCTTATTCCCTCTATATCCAGAAACAGGCTTTCCATTCCAGTGTCCTTGCTCAGGCCTTCTTGACTGTCCCTCTCAGTCTGCGTGATAAGCGTAGAAGTGATATTTCATGTCTTCCCATACTGTCAGAGTACTTTCTTCTACTTTTTCCATTGACTAGCAGCATCCTGAATTCTAGAATAAAATGAATTTTTATGCTGAATTCAGTGATGTGACTGTTTTGAGCCCTCTTCAGCTGCAGCTTCATTACTGCATAAGTACAATCAGCCTGGGATGTATAAAATTTCCTTCTGGCAGCCTAGATTTCCTTTAAAATGATCTAGAAAATTATGGCTCTACCTGCAGCTAATATAAGCAAATAAATAGGTGATGTAAAAAGCTTAAAAATGCTGTTTGGTACACAGTTTATCAAGTTAATTAAGAATCATTTCAGCATGAGGAGCAATTGATAGTGCAGTAGGTTGCAGTGGCTCGACGATTCTGGTTATAATACTTATTTCCCAGTTTTATTCGCATGTTGCAGGGACTCATAAAAGCTTCCCAAACATACAATTCTTCATTCAAACATGGATTTAATTTTTACAGAGGCCCTTTTAAGGACTGCAGTGGCCATCAGGTTGGGTGGGTGGCTGGCAGCCTCTGCTCGGTGCTAGCCCTGGGAGCAGGTGGCCAGCTGAGGGGAGCTGCCCCCCTCACGTGGCTGCTGTGCCTGCGCCTGGGTCCCTGCTCCTGCCTGAGCGACCTTGTGCCTCACTGGCGAGACCCTGACCCCAGCCCTGAAGTGGCTTCCCGGTGTCCCAGCTGGCATTTCTGGGCCTCCGGGGCTGCGGGAAGCTCTGGGCACTATCCCCAGGCCTGCTGGGCGTGCTGGGTCTGCAACCCCTCGACAAGCACATGGCTGACCTGCCAGCCACAGTCCTGCTGCTCCCTGTGAGTGTCACATTTTAACATGAGGTAAACGTTTTGCATTTAATGAGTCACAAATGTTACTTTTGTCCATTTTGAACGATCTCTCCAAGACTTGGTTCCTACATGGAGAAGGACTGTGCCCAGCTCTCTGACAGGAAGCGGGAGACAGCAGAGAGCTGGGGGCGGGGCAGGGGCCCTCACACAGCCAAAGGCCTCCTAATCCTCAGGGTGGAAAGGCAGCTGGGATTTGCGTGGGGCTGACTGGCCTGTAAAGAGTGAGGGAATGGCTTCAGTCTGCACTTACGTCTGGCCGCTGCTTATGAAATATAATATAATAAATTTAAAGGGTGTTGAGCCATGGTTTCTATTAAATACAATGGAAACAAGGGAAAGCACAATTTCAGTGAAAAATACGTCCATAAGTAATTCCCTAGGGACTCACTATGGTCTGGGGATTAGGTTTGGGATTACTTTCAGAATTCAGCAGTGACTTATTGTGTAATTTTTGGTAAACCATTTAAGCTTGGAATTTTAAATTTTCTATTGAGAAATGAGGTTGATAGTTTTCTGTCACATACATTAGCATTTGTAAAGCATGCCGTGTCTTTTCTTCTCTACATTAAACCAGCTTCTCCTGGTGGCTGGATTTCTGTTTCTTTATATGTTTTTTAAAACTACGTAATTTCTTTTCTGGTCAAATTGCTCATGAAAAATGCCCTCCTATCTTCTAACCATGGAACATGATTAATTCGTGTATGTGTGTGTGTGCGCGCGCGTGTGCGCATTCAAACCAAAAAGGCAGCTATACATCTTTTGATTGAATATATGGGAAATGAACCTGCAGAAACAATACGAACAAATGAGTCCCCCAGGAAAATGGAGAGAGGGCAGAAAAGAGGAATTCAGCCAATTGATCTTGATTTACCAGTTGCTGATACTATTTCTGTGTAGAAACATCTGGTGTGTGTGCTGTTGGACAGGACTTTCTGAGTGGTGTGGGGGTTTTGTCATTTTTTTGTGGTTGCTGCTTAATTCTTTGTTTCTTGGTCATACGTTAGGTAAGTACATGACCTTCCAGTAATCTTCATCCTGTTCTAACTCAAGAATAGGACATCTGTACAAAGCCTGAGTTGTCTAGCCCTCATAGTTGTTCATTTCCAGCTTAGTGAGAAAGCTTCTGCTGCTGTTACTCACCACTCTCAATCTAGAATTATGTGCTACTGGATACCCATTCAGAAAATTGTACCTATTGTGGACATACCATTTGGTGCAGCTTTTGCAAAACCTCCACTAGGTGTGTAGCTTTCTGAGTTGTGCAGCCTCCTATGAAATAAAGTACAGAAGCAGAGAGGCTGCTGTCGTAATACATTTGTCCATATTGACTCACCAGACAGTCCTCTTGGGTGTAGAAAATGAAACAGTTTCTTGTTTACCTAAGCTAAGTGAATAATTCATTACTATTTTACATGTCTTGTCATTGTAAGTCTACAAATGTCGTGGTGGGTGAACTTAAACACGTTTGTGTTGTACTACTTACTACTAACCTAACTTCTGTGTAACAAGTGTTAGTGTTCACTTCATGCTTGGGTCTCACCTATATAGCAGGAAAAGCTTTAATTTATTTCTTGAGGTGAGTGAATAATTCATCAGTATTTTTGCATGTCTTCTTGCTGTCAGTCCACAAACATCATGCTGGAGGAACTTAACATTTGTCTTATGCTATTTACTACTACATTACCCTCCACGTATCAGATGTCACTGTTCACCTCTCTGCTGAGTGTGAGCTGTCTACCAGGAAATACTTTCAATTTACTGTAGCAGTATTGCTGAGCAGCTGGAAAATAATTTTTCTAACATGTGGCAGAACAAATTATTGCACAGGAGGGGGTTAATGGAATTGTCTGCCAGAGGAATAAATAATTGAAGGGACATGGATCTACTTATTAGCTTGAATAGAGGCTTGATGTCCTAAATTATACCTTGTTAGAGGTAGGGAGCCTATGCTTTGTTTCAAGAGAAGCTGACTTAAGGAAACAGTGCCAGTATACCTGATATTTTTGTCTGTCATATAGATCCTAAGAAGCTAAAAAACTGGAAGTTGTAGTAATTCTCACATACAATTAAGATACTACTAATTTTCTCTATTAAAAGTTTTCTCTGTTACAGTGACACAACGGAGTCACAAGGGCTGAGCATACGGTACCATCTTTAAAAACAAAGCTACAAATGTTTTATATTGGTGTCGCTAATACTGCTATTAATGACAGGACTCTGTGAAATTTAAACTGCTTGCTGGGTTCTTTCCATGATTTTTTCCATACATTATTTTTTAAATGAAGCTATTTAAGTGATATAGCACATCTAGTTTCTGTTTTCATATTAAAAGCTTAAAATAAACTACTTCTTGCAGTATGATGTTGTACCATTTTTTTCTGGAGTCTTTTGTCAAAATGACATGGTTACTTAAAATTTTTACTTACCTTTTTTTTTACATAGAAACAGAACTTAAGGCGGACTGCTTAGAAGAATACTTGTTATTTTCTGAATTTGTTTATTGTATGCATTTCATAGCAGAACTTACAAAGATAGCCTTATATGGTTTTCAAATAGGAAGAAGGAAGTATTTTCTTAAATTAAAAAAAGAAAAAAGAAAATTGAATGTATTATTTTGCAATCTAGCAGAGCCGATCAAGGTATAGAAATTGCTAAACACATTTAGAGACTGATTGGGTCGCAAAATGATTATAGGCTAACATATGGGTAAGAGGGCTGAATATTTAACAGTAAAACAAGTAGCCCCTTGAAAATATCAGTATGTACCTCTATGCACCTTCAAGCACTAAAAGAATTTTGACAATCTGCCTGTGAATAAATTAAAATACATGTTACAGACTTCCAAAATCAGCTTATATAAAAACTGATTTCAGCTCCTGATGATTTTACTGAAGCCTTGAGTTCTTCATTCAATCACCTTGGAGTGCCAGCCTAAAGTTAATCCTGGGATTCTGATGCAGGACTGCTCTACAGCAGAATTACCCATAATTGCCTCAATTCCCGCTGACTGGTTATTTTTGCACCAGTGACTCAAATTAGGCACAGCTGGCCCTAGCAAGTTGGAGTTTAATAACAGCCAATTGTCAGAAACTAGCTGAC
>VYZV01041639.1:129566-141431 GCA_013401275.1 Pandion haliaetus | reverse complement strand
GGAGGTATTCAAAAAGCATGTACACAGGGCATTTCATGACGTGGTTTAATGGGCATGGTTGATGGTTGGACTCGATGATGTTAAAGGTCTTTTCCAACCTAAATGATTCTGTGATTCCATTCTATGATTCTATGGATAAAAAAAAATTTGTATATTAAATAAACTGCCTACCGTATTTTCTGTCTTTCCACCTGTGTGGAAGTTTCACTCGGTGCTGTATTTCCGTGCAAATCTTTTCCGAGTTTAACTGATGGCAGAGTGTATGTAAATGCTTTAACAATTACACTCATCACTGCCAACTGTTCTAGTATCAAAGCATAACAACAGCAGTCACCTTTTGGCTGCACAATGCAGTACATTACTGCCTTGCTGTTGGAACAGCCTGACATAACACATTCAAAGTTTGATTTAAAGACTTAACCTACTTTTTCTTGACTAAAGGCATCATTCTGTATTTGTTGGCCAACATGAACAATAAGGCTCTGCCTTCCTCACAGAATCCCTACCCATAACTGAACTACTCCAGGTGGAAGTTATATTTATTTTCCTTCCCTGATTGAAGATATCCCATTGTTTCATCTAGGTTTTTTGCAGGCCTCTTCAGATTTTGGAAAGCAAACTCAAACATGCTCTATTTGGCATAGCTTTAAACAGGAGAGGACCAGTACCTGCATCCCTGCCTGCATGCCTGGAGAAGATGTGTGCAGCCTTTGCAACAACAGAGTGAGACTGCCAAGACAATTTTTCTTTCAGTTAGCACCTACAGAAATTGCTACATTTCCTCTCCTCCTCCCTAGCCCTATAGGAGCACACTCAGATCCAAAACAGATTTTTAAAAAGAGCATCTCACATGAAATGTCAGGTGACTGTAACCCAAGAGATGAAACTGCCAGTTTACTTCTCTGTCACTCAGGCATATTGCCAAGAAATACCTTTGACTCCCTCCACCTCAATACCTAGCCCAAGACACTGAGACTGTATCCAGACCCTACTGAGCTCCTGGTCCCTAATAATTAGCCTCTTAATCCAGGCCCACAGTACCTCATGATTTCATTGCTTTGAACTAGCTGTCAACAACTTCAAAAAAAACTCCTACTGCCTCACATTTCTGCTCAGAAGAGCAAGCGATCTCAAACATTTTGGAAAAGATGCCCAAATCCAGATTCTTGGGCCTGATTTACATAGGTCTTCAACACTCACACCTGGAAACTGAACTAGGAAGAGAAACTGAGTAAATAAGTAGAGGAGGGCTAAGAAAAATTAAAGTAGAAATCCAAAATTGAACTTTTTTTGCTCTAACTCAGCACCCACATTATAGAAATGATGAAATATCAACTCAAGGGGGTATTAGGAAAAGCATTCGTATTTAGATAGCAGCCATATGTAGCAGTTTCAAGTACTATAAAGCCCATAAACTGCAGTCTTATCTTCAAAGCAGTAGCTGACAGTAGGTTTGGTGAAGGGAAGATCATAAAAAGTGTAACAAAATTATGAATAGCTGCTCCTCAACTATTCATTGTGTATGTATCTGATACAGCATAAGATTATGTAAGTTTTTACTATTACCACATTTCCTCCCAAACCTCTCTCTCTCTGCGCTTGATTGAGCTTTCTGCTGCAATTCATTCAAAACAGGGAAATATCTCTGGGAAGAGTGTTTTTATTCTGTGATAGGTACTAAAAGTCCTAGGACTGGTCCCCTGATTTTCTACAGGCACAGGAACACTTATGACATATCATGCAAAGCGAGTAAGAGAGTAAACCTCTGGTTATGTGTTTCAGAGTGTGACACAAAGAAACCCAGGCTTTCATGCTGACTACAGAGGCTTCAGTCCCCATCTCTCCATCTTGGCCATGGCAACCATAGCTTACTCAAGACTGCTATTTATGGAGGGTCTCTCTCCAATAAAAGCTTCATAAGAAAAGACATACAGTCCCTTAACAGACAGCTATCTGAGGGTCTGCTGTTCATAACAGGAATGCTTTGGAAATAGAAGGATTTTAGCCTCCTCCAATACCTTTGAATTTTAACATGATAAATCAATCTATTCTTCTGATGAGCATTAAAAAAAATAAACCTGTATCTCACAGGGAAAAAAAGACCCAAACTCTAATCGAGCCAGTCCCACCAACACTTCACAGCAGGCTGACCCTTTTGGTAGTGTCTTCAAACGGGTACTGTTGAATATTTCACATTAATTTAACTCCCTGCTGGGGTTTGTCCTCATGCCCTTGATTTCTCCCAAAGAATCTGGAGCTGCAGCTCCCCTGCAACTGGAAGTAACACTGGCCAGAATTACCAATCCTAGGAAGCAGATGGTTTGGAGCACATCAGACCAACACTCAGTTTGTCAAAGCTATTGGATGTCAGCAGTCTCAAGCCTCATTGTTCTAAGAACTAGCAAAAAAAAATAAAAGCCCACAAGAAAACAATCTAAAAATAAGAAAATTGCAAAGAATGACAGTTAAAGGTAAATTATTTCCTGTACAGGGTAATTTCCATACAGAATAAATTCCTGAAGAGGAACATTAAGCAAAGAATTCAACTATGTTTGGGAGATAAGTAGGCAATTTTCTAAAGATGAAGATGGCAGGCGCATGGAGAAAAGAAAATAAAGCAAAGGAAGAGGACACACTCATCACTGAATAGCCTCTTTTCTTTTCATGAGTGTTTCACGCTTCTACAAAACAGATAGTAACAGTAAATGCAGCAGGGTTTCACCAAGAAGAAACAGCCTCTCCTAATGACTAGGGACAAACCTGGTACAGATTAACAACTACACAGCTTCTGAAAAAAAAACCACACACCCCGTATTGAAAGATGGGAGGAGGCATGAAACACAAGAACACAATCAGCAGCACACCCTGGCCCATCTTGTGCTGAAGCATGTCTGCCAGCCCTCTTGGTCGGGCACTTTGCAGACAGGCGATGAGGAGCAAACCCAGGGCAGACCGTGCCTGATGACACCTGCGCCACAGCACCTCTCAGCCCTGCTGAATTCAGACAACTCAGTCCTGGGAGAGAAGAGCTACACATACACTATCAATAAAGTTAATCTACTTACCAGCTACCCAAGCCTTGCTCCCAGTCAAGAATGAGGCCTCCTCCTCTTTTGGTTTAGCAGACTGTGCAGTTGATGCTAGGAAACACTGCATTACTGTCCAAGAGCAGCAAGGGCCAGCTCTGCCCTCAGGGAAGGTGATTCTGGAGCCAGGGGTGACGCCAGCACAAGCAGAGCCCTCACCAACAGAGCAGTGTCCCTCAGAGTCTGAGCCCAGCGTCCAAGCGTCCATCAACAGTCCTAGACATAGCGAGCAACGAACCAGGCCTAGAGTCCATCCAGAGAGTCCAGTCAGGAGCAAAAAGAGCCAGAGATAGCTACAGCACAGGCCAAACATCCACCCAGGAGCCAGGGGCACAGGGGACTGGAAATGGGCTCACCAACACCACAACCAGGGCAGGAGGGACACCCACACCTGAGGTGCTGGGGAATGGAAGGAGGCCCCAGGTGAGGCTGCTCAGGGCAGTCAAGGCCTGTTAGTGCCCCCAGACAGGACAGCTGCCTCTCCTCCGAACGAGGTGTCCCCTCACCCCCACACACACACCTGGACACGCTGAAACTTGGGTCCTCACAGAGGCCTCTGGTGAGGCTGGTTGAGATCTGGTAGTACAGTCACAGCCCTGACAGTTAGTGTCTGTACCCAATCTATGAGAAAAATAACAAAAAAAGCCAGCAAGGAAGCTGACAGAGGGAGTAGAGGCTGGTGGATCAGAGTATTCCTGGGACCCACCAGTCTAACACGCTGAATAGAAAGACCGTGCCTGAGGAGGTGCCACACAGGGGCTCCAGTCTGGGTTGTGGTCCAGGGATAAACAGTCAAAAAACCCTAATCCTAGCAGCTGAACACCCACCAGTGTGAGATCCAGATACAGTAACGTTCACTTACGGAGAAAACTCTGGCAAAATGAAGAATCTGGATTATGCAAGGCAGTATTCTTGCAAGAACGAGCTCTCCGCTTCAACAAGTTTAAGTGTCCTTCCTGTCACTGCTTGAGAAAACAAGGACTTGTCTGCAGCAGGGCTTCACACACCATGGCACAGCGATGGGGAAGCATGGGTGTAAACAACAGGCAGGATCTTTGGGGCACCAGTCCCATCTCACCAACAGCACAGTGGTCTGCAAAAGCTGCAGCGTCCTCTCCATCTGTGAAGCAAGAAAGAAGATACATATCATTTTTCTGCAGTTTGAAAGACCCTTTTGTCTATTTGAAAGATTTCTTCAAACCTAACTAGTTTGCTGGCCATAAGTCCAACACCTTCAGCTTCCCTTTGGGAGTGAAAATAAAATTTGGATTTCAAACTGCTCTGCTAAACTCATGAGAATCATCTGTCATTAGCTGCAGCTCATTTAACACTCAAAAGACATTTCTGTAGCCAGAACACTTAGTGCTGAAGGAGCACCGACAGTTAATAGGAGTCTTCATCTTGCAGTAGGTGAACAATGTTCAGGATCTGCCAGCCTACGGAAGAAGAAGCTTCCCTCTTTTGCACAGGCAGACAAAAGATCATGTTTGCAGCTCTAAGGGTGAGAGTCCCACAATGTATTTGTGGTGCTCAGTCTCGTACAATATATTTTTGCAGTAGGATTGCTACCCAGGCAAGAAATTCACTAGCTCGTAGGATAACCGCTCTTCCCAAAGTTATCCAGTTCATAAAAAAATCTTGTTAATGTATTAAACAGAGACAAAAGAAAGTCAGAGGTATGTGGTAAGGTGGAATTTAACTACAGAGATTTGCATCAGTTAAATATGCAATCGATCCTGTTTACAGACCGCTATGTATCTGGCATTATTAATAAATCATATTCTGTTTCTTCCCCTTAATTGCACTGACTGTCTTAACAAAATTAGGAGAAGAGCCTAACAAAACAGAAATAGCAGATTATTCTGAAAACCAAATTAGCAGCCTGAGGTACTGTGGCATATTGCTGAGAGAAAGCTGGTGGTCACAGGTGGCTCTGAGCCTCAAAGGGTAATGACTATCTATACGCTGTGCTATAGGGCTTGGTTGCACTTTGATGAAATACTCTGTCTACAAGCTAGCACAACACATTTGTTTTCAGAGCAATTAAAATCTACAGTAGATCAGAAAACACCATTTTTATGAAAACCCACAGCAAGACAATGATTTACAGACCCATTGTACAAGCATAAAGATTTTGTCCTTTGGGCTAAAACCTCATTATTTTTCATCTCATCCTATTTGGACTCATTTTTTTCCTCAACAGAGGTGTAAAAATTTGAGTACCACTCTTCAGTTACATCTAACAAACTGCATATTGCATAGACAGGTGCTGCAAAGGTGTTATCTATTATCAAAGGTGTTATTATCTGACTTTCAAGGTAACAGATTGCCCTGTAAGCTGTGCCTGTGCAGCTACCAATTTTTAGTGAGCCACTGCAGTACAGTGAACGATTCATTAATTGGTATCAAGGATAAGATGAAGTTAAGCCTCATCTGAGGGCACAAAGATATACTGAGATAACCACGTTCCACAGAGAGATTTTCTGAAAATTAAAATATCATGTCTATAAAGCTTACTGGTCAACAATGAAATTCTTCACTCAGGAAGGAATTCCACTTTAAAATTTATCTACATGATTTGTCAAATACTCTACAACTCATTTTCTATGATATTTAGACTTTTTTTCTAGAATCCAGGGAAATAGTGCTTCTGTCTCCCCATAGATCTTGTTGTCATTTTTGTGCAGCAGAACAATTTTTTGTAGTGCTGCGGTACTTCATCCATACTTACCATTACAGTGTTAAAAAAAAGCCTTCATGCTTGTAGGTTTACAGTTTACATCTTTTCAACACACCATTTGCTCTAGGATCCCCTTGTTGCAGGAAATGACAGAGCTTTCCTTGTGTCCTTTGAAAGCTTGAGCCGTAACACCCCCAAAAAAGAACCAAGTGTTCAGCACCCACAAGTAAGGCAACCCCAGGGCACTCTATGATCCCCCAAAGATACATCCTTACAATACCTCCTGGGTACTATACACTGGTGTTAAACAACTCATCTCATTCATTTTCCAAAGAAATTCTGCTGTGTAAGTTTAAGGTTTGGCCACAGCTCTTAAGAGCCTTGGCAGCTTCTTGTGTTCCTCCCCACATGGCTGCCCCTCTTCTCTCTCTTTTTCTACATCTGCCACCCCTATATTTTTTTTATGCACACTAATACTCTTAGAAAAAATTATCAGCTTAGCTACCTGTTCTAAATTGCTCTGACAGGAGGCAGAGGTGTAAACAAGAGCATGTTCCCCGCTGTAAGAGGAAGAAATAGTCAAGCTCTTCCTAGACCAATAGAAATAGCTACTAGGGCAAAAATGCAATAAATTTGTTTAAGCTCAGTCTCCACCTCCCCTAAACCAGAAATATTTAAACATAACAATTTAGAGAAAAATCATGCAAGTATTACACAAAATAAAAAATGAAAATTGTCCATAATTGGGAAAAGCAACTTGGGTGTAGTTGGAGGAGCCTAAAGAGCAGCAACTGAGGCAGGTCATTCTGCTGTATCTTTATCCAGTCCCTCTGGTAAACAGGTTAAAAAAAAAAAAAATCTCTCTCCAACTATAGTCTCCAATAGAAAATTAAGCATTTTCATAGTGCACATCTCTAACAAAAAAGTGCTCTGCTGTGCTAATTAATTTTTTCAGAAGTCCCCTTGCTCTTGCATCTTAGAGACATGTGGTGTTACAACACACCAGACCTCTGGAGCTGTGGCATCTCCTTTCACGCTGCTTGTCCTTTTCCCTTTTCCTCACAGCACAGGTAGCAGAGCTAAGGTCCTGTTTGTCAGCAAGGTCTCCCCCTCCTCCCTGCCCTCCACCATTTTTTCCCCGCAGAGCCCTGAATTACACTTCCCTCTGCATACAAATTCCTGCCCTTATCTTGCTTCAGCCCTGGTCTGTCTCCCACTGTGCAAAAGGTTGCTGCTTCTGATCTTAATTTCTCAGCAGTCCTTGCAGTTAAAGCTCACACACCATGGCGTTTCACTGGCAGTAAAAACTAACCTCTCCCTCTAGTCTACATTTCCAATGTACCTCTGCTCCCCCTGGCCTGTCCTGAGGGGCATGTGTTGCTTATTTTTCATTTCTGAGCAGCCTCATTTTACTGCAGTCACCTAATGACCGAGTTCAGAGAGCATCACTGAGCATTACCTGCACCCTGCACAGCTTTAAAGCTGTATGCACAGAAGTTGGAAGCCTGGAATATTCCTCTTGCTCAATAAAGTACTGGTATTTATGCCATGGTCCCTGCAGAGCACTCAGCAGAGTATTTCATTGCCTTGCACAGAGCAGGAGGCAGGCATGCATTGCCTCTCCTAAGCCTTTTAGTGTACAGGACACATCAAAGACTGTTAAGCATTTCTGGCTAAAAGGTATCCCCTCCCACTGCCTCTGAAAACAGTTCAGGCTGTGGCAGAAAGCAGAGGGCAAGTGTATTTTTATTATTATATTACTAGGAATCTTTGAGGAATACTAGGAGTATTCACAGAAGAAGCAGAGAAAATCAGTGTCAGAGTCCTGCACTTGCTGGTTGCTATTGTGCAAAGTCCTCATGTACTGTGTGAGAACAGAAAGGGGACAAAGCTTTTCTCCATATACTGCTTGCCTTTCAGAAGGCCATGAAACTTATGAACAGACTTTTTGGCCCCAGTCTGAAGCTTCTTCTACATTCCTGATTCTACTTGAAGAGTATTAATTCACACTGGAGGTTCAGTAGGATCACTTAGGCGGGACAGCGCTCCTCAATTCTGCACACAGAGGAATAGCAACACTGGACTTTCCCTCTTGAGTAAAGAGGGGTGAAATCAGAGCACCTGAAAAGAATATCCAGTGCTCAAAGAATACAGTTGGCAAAGTCAAGAATCAGCAACATTACTAGCATTTTCTTTTACTTTATTCCAATTCTATGGATACAGATCAAATAGCTATTTCTTACTGTTTCAACTGCTCTGAAGATGGAACTGCAACTGCCTTTGAAAATGACTTGAAAAGCTGCCTAATTCTACTAAAATGCCTATTAAACCTCTGCTTAAACTTAATCTGCAGCTGCTTATAGAAGTTATTCCAAAAAGTTTCAAAGAGGTAACACTCTACCCTAACTGTACACTAATTTTTTTAACACTGGTAACTAAATTTGCTTCTTTCTTCAATGCTGACAAAGGTCGCCTGAACAAACGGCCAGATTTCAAGAAGCACTGGAAACTTTGTTTCCACTGTACTCAAAAAAAGATTCACAGCTTCTCCAATGCATGTTGTTCAATGCCATCAACCTCTGTGTAAAGAACTCTGTATCATTTCAGAAGCAGTATAATTTATTTTGCAGAACTGTAAAAAACCCACTTGTTTCAATTAAAAAAATTCAGTAAGACAGGTCCATCTTCTCCATTTCTCTAGTTCCTTTAGCACCTTACCTTTCATAAAACTGAGACTGGAGACCCTAATTCAGCAAAGCATTTTGTCATACATTGAAGTTCCACTAGAATCAAACTACTTCATTAAATCAGGGCCTCTGTGGTTAATGATTTCTGCACCACTGAGAGAAAAGCTGGACAAAACAGTTATTTTTCAGATTCAGGCAAATATTTGAACATAGTTCAACAAAAAAAGCAGCCACGCAGAGCAAGATCTTACATTAAAAGCATTATCACTAGCCTGAAATCAAACTGACAACCTTTAAATCAGACTTCAGCTGATCTTCAGGCCATAAAGAAATACTTCTTCCTTCATTCAATTCATGTACAGCAATAAAAGACTAGGAGCCCAGAGATTTTACTTAGCCTGGTGGACAATGCAACTGAGGTCAAGCAGTGACACAAGTGCGTTTTCATTGCATTTGACTGAAGTTCAATAAACTTGTGTAGATACAACTGTCAGAGGCATGGATGCTGTTAACAATTTCATGAAGGCAGAGCTCTCAGTGAGATGAAAGGCAGCTGCCAGCTTGCAGGACTATACCATTACAAACAATGAATGGAGACAAAATTATCGATTAGTGCCTGTCATCCATCTGGTTTGTCTGAACCTGGTAGATCTTAAGAATTACACTTAACAGAAAGAGATACCCTTCTCCTTTCCTCCCCCTGCTCCCATCCAGATTATAATACACGAAATTAACTGAATACTCAGAGGAAGCTTATGAACTTGGGGGGCCTAAGCAATTTCCTATTTAACCATACCAAACATATGTGATCTGATCCAGCCCCTTTAAATGAGCTCAACCGGAGAGTCAGTTGGTATAAAATAATTTGCTTGGGAATGAAATCTGTCTCTATGCTTCAGCAGTCCTGTCCTTCTCCATACCCATGTACACTTTCTTCGCCATGCACAGCGTTGCTTTAAGTAACAGAATATCATCTATCAGAAAATCCATTAAAGCCACAATACATTAAAGTGAATTTGCATACACCAGACCCTCTGCAGTGTCTCATTTCCAGACATTCACTAGTTACCATGTGAAGGCAGGTAAAACAAATTAAAAACAACAAATTCTTGATGGTTTGAATATTCAAAAGCTGTTCTTAAGCACTTGCGCAGATGCTGTAAATGAGAAGTGGTTTTGCTTTGTTTTAAGAGGAAGAAATTTCTGTTATGATTCCAAGACAGGGGACAGTTGAAATCCATGTAAATAAGTAGCCCATTTGGGCTACTAGTATTTCATCCATCTATTAACTAAGTATTATAGTACTTAGTAAGTACTCCTCAAACTCACTCAACATTTCAAGTATCAGTATCAAAGATATTTCCGAACAGTTTGCTTCCTTTTATTCCTCAGAGCCTCAACCTTGCCCCCACAGACATCAGGGAGAAAGAGGAAGGTATAAAAGCTATTGTGGGAGGAATAAAAGCTATTGTGGGAAAAAACCAATCAAACAAACAACAAGCTACGGAGCATCCAGCATCCCCTCCCACTGTAGCAAGGCCAGCCATCAGCAATTTCAGCATTAGCCAGCTCTGTATCTACTGTATGAAAGACACAGTGCTGTGAGCAATTAAAAACCGGTGCAAGTGGATTTATCCCAGGAAGAAGGAATAATGACAATTCAATAGAATAATACAAACATGTCCAGACATTTAATAATAATCAGTTAGTGGGGCAAAAATAACTGTAAGCTATAGAGAATGTTGGATCTGGGATTCATTTTTACTCTACCAAAAGTAATGCTGGAGCAATAAATTTCGTTTTATATCCAGTAGTAAATACCACTATGATTTACTGTTATTTCAAACAGAAGTGAACAACTGACAGACAGTGATATGTACCATCATCTGAGCATAAATTCATAATAACATTTAATCAGCCATTTGCTATAGAAGGATATTTGCCTGTTGGATTGCCTTTAATTGGTACTAACAGAATTAAAAAGAAACATATTTTGAAATGGAGAGAAAATTAGACATGCCATTAAACCGGTTCTCCCTCATGCCTGAGATTTTGTGAGTGCAGCCACATCTGAGGTACCTAAGGGTCCATTCCAATTTTCTTTCCTGTCAGTGGGAGAATACTTCAAGGATACTGGATCAGACTGGAACTGGAGTAGGCTTGATTTTTTTTTTTTTCCTTTGAAAGCTCAGCACATGGTCCGACTGGGCCCTGTTATAGATGGCACTGCACACTTTCCCATCATTAACTCTGTGAGTTCCTTTTATCCTTCACTTTTGGGGCTTTGCAGTTCAAGAGCAATGCAAAAAAAGTAAAGGGATGTTTTCTCTCACCAGCATAAGATTTATTTACTTTTTCATTAAAAAAACAGATTGAAATTAGACAACAGGTAAAATACCTTAAAAGATTTTCAAGTGTTGTCTTAGAATATTTTCAGACTTGTTAAAAACACTGTGGAAAAGCTGATAGATTTCTCTATATCCAACAAAGCGTACAAGGTATGAAAGAACACTACTACTAACCCTTGAGAGAGGAACTGAACAAAACGCATTCAGATAGGTAGATCATCCCCCTTTATTTGTTCTGATGGTTCATGCTCTTGCTCCCTTGACAACCCAAACTTATGCACTGATAAAATCCAAACACTAAATTATATATTGACACGCAGTTTAATGCCAGTAAAAAAAGGATAAAATCTTCCCTTCTCTTCTGCCCCCACAAACAAATCCCAGTGATAAAAACTGAACCAAAATAGTAAGTGATTAATAGTCACACAACTCTGATGTTGAAGGTTTTTATGCAACAGTAACCTCCTAAATTATTCACAAAATGTTTGTTGCTAGATAACGGGTTTATTGTTTAAAAAAAAAAAAACAAAACCCAAAAAACCGAACCAACTTTAAGCCAAATGGAATCCATGTGAATTAAACAGTACAAGGGCTCTGGAGACCCTGGCCATGATCCTGCTCTGCAGCTGGTCTCCCACAGTGGCTTGGGTGAGCTCCTTTGTCTCCCTCCCTCCCTCTGCATTTCTCCCTGTGCAAAAAGGAGCATTCACTTCCTTTGAAAAGTGCTATCAAGAAACATGCACTGAACAAAGATATATCACCTATTGGTGCGTGGTACGACAACATTATGTCACTCCCAGAACCACAATGAAAACTGGACTTCCTTGCCTGTATGATTTACCCTGTTATATGTCACATTCCAAAAATACATGTTTCACCCATAAAACAAATCACATGGGTTTCACAGAGAATTCTTGCAAAAGGATTTCTTAAAGCAATACAGCATTACAAGTTCAGGTCTGTTATGGGTTTGTGTGGTGTGGGGTTATTTTGGTAGTGGGGGAGGGGGCCACAGGGGTGGCTCCTGTAAGAAGCTGCTGGAAGCTTCCCCTGCTCCAAGTGGG